>JAPPVO010000029.1:90905108-91370477 GCA_030407325.1 Camellia japonica
ATAGTTAATTATTTATTAATTTCTGTATTATTATTTGGTCCCTCCGAGTGAGGGTAAAGTTGTAATAAGTGTGTGTGAGTGGGTGTATGTCTTCCAATCCCCATTTCTTTCTATCCCTTTTATTTACCTGCTTACAATGGTAGATTAGGGCATGTTCAGTTCGCATACCTTATGCAATGCATGTGTGCATTCATGCATTTGTTTACATGCACTGGGCTCGGTACATCATACAAACTGCATCGTACTTTCAATTCCAAATTGAATACGTGATAGTTGTTGCATTTCATGTGCCATGCTTAGGATAGCCGAGCCTGTCTAGATACATTCCGTATGCGATGCATTAGCCACTTAACATGAACTAGGTCATGCATGTTTGTTAACCGGGTTATTGTTTTTTGGCACAGAGTACGATGTAAGTTTTTATGCTTTAGCACTTCGCATGCGTGTGAATGTTAACATGACAGTATGCTTGCCATGCCGCTAAATACTTATGTGATATTACTGTTGAATGCCTGTGGGTGGAGGTTGGATTGCGTGAGTTGGAAACACTCATTGAAATCCGTATTTTAGCCTACTTGCGAGTAGCAAAAACTAACACGTTTTTCGAGACAAAACGGATATGCAATGTTTATTTCCAAATTGGGCAATCTAGTCTATACTTGTTTTGCTGTGCGCACAACATAGTAATTCTAGGCTAATAACCGGAATAAGAACGCATAAGGTTTTCAAAATCGGTTATCATGGTTAGTAGAGGCCGGTCTTCGGACCGGGCGAAAGGGGGTGCTCATAGCTGACCTTCCCCGATCGTACCCAAGCTCCCGAGCCAAGTCACTTTGGTGATGACGGACATGTGGCCTTCGGCGCCGAGTCAGGGTTTCCTAAATTCCCCCATTAAAAAAATATTTAGGTGGCGACTCTGTAATCTGGCAAAGCAGTCCATGTTTGGCACTACTTTTTTTTAAAAATCTGTTTTTCTTCAAAACGATTTGCCAGAGTTGGACTCTTTGGTTCGGATTTAGAACCGCGACACAAAAAGGGAGTCCGAACTGTAGAGCGAAGCCCACGGGCGCGTCTACAGTTTCTGGCGACTCCGCTGGGGAGTTTAGAGAGCTTGACTCGAACTCGTGATATCCTGTTTTGATTTCATTTATGTGTCTCTTTGCATTGCATGTGCATTGGTGCGCCTAGGACACCGTGTTGGCCATCTGCTATTCCTGAGCGGTTTGCCGGAGGCTTGTCTTGTCAAGACATGACCATAAGGCTGACCGGTTGCGGGCTCTGCCAGTATGGGAACGCAAACCCCGGTTTTACCGGGGCACCCTTTTCGACCATTCGACCTAGTGCATATTCGGAATCCATAGTGACCATTCCAAACTAGGACAGGTTGCTTTACCCGATATAGGTTGTTTGAAACCGCTGTGTGCATAGTGAAACCCTAGCTCCTGACAAAATAGGACAGGGAAACCCTACCCCAACATAGGGGTGTATTGGCTCTCTTTTACATGCTATGTGCTTTTAGAATGCATCTCTGCAGGGAGAACGCCCATATCAGTTTGCAATCTTCTATATTGATATTTGACCCGAACGCCCATCTCTTTTACCCGCTTGATTGACCGGCGGCTGGTGACCGGGTGACTACGCTCGGTATTTCGGCTGAAGTGGCGGTGAGCAGGTTTTTGATTCGGCTTCGTTTGGCCATCTCTTCTTCTTCTGTCAGCCGGATTAGTGGAATGTCTGGTAAAGTTGGATCCGGATGAGGTGATGGAGCGCGGAGGAAGTCTGTAAATTTACTCCGGCGGGGAGCTGAGTATCTGTATGTGGGAGTATAGCCGAGCAACTAGTTGCAATCTCGGTCGCGGTAGCGGAGCGCGGTTCTGATGGCTTCTACGCTGGGATATTGGTAGTTGGCTTGCAAGGCTTGAATTGCTGCAAAAGAAACAAGGAAATTGGTTACGTACAGAATAATAAAGAGAGATGGTAGACCGAGCAAATAAGCGCGGCTTACATGTGGAACCAAAGTTCTTGCTTATGATCTAGCCCGGTACCGCGGCAGTTTCATAATTACCAGACACCTAGAAGAAATCGTCGTCGTGCAAATCCTTGTCTGATGTGCCGGTCACAATTTTTTCTCTGCCCGGCCTAATTTTAAGATAGTAGGCGAGGTTATCACCGGTGTGCCCTAAGGTGTATTGGTGCAGAATTTCGGCTAACCCTAGGCTTATGCCTAGTCAGTTGTTTAATTCATGCACACCGTTTATTATCCGGTAAGTGTTGGTGGACACTTGAGTGGGCGCAAGTTTTGTCCGGCGCAGAAACTCGATCATTAGGGGGTTGACCGGGAAGCGGAGGCCTCCTTCTACGATTGACAGCACGGTGAAGGGGCATTGGTCTAGTCTGTCCTAGGGTGTTGTCTCCTCTTCTGCCAGTTCGAGATGGACGTCGGCCGGGATGTTGTACTCCTCTCTGAACGCAGCCAGCGCGGCCGGAGTGTCCACTAGGAAGCGGAATTTCCCCATTTGTAGCCGGCCTAGGGTAGCTCGGCTGAGGGGTTTGGCACTGTGGTAATTGGTTGTTGTTCGGTCTTGAGAGCCTCAAGAATGGACAGTGGTCCCCTTGGACTCTGCAGGAAAAGGATGGTAAGTGTAAGTGTGAGCGCGGTCGCGCGAAGTGAGCTTGTCTTTAGCTCGGTCATTAAGAGTGCCAAACCACCTCGGTTATCTAAGCTAACTAAGGAGCTCGGTCGCCTAAGCGGACCAGATGTTAGCCCGGTTGAGCGACCAATTCCTTTTTGATATCTTGATTTTGCTGGGGTTGAGACAAACATGTTATTTGCTCGGTTATATCGGTTCTTTGGATCAAATGAAGACCAGGAGCCCGGTCCGCCCCAGTTCTTCAGTGTTCTTCAGGAAAAATGAAGAACACCATGAACTTTGGAGGGTTTGGGATGGTTTTAGGTGCCCAAGTCCTAAAAGCTACGTTTTCATGCCCTAATGTGTGAAATCTCTAAGAAAATGACAATAAAAGAGGAGTTGAAGGACTTACCAAGATAGGGCAGTGTGTTCTTCTCCTTCGAGCTCGAGTTCAGGAACGGCACAGGATAGGCAAGGGCTTTGGATTGCTTGGAATGGCAATGGGTCAGTAAGAGTGAATCGAAGAGGGAGGAGAGTATGTATATAGGAGTGGTGAGGCCGCCAAAAATTCAAATTTTGCGAGGCGGTTGGGTTGGCTGCTCGAGAGCCAGTGGAAGCTTGCCACGTGTCCCCATTAATTGCAGCGGCAGAGCTGAAGAGACAGGAAGGTCAGGTGAGGCGACGACCGGGCAAGCCGAAGCGACAGGAAGGTCAGACGATGCGACGACCGGGGAGTCAACCGGGCTGGTCTTGAAGGCAGGAATGCCAATCGAGAAGTTGAACCGGGCAAGTTCTGAAGCCAAGAATGATAACCGGCCTGATCGCCATTCTGCGAACCGCGAACCGAGGAAAAGATTATCCTGGTCAGTATAGGTAATCCCAGTCACGCTCGCGCGGACGGAATTAAGGGCCAATTGAGAGGGAGATTAATTATCTGGTACTGGTCCGGACAGATTTAGGCCGGACAGAGTTTTGCCGGACAGATGTAGGCCGGGCAAGTGTTGGGCCAAGGATGTGTGGCCCAGCTTGGAAAGAAGTTGCTCGGTTAAGACAACGCTCGGTTTGACCGAGCTACATGTTTGGCGGAGGTGAGGCCAGTCAAGTTAAGTGACCGGCGCCCGGAAAGGCGTGGTCAGCCGAGGTACCTGGTTGCTCGGTAGGAAGGCCGACCACAGTTAAGCACGAGCTGTTCTGTGCACGGCAGGAAGCCCGGTCCTCATTGAGCTCAGCTTGTGGAGTGCTTGGACATGAAGCATAGCACGGCCGACGGCGGAGAAGATGGTGTAGCTCGGCTGCCGAGCTCCCAGTAGAGTGAGCGGGCAGTTGAGATTAGGTGATGCTCAGCAGGATTTGTGCTGACGGATAGGATAGCAGAGCCACGTGTTGAGAGACCATTGGGAGCAGGTTTAGGGCACAGAAGGGTATATAAGCATGTCTGCGCCCCCCACACGCGATAGATGAACACTTTTGTAAGGCATTCTTACACTCAAACACTCTCCTCCCTCTCTCTCTATCCCAAGGTGTGTGCTAACTTGACCGTCGGAGGGGGTTTTCCGGCCACACACCGCCGGGTAGCTCACCGCCGTTGTGCTTTCAGGTGATCGGACAGAAACGGAGCTTGGAAGAAAGGAGTACGGGCTCGCCGGAATATTTGCTCCCCGTACAATCGTCATCCCACTATTTCTTATGAATTCATCTTCAATATATTTTACAAATAGATTTAACATACCTTCTAGGGTAGTTTCTGTTGTTAATTTTTCTTTGTTACTTTCTCTCAGTTGTCGTATTAACTTGCTACTATACCTGTGAAGCTAGGTTGAATATAATTTAGAAAATTTTGCGTGCTCCAGCTGCTAATGGATATTTTAGACATGATGCATACCTCTCTTCTATTATTTTATGTGGTGGCCGAATAAATGGCAAGGATGGGGGAGGTATATCTTAAGAGCTATACTCTAGCCGGCGTACATCCCGCATAGACATGGAGGCCGAATAGGGAAGGATCCCTAGAGCCGAATAATGGAAAATAATAATGATTGAAAAAGTAGGCTCTGGTCCCGAAGATCATAAAAAGAACAAGTATAAATATAGAGGCAATGAACTAGAAAAGGTATGTAGGAAAATCACTTCTAAAAACTTAGTAAACAAGCTTTCTTGAGGAAAACTGACTTGTCCGTCGGAGTGCTAATTCCGGCACCCCCGACCGGAGTATTTGTGTCTTTGCAGGTGACTAGCAGAGGATCATCAGCGTCTCCCAGGAGCCGAAGAGTATTTCCAATCCATTTCCCCACATTTTATTATTTCATTTGTATTTGTAGTGCAATCAATAGCTAATAAATATCATGTATTACTTACTGATTTTAGTAGTACTTCTCTTAAAAATACTTCATTTCTGGAGGTAAAGTTTACATAATTGGGTGATTCTCTATTTAGATAACTGTAGTTTCCTGTTCTTCTTCTATAGTCATCATTTCTAGTGTCATCTTCCAATTATTATTTCTAATTGATTAGTTCTAAATTTTTCATTCAATTCTTTTAATAATTTAATTAAAGTATTATTTTCTATTATTATTTGTGAAGAAGTATTATTATTATTTAAGTTATCAGATTCTACTTGTTCACTATATTTAATATCATGCAAATATTATTGCCAAGACAGAGAAATTGGGTTCTGATACCAATTTCTATTGCGAGTTTGTAGATTTAATTTAATATTAATTCTTACAAAAACTTTTGTTGATAATTTATACTTGTCTTTTCTAATGATATTTTATTTTTAATACTAACAATTCTTTAGCTATAAATTATTATAGATTGTCCCAAGATAATAGCCAAAAAAAAATTTAATCTTTTTAATTCACTTTTTAATTCAGAAATATAATCTAAATTATCTTTTATTTGAACTCTTAGTGCTGTAATTAAATACATATAAATACTAATTCTAAATTTATGCAAATATATATATATATATATATATTGAGCAATGCTACATATCACTAATTTATCATCACTAACTTCACCACTAGTGAGGTGGCAATTGAAAAAAAACAAAAAAAATAAAAATTAAGACACAAAACACATGTGACAGTAGAGCCACTACTAATTAGTGGTCTAAAGCATTTTTGATATATATTTATAGATTTTTTATTTTGGTTTTTGATGAGATGGTTTAGACTGATGAGATGTAGGTTCACCTAAGATTTAAGCTAATTCGGGCTTTGTTTTTTTGGAGCTGAGTGGTGTTCGGAAAAAATTGTAGTTGGGTTTTTTCTCAATTTTTTTTTATTAAAAGATAAAAATTTTGTAAAATTAAAAAAAATACATTCAAATAAAATATCACATTTAATTTCATAATTATTTTACTTTTTTTCTTACAAATATCACATCTAATCATAAAAAAATTCAACTATCTTTCTAAACATAAATTTTTTTTCTTCAATAATATTTTACATCTAAAAAAATCTATATAAAAATTTACTTCCCAAACACCATCTATTGACTAATGTGTCTTCAAATCAAGGCTCGGAGATTATTTTTATAAAGCTGTCAGGTTTGAAATGGTTTGAAAATTTTGCGCCGCCTCTCCGTCTCCATTTTCTTACCCACAATGTTCGACTTTTCACTGGTTACGCAGCTCTGTCATTTTCGTAATTCGTACAACCTCCAGCATCTAACCCTTTTCACACATGAACAATCTGTGTTTGGTAGAATAGAAAATTTTAATTTCATGACGGGAGAGAGAAAATCTCAAAAGAATTGGTAAAGCGAACGAGGAGGGAAAAAAAGCAGACGAAGAGAGAGAAAGTTGTCGTAAGAGAGATAAAGCCAGCAACACGCTTAGGGTTTGATAAATTTTGAGGAATCAGCAGAGAAGAGAAGAGAAGAGAAGAAAAATAGCAATTCGAAATGGACGAAGTGAAACGTCGGACGATTAAGACGCTGGTGACGAAGCTGGGATCGGTGTCGGAACAGACGAGAACGGAGGCCCTGTGCGAACTGCGTCTGATCTCAAAGCACGACGCAGAGAGTCGACCCCTCATCGCCGACGCAGGTGCGATCCCTTATCTGGCAGAAGCCCTCTACTCACCTTCCTCAATCCCTCAAGAGAACGCCACCGCCACTCTCCTCAACCTCTCCATCTCCAGCCGCGAGACCCTCATGTCCACCCGTGGCCTCCTCGACGCCCTCTCCCACGTTCTCCGTAACCCAACCTCCTCCTCCGCCGCCGAGTACGCCGCTGCCACCCTCTACAGCCTCCTCATCGTCGACGACTACCGACCCATCATCGGATCCAAGAGGGACATCATCTATGCTCTTGTTGACATCGTACGCAACCCTAATTCCCTCCCTAGGTCAATCAAAGACGCCCTCAAAGCCCTCTTTGGGATTGCCCTCTACCCACTTAACCGCGCCACCATCATTGAATTGGGTGCTGTTCCTCCCCTCTTCTCATTGGTCGTCAAGGACGGTCGAGTTGGTGTGGTCGAAGATGCTACTGCTGTTATTGCCCAAATTGCCGGCTGCGAAGAGGCTAAGGATGCCTTTCGAAAGGTTTTGGGTATTGGGGTTTTGGTGGATTTGTTGGATCCCTCCACGGGTTCCAGTGGTAGGACAAAAGAGAATTCAGTGTCTGCATTGTTGAATTTGGTGCAATGTGGAGGGGAACAGGTTGCCAACACTGTTCGCGAAACCGGTGTTGCCCTTGATGGTGGAATTGCTGATGTTGCAAAGAATGGGAGCTCCAAAGGGAAGAGCAAAGCCATTGCACTGTTGAAGGTTCTTGATGTTGGCTCCTCTGCCCTGCAGGAAATGCGGTTTGATTCTTTATCAAATCACTCTTCATGAGCATTTAGAGTTAGCTTTGTGATTACCTTGATCCATCTAGTTATATTTTTGTTCTCTGAATTTGATGTGTTGTATATATTAGGTTATTGAATTCTATTGATTTGGACATATATTATAATCACAGTATGTGGAACATCGAGTTAATTCTGTATTTGAGGTTCTGATTAATAGTTTTCATTATTATAATTGTTTTCATTTTTTCTTATTAACCTTTTTTTTCTCATTTTAATGACCCAATAGCAAGCTGGTTCTTATTCGGACATATTGGTGTAGTGAATAGAGTGGGCTAAATTTTGCCGTTTGTGACTATTGGCATAAAAGTGTCACCCGCGTGATCTTTTTTCTACTTTTGGTTTTTGTTTATTCCAATGCACTTAAACTCTTGTGTTCATGCTTATCACTGTATACATAAGCAATTCTTGTTTGTTCTGAACTTGTAAAATACTAAAATGAATTCAAGAGGCTAATGATTTTGAACACTAATCTGAGAATAAACATCTATCCTTTCATATAAATTCAAACTAATCTTCCCTGATGTTGCAACTGTTATCTACTTCAAAAGCATAGAAAAAAATGTCTGAGCTTGTTGGCATATATTCAAAATTAGATATAAAATTGGACTGATATAAGATACATGCAAGCAAAACTTGAAGTTGAGAGTTCTGAAAAATCAAAGAAGGTTATTTATACCATGGTTCTGTAGGAGAGAAAGAACTGATCTAAAGAGATTGGGATGCCTACTTTGAATCTTGAATGTGAAGGAAGTTGTGTTACATGGACCTTAAACCCTAAACCCACCCGTGTTCAACAGATATGATAAAACTAAGTGTGTGGGATATGTGTCCGATGCCTGTATCCAATTTACATGCTTGGATCCTTTAATTTTTTATGGTGTTTAGAGAAGAAGAAACTCACATTTGTTAGTAAAGAAACATTTCTAGCCTTACTTGGATGAGAGATTAAAAGTGAATGTTTTAACTAAATTTTATTTAATTTTAAGTACATTTCTACATAATTTAAATCATCTTATCTAAGACATTATAAAATATACAACATATATATGTGTACATGATGTATCTCCGTACTCATATCTAACTTTTGGGTACATATCCCAATATCCTATGGTTTAGATTTATGAAGGTCGTTGGATGCTCTGACACACATCCGCACCCAATTCTAGTACTTTGCATGTAACATAGGAAGAAGACAAACCATAGTTAGACCACTCTTGCTTTACCAGAAGTGCTCACAAAGAGGAAATATTTTGGTGTTAAAAGATGTCATGCCCATGATCTAGCTTTAACATCCTTTGCAGTTTAAACTAATCATGATCGGACTTCTTTCTCGAATCTGCTTGAAATAATGTGGCTTCTTAATACCCAGATTTTGTACTAAATGTAAATGGGCATTTTCTAAGATTAAGTTTGGTTAGGATGAAAGTACACAGAAAGTACAAAAAAAGAGAGAAA
Organism: Camellia japonica; assembly: GCA_030407325.1. NCBI lineage: Eukaryota > Viridiplantae > Streptophyta > Magnoliopsida > Ericales > Theaceae > Camellia > Camellia japonica. The sequence continues at coordinate 90,914,053 of JAPPVO010000029.1, forward strand.
ACATGAAACAATTACTATGTTTGTTTAGCATATGAATGGTGGAAAATGTAGGAAAGTTAAATTTCTTGTACGACTCATATTAGCATGATAACTTGGCTTTTAGTTTCTTGTAGAAAAACACAGGAAAAATTATTTTTCATGTAAACAACCAACTGTTATTTTTTTTTAATTCATCTTAACCAAATGCATACTAGAAAATATATTTTCTTTTCCTTTGTATATATGTATTTTCTTTCTTTCTTTCTTTCACTTCACTTTTTACACCCTTTACTTTCCATCATATTTTCCACTCTAATTGAACAGATCCTAAGGGAACTTTCAATTTCTTGAACATATTTAAAAACCTCAATCTCTTACCTTTCCTTGCTGTTTTGGCATCGAAGCAACGGTCTCTCTCCTTTGATTGACAAAGATGAATAATTATTGTAAATGGTGACACTCCTCAAGTATGGGGAGTAATATGCTGAACACAGAGACATTCTCATGGCCCTTGTGGAGTCACCAAAATGTTTGTCCTACAGTTGATATTCAGAAGACTGTACAGCTTGCTATATGTTATTGTCATAGACCAATGCAGCTGATACAGGACAATTCCTTTGAGGCCTTTAAAGCTGGAATTTGTAGGGCTATGTTGGGGTTTAAACCTGATATTAAGTGTGAAATTTAGGGGTTTTTTAATGTCGATGGAAGGAAGTAGGGTTAGGGCTTAATTCAATATGGAAAATGAATGAATTTTAGGGCTGTTTTGGGCCCGTTCATAAAGAAAGAAAGAAAGAAGGAAGAAGAAGATAGTCCTGAGGATCACTCTTAGATTCCTAAGCATCACACTTATGGTTTCATTTGCATTACATCACACAATCCATAAAAAAAAGTTTTAAAGCTCTAAAAATTATCTAAAATTTCAATTTCATTAAATTAGAAGCATTACATGGCTTTATATAAACTTTAGTGACTTACATCTTCCAACCAGGGTTAAGATTCTAAAAGATGAAATTAGATTTTTTACTTCTAAGGACTAAAACATATCTAAGAAAATAAAACCCATAAATAAATAACCAAATTAATAACTTGACTCATAAAACGACCTATCGGGATCCTATGTTATATGGGTTATATAACCCTCTTGCTTTTGTTTCTAGTTGGTCGTCTTCCTCACATATGACGGTCACTGACAACATTGACAAAGGTACTAGCACGCTCCAATGGGCAAGAAGTTTTGTGACTGCTGGTGTTGAAAGATTGTAGCCCGAAAGCTTCAATTTTGACAAAGGATACAACGATGATAAAGAGGCTGGTTGATGCATTAATCTGGTACAAAATTTGAACACCAACTTCCAAATAGAAAGATCAACTAGAAATGTCCTAAACCTAGACAATAGTAAGGATTCCAAGGACAAGTTTGATGGGTTATGATGATGTGAGGTAACGATGATGTGATGGATGAGATGATGTGAAGTTGATAGGTCTTTGATGGTAGTGGTAACTGTTGAGGGTCTCTACTTGCTCAATTAAATCCCCGACATAAACCATTCATCTGCATTGAAGTGATTTGTATATTGGAGATGAAAGGTAGTGATGGTGAAGAAAGCAGCGTGAGATATCGGTGATGGTGAAGGTGGTTCTAAGAAGCGCGAAAATTTGTATAGAGGAGGCGTGCCATGTTGGACACTTGTGTTGAACTCGACACTCTGCGGATACTCTTAAAAAATGTGTCCGACACTTCTTCAACACGTCTTAATTAAAAATGTAATTTCATAGTATTAGACATTTTGCAGACAATTCTTAGAACTTTAGTTATAAACACGATATATATGATGAATCTTTTCATAGTAACAATGTTTTGTATTCTTCGAAATACAACTTGTTGATTATGAATATGTTTTAAAACACTTATAAGATGAATACATCACGTGTATTTTTATATTCTACAATTGTTTTACATTTTTTAGATTGTAATTGTTACGAGAATGATATTTTGATGAATATATATTGTTAAGTTTAGTTAGTGTTATATATTTTTTTGTATTACCCTCTAATAAACTATTCATAGATTTCACATATAATAGATGTATAAAACTATAAATTTTATTGTGTCCCAGACCTTCGTTTCCTGCATTTTTTTGAAAGTTGATGTGTTTGCTGGTCAGTTTTGTGTCCGTGTCGTGTCACACGTCTGTGCTACTTAGAGGTATGGCTGTATTAAGACGACAAGCTTCAAATAGAATAAAAATGGTGGATCAAAATTGGACTTTGAGACCAAAATGATGTTAGCACTAAGAAGAACCAAAAGAGAAGACGTTGAAAAGGAAGAAACGGGGGGAATCAAAATCCCAAATAAAATATCTGAGTCTCAATTATTCGCTAACCAATATTCATATCATATAAAGCCTCCCAAACCTTTTCAATGTATGTTAGGCAACTAAACTAAGGAGCAATCCCACAAGATAATCAGCTATGACAGCAACCCTGGTAAATAAAATTCTAAGTTAATAATTAAGGTTCCTAATGATAATCATAATATTCAATCTATGCTTCAATCAGTTCCTTTCTGATTCTCATCAGCTATGACAGCAACCCTGAATGGTTAGATTATTTAAACACATCCTAGAATAATCTTTTGAGGCTTGATCAACTATAGAATTGGATCACTTTGGAATTTGTTGATGTAGATTCTAGAACTGTCTTTTCACCCTAGTCCCTAGCATGAGCTTACTTTGACTGGTGAGGATACTGTTAAATTTATGCGCATGCTGCTAACCTGTTTTGTGGCCAGTATCTCAATGTGGTTTCTCCCACATGTTCTTTAATTGCATAAATGTACAGGTTCTGAAGATGTGAACTGTAAATAAGTATTTGTCTTGATTTTTCGAAGCTTACTAACTTCAGCTGCAACTGCTGTTTAAGTTATATAATAAATTTGCTTCAGTAATGTGAAAGCAGGCCTGAATGACTGGATATTTTACATTGTAGAAACTAGAAAGTTTTACAAGGCTCTGTGTGAGGCAGATTTAGTGGGAGATGATGTATATAGCGGTTGGGGTTTCTAAAATTTTCTTACTTTTATGGTAGTAACCATTTTTCAAGCCTTCAGATAAATGGTTCCCTATCATTACCTCATTTTCTCCTCGTTTTGGGAAAGTCTTCCTTGGCATAGAAAATGTCATCTTGTGAGAACACTACTTCATAATCTCATGAATTCTGGGTATGGATTTGGTCACTTAATAGTTAAGACGTCTAATTTGGGCTGAATGTAAACACTACCTATCTGGGTCAGTTTCAACTTGGCTTGGTATGAGGATATTTAGTTTAGCAAATGAACTTTAGTTTTAGGATTATGTGTATGATTCTGATCACTCAAGCCTGGTTTAGGCTCTATGGATACAAACATACCGCACATGGACATGCTAGGATTTAGAATGGTGTGTTTGAGGTATGCAGGCAAGCGTGAGATGTGTAAAAACTTACAAATTTGTAGTTGGCAATCCTGTAATCTCTTCTCTTCTTCATTTAAGATATTTCTCTCGGCACACTATCTCATGATTCTGTGGTTTTTAAAGGCTTAAAATATTTTCTTGGTGGATGTATTATATTATTTCTTCTGTGGTTCTTCATATATTCGGCCTAAGTACTTGTGAATTACTTGTGAATTATGTTGGTTCTTCATGTCTCTCTCTCTCTCTCCCACACACACACACACATATATATATAAAAGACATTGATAAACACTTGGCCAATTTTGTTGAGAATTGATTGGTATTTGTTTTTTCTGAGTGTCAATCTGAAGCTGAGAAATTTATAATGAGATTAGATTGTGGATTGGACACTGGTGGTGTAATAGCATGTATCATGTCATGTGGACTAGGCAGCCAACCCGTCTGTGGATGATAAACGAAGGAGGAAAGTTACATGGTTGTTCGTTGTATCCTGAAGTAGCACATTTCTTTTTTTTGTAGATGACAGAAGAGAGTATGAATGAAGAACACATTCTTGAATACTCTGTAGTGCTTTTTTTCTTTCAAGAATTTTTATCTAAATCTAAAATTTAAACACAAACTTTAAACTTTTTAAATCTACTATCATCAAAATATTTCTACAGTGCACACTATGGTTCTGAAGAAGTTATCAATTCCTTTATTTAGGTGGGATTTGGCAATTATACTTTTAAGTAAATTTTTTGATATTTTTAGAGTCTAAAAAGGTTGTGCGTTTGGTAATTGTTCAATTATTTGTTTTTGTTATGGAGAAAGTTTTATAAGTCACTTCAAACTCTTCCTTTCAGGTGAAAATTTATAATATGACTTTGTAGTGTTGTGGAGTATTTATGAATATAAGCAAAGGGCCACAATGGAATTTTTTGAAGTATAAACAGTAAAATCATTTTTAATAACTGTGTTCTTTTTTATAGAAAAGTTTTTTACCCAAACCAGATAGGCTTTTTTACATTTTAGTTTATTTAACTAAGAAGAAGTTTATTTAGAGATTACAAGGCCTTATTCTTTTGGTTTCAGTGTTAGTTATCTTTTGTGTTATAGAGTAGCGGTGTGTATGACATTAGTTTTGAGGATTGTTTTGTTTTAATTGTAAGAATATGATTAATGAAATTGTTGGGTGAGAACGACAAATTATTAGTTTGAAGGATATTTCTTTCCATTGTTACCCATTGTTGCAGGACTGTTGGTTGCTGGAAAAATTATCAAAGGTGGCCAGTTGTGGCGACTAGTGATAGTGGTGATATGTATAGATAGGTAGATTGGGTGGATAAATAGATAACGCATGGACATATAAGTGAACAAATAGGTGATATGTGGACAAATAGGTGGACAGATTAGTAGAATAATAGATAGATAGACATGTAGGTTAGGGTAATATGATCTTTTAAATTGTTATTATCTTTATAAATCCAAAAAAATTAGAGCTTATCCTTGAAGATTTATGACCCAAATGCCCTAGAATATATTATGAATAATATTAAAGATGCCATTTATTACATTAATTTGAAGGAAAATTTGGTGAAGAGTAGTGCCATTAGAGCCCAATAATTAGATCCACTTTTTAAACTCAATAATGTGACAAATCTCTCAAACACGTTTTTTCTAATTATCAGTCAACTATCTCTTTTATACATCTCTTTTATTAAAGCCTTGTTTGGGAACGGCCTATTTTAGTCTAATAGTCAAAAAATTACTAAAAAAAATAAAAAGTCTATAACTTATACAAAAAAATCAAAAAAAAAAATTCTCTCTCTATTTCTTACACATCTTTTCGTAAAAAAATTAAAAAGTCATTCCAAACATATTAATTTTTTTTTTATCTCATATTTTAATAAAAAAATTACTAAAATAACATATTTTCAAACGAGGCTTGAGTCTAAAAGATAGACTTCTATGTCATTTTCTTTTGGCAAAAGTTACAACAGTTTGCTCATTGATAAAGGAAACTCCAACTGATTTTATTGCCTAAGATCCTTGAAATTATGTTTTTTGGAAGTCCGAGTATGGGTAGCTCTAAATGTAAAAAATTTGTTGGGCACCCTCACTTTCATTTTTTTAATACTATTCTACTCCATCAAGAAAATTATCAAAATAACAAATCTTAACCCTATCTCCAACCGTTCCTTACCAACTTTGGCAGCCCTGGACCAACCCTTCCCAATTCTTGCTAGTTGTTCTTAGCCCTATTTTTCCTTGCCCCACGAACACTTCCGTCTCTAGTTTGTGTTGTCATTTATTTTTCTTCTTCTTCCTCTTCCTTGTCATCCCCATCGCCATCGCCACCTTCTTTTTCTTTTTCTCATTCCCTAAAACCTAAATTTGAAAACCCTAGATCTAGAGTTTTCAAATTTAGGGTTCACGATTGCAAGGGGGTTCGTGACAGGAAAGGAGATTTGGTTGAGGGTTTAGCAATAGGAGATGGGGATGTGTTAGGGTTTCGCGACGGGGGAGGGTTGAAGAAGAAGAAAATGAAAGGGTGGGGGGTTGGAAGTTTGGGAAGAGGATGGCAGGAAAGGGAGCAACGATGTTGCAGAGGGTGGCGTCACAGTTGTAAATGGGGTAGTAAAGAATGGTAACAAGAAGGGGAGAGAATTACGGGAGGCAAAGGTGTTTGTAGTGACAGGTGGGTAAGGGGGATAAAATGGGGATTAGTTGGGGGAATTAGGATCCTCCCTTTGCACTCTTTCCTTGCAGGGCCTTAGGGTCCACTTTTAGGCCCAATTTTAATAATCCAAATCGTTCATATTTTAAGGTTGATTCAGCATATCATACCTGTAAAAAATCAAGTTGATCGGATATCAGAAAGCATGTGTTCGAAAAATGTTTATTAAATTCTTTAAAAAAATAGTTTTAAGTTCGATTTTTCCGAACACATACTTTCTGATAACTGATCAACTTGATTTTTTTACAGGTATGATATACTGAATAAATCTTAAAATATGAACGGTTCGGATTATCAAAATTGGGCTTAAAAGTGAGCCCGAAGGCCCTGCAAGGAGGGAGTGCAAGGAGAGGATTTTGACTCCAATATTATTGGGGTGCATTTGAAGACACCCCACAGGCTTTTGACTAAAAATTGGACAATTTTACCCTTCTTTATTATCATTTTTTTCCCTTCATTGATTGAAGAAACTCATTTATGCTACTCTGCGGAGGGGAAGGGAAATCCAAAGATATAGGAAAAGCTGATAATGGTAGTGTGATGAGAGTTTTTTGGCAGTGGTGACAAACGGGGCAGAGGTTGCCATTATAGTTGATCTTGATTTTAGCCACTAAAAGCCCTAAACAAATTTTGCAGACAATCACTCGGAGTGTATTTAGGGCACTATTGTTGCATGTTATCCTCCAATTTTCAAAGATAAAGTAGACGAAAACTAATTAACCTGAGTGTGATTATTTAATAAAAATCCTCCTTTTAATATCAATAATCATCTTAATTCCATTTCCAAACACTTTTCCATGTACTTCAACAAAAGTATGGTTGTCTCAAAAAGTGTTTAATGTAAGATAGCTAGAAAAGTCTCAATTCATTATTTGTGTAAAAGAGGGTTGATTTGGCAAAATGAGTCCTTGGTTAAAAAATCTATAAGACCGAAGTAGTGTTTTGGAATATCGGACTAACTTATTTAATTTGCAAATTAGTTTGATTATTTATGAAAACGAAAATGCGTGAGACCTTCTTTTTGGAGGACCTTACAACCCTCACAGTGATCCACACTATTCATGATGTGTGGGACTCACTCATGTATGTGTGGGGTTCACATCATGAATGGTGTGGATCATTATGGGGGTTGTGGGGGTCCTCCAAAAAAAGAGTCTCTATCATTACTCTTATGAAAAATGTCATTATCTTATTTCCAAATAAAAGTTAAGTTTAGTCAATATTTCTCAATTAGTCATTAAAGAAATATAAGTTGAAACAATGTTTGACACACCTCACTAAATACATACATTCGCACCCAAATGAAATGAAATGAAATACGTAAATGAAAGCATTCAACTATTTATGTTACAAACCAAAGATTCATTAAACGAATTACATCACAAAAACTCGAAACCCCAATTAACCTATAATCTATTAATTACAAGAGTATTGGGCATGCAAATTAAGGGTGTTGCCTCTCGTCCGTACCTGGCCTTTCATAATCTCTACAACTAATGGATAAAAAATATGCAAGGCATGCTCAAAATATGCTACGTATGAATCCAATGAGAAATGCTAGAGACCCTAAATATTCTACCAAAAGTTTTACCAAATGTCTCACATGGGTGTGGGACCCACACAATGTGGGTCCCATGTGGGTCCCACACCCATGTGAGACATTTGGTAAAACTTTTGATAGAATTTTTGGGGCCTCTAGCATTTTTGGAATCCAATTTTATAGTCAATTTTATTTAATGAATTCGCACAAGTTCAAACTAAGCAAAAATGAAAATAATAATAATTGTGGTAGGTAAAAACTAGACCACTATTGTTGTGGCGGCACTCCGACATGAACTAAGTGGACTTCGACTTGAAATGTTCAAGAGAACAAAGAAACTCGGTTGATGAGTAGTCAGAGGCCTCTTCTTCGATATTTAAGTTAGGGGTTGTTTGAGGTGTTCTAAATAAGTACACTTTTTGTCTTTTTGAATTAAAAAATTGAGGAAGAAAATATGGATGTTTGGGTTAATTTTTTTACTTTTTATAGAAAAATGTGTAATAAAAAATTGTAAAAATTGATTTGTATGGAAAAATTAGAATTGAGAGTTGTGCAGCCGTAATTGTTGACTTTTGATGAATAGTGTTAACTTTTTAACTTTTTAAATAACTTTTTGACTTTTTAACTTTTTTACAATATGCCAAACTTGACCTTAGTAAACTTGAAAGTAAGAAACAAGAGAGTTTGTGTAAAAGGTGCAGTGTAATTGATTGTCAACCTTAACCTTCATTAAGGTCAGATTTATACTCTCTTAAAATATGAATAGTTCCCTAATTATTTCTTATAATTTTAAAAATTACAAATATTTATTTGTCGTAATTTTTTATTTAACAGAATAACAGAAAAAATAAAATTCATAACTACTATTTTTTATAACAATAAGAGTATATGAATTGTTAATTGAAATATATTTTTGATAGCATTAAAAATTATTAACCGACTTAATTATTTATTAATAAATAAATTATTTATGTGATTAGAAATTTGAAAGAATAATATGTAATTTCTAAACACATAAGAGATAATTTATATTTTAAGTAAATTTTAAAAAATATATTTATAATTTATCATAAATTTAAATTGACAAAAAGGAAATTATAGATTTGTTAATACTTGTAAAAGACTGATGGTGATGAGTCCACCATGCATTTGAAAAGGCATAAAAAGGGTTAAAAAAAAGGCAGCAAAGTTAAAAGAGGGGTAAAAAGAGCAACTAATGATGAGTGCGGGATGACGGCAGCGCATTGACAAGTGGTGGTAGTGGTGGTGCCTGTTGAATTATACTGTTACTGTTAGTGTTAGTGTTAGGGTTAGTGCTATTAGTGTTATTTGTGCTTGGTTTAATGATGAAGAGTGGTGGTATATTTTGTAAAATCGTGTTACAAATCCTGAATATTGAGGAATGAATTTATTTCGAATTTGTTTAACTAGTCATCCGGCCGGTCATTCGGCCGGTCATCCAGCAAAGAAGCTGATCATTGCGATCGATAAGATGACAACCGCGATAAACAAGTGTTTCATCTGGTCGTCCGACCGGCCAACCGATGATCACAAATTCACACTATTCACGTCTGAAACTCTCGACCCTTGAAGGATTAGTGTATTTTATAATATCTTATTTTTATTTTAATATGAGAGAGAATAAAGAATGATACATCACATCATTAAAAATGAATTAAACATATTCAATTAAAATTTTCAAACATTTTTCAGTGATAAAACTGTGAACGTGAATGGATGACATTGGAAGTGGGTGACAAAGCCACGTGAGTGATCACCACTGTCGGTGGATGTCCTGGTTGGCTTCATATCAACGCTAACAGCCAAAAATGCTCCAATTCAACAAACAAAATCTTAAAAAGTTAAAAATCAATATACCCTCAAAAGCTAACTCCACCAAAAAATGATACAAAAGTTTGGATTACTTGTCATCACTCACACTACTACCGACATATTCTACGGTTGCCCCACTACTGCCACTCTCTCTCTCTCTCTCTCTCTCTCTCTCTAATGCTAGTGGTTCTCTCTCTCCCCTCTCTAGTTGGCCACTTAACCCCCGCTTTTCTCCCCCATCAAGATTATAGATTCTACAAATTTACCTGAAAGTTTAAATCTATTTTCTTAAATTTATTTTTTAAACTCGATGTATATAAATAAAGTAGTTGATTAATAATTGAAAAAAAATAAAAGAGAGGATTACCATATAATTGAATTTAAAGATTGAGTTCAATTTTTGAATTTATACTCTTTTTTATAATGAAAAAAATTATGTCATATTATAATTTACAAGAAATAATTAATAATATTATTTTTAATGACATATCATAGACAACTTTAGAAAAACGAACATATTAACATCTCCTCACCTAATATCACCGTCACATATAATATTTGTTACTCTACTACTAACCTCCTCTTATCCTCTAGATAATTTCAGTCACTGTATTTCTGTGTCTATCTTTTTTGTTATTATATTTTTATATTTTTTTGATAATTGAATGGGCTAACCCAATACAAGAATTTATAATAGTTAGGAGGTTTTGAACCTGAGACCTAGAGAGGAGCAAACTCCTAAGTCTCAAGTCTAAACCACTAAGCCAACCCTTGGGATTTTTATTTTTATTTATTTATTTAATTATTTGTCTATAAAGAAGTATCATTTACTTTTTCAAGGAAAAAAAACATAAAAAAAAAAAAGAAAAAAAAGTAGGGAGCCTAAAAAACTAGTTCACCAAATTGTCTAAAAATAATCTAGTAAACTAAATTTAAAATCTAATATGAATAGCACTAAGCCCTCGTTTGGGAATAATCTATTTTAATAATTTTTTTTATTTTTTAGTTAAAATATGAGGTAAAAAACTGTATATTTGGAATGACTTTTTAGTTTTTTACGAAAAAATGTGCAAAAAGTAGAGAGAAATTTTTTTTTTAAACTTTTTAGTATAAGTTATAAGTTTTTTAGCTTTTTTAATAATTTTTTAACTTTTAGACTAAAACTATTACTTTCCAAACAAAGCCTAAATAGAATAATAATTTATCTTCCTAATTTCGTTCTCCTAATTCTACTCTAATGACGTGGAATTAGAAAAGTCAAAGATAAGATATAGAGTAGTATGAAACCACCAAGGATCTTCTAAAGTATTTTTTTTCTAAAGTTTCTTAAAGTGATGTATTGTGTGGTTAAGATTTAATGCTGAAAAATTGATGTGACTTGTCATTAAATCTCAACCACACAATGCACCACTCTAGGAAACTTTAGGAAAAAAAAAAACTCTAGAGGATCCTTACTCGTATGAAACTGTTGGGTTAGGTCATTTTTTTTTTCTTATTTATTTATTTATTTTTGTTATGTAAGGTATTTTGGACCAACTTATGCCTATCAGACTAAAGTCCTTACAGTCCAAAACAAGCCTTTCAAAACAAGGCTTACGCCCTGCAGTGTGTGACCCTAAAATATGCGTTTACTGATTAAGAAATTTTAACATGGGGGTATGCTTTTGTTGGTTGGACCACATCATTAAAGATAGAATTAAAAGGAAAAATTAAAGAAGGTAGTACCACTCTCAAATAAATTTAATGGAGATACTTAATAAAGTAAACTCTAAAGGCTTAGATATGATAGTCTGTGAGTTTTAGGTTGTTGAGGTGTGATTACATGTTAGCAGGTAAACATAGGTAAGGAATAGTTAGTAACATGATGATGGAGAAAGTAGCAAACCACCCAGCGGTAGTCTCTAACAGTAGTAGTAACATCATCATCGTCCCAAAAGAAGAGTCTCCTAGAAAGCCGCCACCGGTTTGTGGTGGCTCCGGAGGAGGAGGAGGAGATAGGTTAAAAAGAGATGAATGGAGCGAAGGGGCAGTTTCAAGTCTTCTTGAAGCATATGAGGAGAGATGGATACTTCGGAACAGAGCGAAGCTAAAAGGTCAAGACTGGGAGGATGTTGCAAGATGTGTATCGTCGCGTGCCAATTCCACAAAGTCTCCAAAGACACAAACGCAGTGCAAGAACAAGATCGAGTCCATGAAGAAGCGATACCGCTCTGAGTCTGCTTCTTCTGCCACTGCCACCTCCTCCTGGCCGCTCTTCCCCCGAATTGATCTTTTACTACGTGGTGGAACTGGAAGTGGAGGAAGTGGAGGAATTGTAACTGTTCCTCCGCCTCCTCCTCCTTCACCGCCAGCACCACCAACAACCAACCCTTTAGTGTTATTGGAATCATCACTTCCACCACAACAGCCACCTGTGCCGCAGCTGCTGCCACCACCACCACCTCCTCCTCCTCCTCCTCATCCGCCTCTTCCTCTCGGAATTGTTGCACATAACTCGCATGGTTCCAATGGCGTTGATCAGGGAACGAAGGTCTGTCCAAAATTTTATATATATATATGATTTTTCTTCTAATATTCATCTCTTTTAATTTAACAACCCACCTGTTAGGCCCTGAAACTGTGTCAATCATATCATCTTCTGTCGAGCATGATTTTTCAAACTAATTAAAGAACCAATAATGTTATACAGATTTTTATTCAATTTTTTTACCACACATGATACAAAGTCCCTAAATCCACATTATTAAATTCACAAAATTGAGTAGGAGGCAGTTACTTTTCAATCCACTTTAGACAATGTTGTTTGGGTCAATACGAGTCTCGTTTGAATAATTTAATTTAAATTATTCGTTTTGTTAGATACTTTGTATATATTATTGGCACAAAAATTGAAGTCTATCTGATAGTCGTAAAAGTTGTTTAGTGCTTTGCGAGCCCAATTCAAATTTTAGTGCATCCAGAGTAGATGGCCCAACGTCTGAATCCCCTAGAGTGAATCCGTTTAGAGTGCTTCGTGGAGTGAATCAAAATGCATCGTTTCGATCTAAACGACATTGTTTTGACTAATGCAAAAGAAAAAAAAAAAGGAGAAGACAGACGAAATCTCGTCCCTCTCCACCTCTCTTTTTCTTCTTCCTCTTTCTTCTTTCCTTCTCTCGTCGTCCGCTGCCCTCTTTTCTCCTCTTCTTCTTTTTCTTTTTCTTCTTTCTGTCTCGAAACGCTAACCATAGATCAAGGATTTTTAGAGAGCTATGATGGGTGATGATGGCAGCAACGGTGGGTGGTAGGCGGTGATGGCAGCAACGATGGGTTGCGATTTGGGTTTGTGGCGATGGTGGATCTAGATCTAGGGTTAGGGTTTTGGAAGAAGAAGAAGAAGAAGAGAATGAGAGAATATGAGGTGGTGGTGGGTGGTGGGTGGCGGGCAGTGATGGTAGCGATTTGGGTTTCTGGTCGGAGATTACCCTCTCTCATCGGATCTGGATTTCTTGGTCTTCTCCTCTTTTTCGTCTATCTTCTCCTCTTTCCTTCTTTTTTTTTTTTTTCCTTTTTTTTTTAAATTATTCAAAACGACGTCGTTTTAATTCACTCAAAGGGCCTATGCTAAAAATTAAGTTTAATGAATATTAGTACTCACATTTTTTTTTTAAAAATGACCGGTCTATTTTCAATATCATACTTGCAATCTATTTTTTTTTAAATAAATATCATTCAAATATGTGATTATCGATATGTGATCAACATGATTTTTTTACATGAATAATCTATTTGACATACCAAAAATTTTGAATAATTTGAATCACTAAGATAGGCCTATATGCGGCCCTACCTTGTTGGGTCTTAAGCAAAAAAATTTAGTGAAACCTTTTATTATTTAAATGTTAATTTTTTTTTTATATTTTTTTTACATTTAAAATTGAATTTTCTTTTTTTTTGTGGTGCAAAACTTTTGTAATCAAGGTTCTCTATTTTTTTTTTCTTTTTTTTTTTCCCAATTGATAAATGACTAATCCACTTACTCTTCGCTATTCTAGTTACACAAAAATTGAAGTCTATCCGATAATCGTAATTTATTTAATTTATCACAATTGTTACCAAAAATTTTTTTTTTTTAAGCACAATTGTCGTCCATTTTTTTATTTTTTTATCACAAACATGATTAATTTCATAAGTCATGATTATCGAATTGATCTAATTTTTTTGTAAATAGAACATAAAAAAATCTTTGCTAAAATAAACGGTTCATATTATCAAAACGGGACTCGTGATGAGCTCCAAAAGTCGAAATAACGCCTTCCAAGAAAAGGAACAGTTGTTTAGTGTTTCACGAGCCCAAATTCAAATTTTAGTGCTTCTGGAGTAGATGGCCTAGTGTCCGGATCCCCTAGAGTGAATCCTTCTAAAGTGTTTTGTGAAGTGAATCAAAACACATCGTTTCGATCTAAATGACGTTGTTTTGACTAAAAAAAAAAAATATGAAGAAGAAAAAGAGAAAAGAGGAGAAGACAGACGAAATCTCGCCCCTCTCCGCCTTTCTTTCTCTTCTTCCTCTTTCTTCTTTCTTTCTGTCGTTGTCCGCCACTCGTCGCCCTCTTCTTCTTCTTCTTCTTCTTCTTCTTCTTCCTGTCCTGAAACCCAAACCCTAGATCTAGGATTTTTAGAGAGTTATAGTGGCCGATGATGGCAGCAGCGATGGGTAGTAGGTGGTGATGGTAGTGGCATGGGTCGCAATATGGGTTTGCGGCGATGGCAGATCTAGATCTAGGGTTAGGGTTTTGGAAGAAGAAGAAGAAAGAGAGAATGAGAGAATATGAGGCAGTGGTGGGTGGTGGGCAGTGATGGTCGCGATTTGGGTTTCTGGCCGGAGATGACCCTCTCTTATAGGATCTGGGTTTTTTGGTCTTCTCCTCTTTTTCGTCTATCTTCTCCTCTTTCCTTATTCTTTTTTTCCCCTTATATATATATATATATATATATATATATATTATTCAAAACGACATTGTTTTGATTCACTCAGAGGGCCCATGCTAAAAATTAAGTTGAATGAATATTAGTACTCACATTTTTTATTATATTTATCTTAAAAAAATGACCGGGCTATTTTCAATATCGTACTTGCAATCTATTTTTTAAAAATCATTCAAATATGTGACTATCAATGTGTGATCAATCTGATTTTTTACATGAATAATTTATTTGACATACCCAAAATTTTGAATAATTTGAATCACCGAGATAGACTTACATGCGGCCCAACCTTGTTGGGATCCTAAGCAAACAAATTTAGTGAAGCCTTTTATTATTAAATGTTAATTATATATTTTTATATCTTAGTTACATTTAAAATTAAATTTTCTTATTTTTTGTGGTTCAAAACTTTTGTAATCAAGGTTCTCTATTTTTTATTTTTTTTTCAATTGATAAAATGAGTAATCCACTTAGTTTTCATTTGGGAAGTGAGTTTATTTTTTGACTTTTTGACTTTTAGTCTGGGCTAAAAAATCTCGTTTGAAATGGATTTTTTGAATTTTTTTGATTTTTGTGAAAGAAAATGTGAAATGATTATGATTTGAACGTAATATCCTTTTAGATGAATCCCCATTTATAAATTTTTTACCTTAACCTTTTATTATATGTTTATTATTTTTTATATGAAAGGATTTTGAATGATTGATAGAGTTGTGCAGCAGTGCTACGTGGTTATCATTATTACAAAGAAAAATGTTTTAGACCTCTAAATTAGGAGATCTAGAAGAGCTCTAATTAGCCTTTTTCTCCATTGTGATTTGTCCTTTTCCTTTTCCCTTTTTTTTTGTTTTTTTTTGGTTTTATTCCGTGCCAGCTGTGTAGAGCTCAATTTAGAGCTCTACACCTAGTGCTCTGTATCACAGCCGTTATAAATAAAATAAAATAAAATAGAAGAGTAATCAATTATTTTTTGGGGAAAATACATATCAATGGATTTTTTTTTTTTAAATTACAGATTAATGGTAAATTTTATAACTATTAATAATTAAAATCTTAAATTTTTCCAACAGTTTGTAATAATTTTTTCAAACACTTTTTCCTATTGTTTTTTTAAACAAAGCAATTAATGCTCATGCTTAAAAGAAAGTAGATAGGAGGCCTTTCAATTACTTTAATTAATTATTGGAGTTTTTATTGTGGCCTTTGTATAGTATTTATTTATTTATTTATTAGGTTTTTAAATTTGTTAGTTTGTTAGTAAAATTAGTATACCACTTAAAAGGGTCGCCGTTACTTCATCAACTTAAACCCCTAACCTTTGGTCACTACACCTTAAGATATAACTACACGTCAACTTGCCACAAAGACCACGAATGAAATTTATAAAAAAAATAAATAATAATTTAGGGTCAAAAGCAATGCCCTTAATCCCCTCGTACTTGGCCGACCCTAGATAAATTAAAAATGGACCTGCAAAGAACTAAATTAAACCCTCTAGCCTAATTAGTTGACTGAAAAGAAGCCTATGTCAAAATAAAAAATAAATAGAAAATTAAAAAAATAAATAAATAATTGGTTATATATAAGCATTTTGTTTTAGAAACATATTGAGGTATTTGTTTCTTCATGTTGCTCCTAGGCATATACTCTTGAGTGGCTGCAATGCTGAATAAAATAGAGTTATTTGTTAGTAAATGCAAAAACTACAACTATCTCCCATTGACATTTTGTCACAATTTAATGATCCCTCTTCTTTTTTAGAAGGGTATTTAAAAGTCAATTACAAGTTTAAAATCGGAGGCAGCTTGTTTCGTGTCTGTGTTTTATTTGTTTAATTTTATTTTTGGATTTATAACAGGACTTGTTAAGGTGATATGAGTTCTTTATGTTCCATCTTTGTGTAAATTATTTACGAAAAAAATAGATTTATTGGATAAATATGACGACATGATTTTAAATTTTTTTTTTTTAAATATGTAAACTAAGTATGAATTTCAAAATATACAAGTCATTTTTTCAAATACGAATCCGTTAAAAATTTATGGCTACAACTAACAAATCGATTTGATTTTTTTTCATTAATGATTTACACACAAGGATGTAAAACATGAACGACTCAGATTGCTTAATAGGCTCTCCAATTACAAGCTCAAAAAATAGAACTGTACAGAACAAGGTTCTGAAAAGCGGTTGTGGTCGCCGTAACGGTGGCGGTGGCACGGTTGCGGTTGCGGGGTGTAAAGGTCGTAATGTAACGGTTGCGGTAACCGGAACCGTGAATTTTTTTATTTTTCGCACAATTTAAAAAAAACTTACCGATACGTATATTTTTTTTCCATGATCATATTTATTGGGTTAAAAATAAATATTGATTAATTTTTGTAAATTTTTAAGTATGATCCAATATATTTCATATTTTTAAATCACTATAAACTGAGTTTCTTACATTTTATTTTAATAATTAATGACTTTATATTATACAAAAAAATCAATCACTAACTATTATATATAAGATAAACAATGACAAAAGTAAGAGAATAAATAAGAGCCTAAATATATATATATACATATTTTAACCAAGTTAAATAGATAATGACCACACTTATTATTATTATTATTTTCAAACAATATATAGATAGACACACACAAACAAAATGGTTGAGTGATAGCCGCTGAATAGAAAAACATAGGTCTTATAGTTTCAACAAATCAATAACATGTTATTCATCTTCCCTCTTCTCTCTCTCTATCTCTTGCTCCTCTATTTTCTCTCTTTATCTTCCATCTTCTCTCTATCCCTCTTCCCCCATTTTCAACTTTTTTTTGTGTGTTTTTTCGAAAGAAACAACTTGGAACCGTTACGTAACGATGCGTAATAGGCCGTTACGACCGCTACAGCAGCCGCTACGGCCAACACACGTGTGAATCTCAATCACACTGCAAAAGCGGCCGTAACAGGTAACGGTAACCGCCAAAACCGTTACGTAACGGCGTTACGTAACGGTTGCGACCGCTTTTTAAAACTTGGTACAGAATCAATTAAAACATAAAGTCCTAAAATTATATAGAAAATATTATTAAAGAAAAGAATCAAGAATAGTACTACTTGGCCATGCATGCAACTTGCAAGTGATGATATGAAGTGGCTATAGAAACTCTAGTGAGTGATACCGATAGATAACATTGCTCTAGTAAATGATCGAATTTTACTGACTTATGTGTAAAAGCCCCTTAATGATTTTAACTGCAGGAAGATGGAGTGAGAACCAAATTGTCCGATGATATGTTGGACAAAAATCTTGCTATCGATACAGATAGTAGCACACCTGCTCTGTACAGCGACAAAGAGAGGTTATTGGAGTTGAAGTTGAAGTCAAAAAACTTGAAGATGAGAATGAAAAAAAGGAAGCGGAGGAGGAGGAGAAAGGAAGGGGAAGATAGGGAGGTAGGCGAGAGCATAAGGTGGTTAGCAGAAGTAGTATTAAGGTCAGAACAAGCAAAGATGGACACAATGAAAGAGTTAGAGAGGATCAGGGTCGAAGCTGAGGCCAAGAGAGGAGAAATCGATCTTAAAAGAACTGAGATCATTGCTAAAACCCAGTTGGAGATTGCTCGACTCTTCTCTAGCAAAGCCATTGATTCTTCTTTCAGAATTGGAACAAGTTAAGAGTTGAGGATTATCTAGTGTAATGGAAAAAATTATGATATGTTGTACACAATTTTTGAAAATGTGAGAGAGAGAGAGAGAGAGAGATTTAAACATTAAAATGTTCATATAAAAGTTCATGTAATGTTCTCTTTCATTAATTAATGTAAACTGTTAGATATTATAATTAATTATACTATTAAAACTACAAGAATTTTGTCAAAAATGTTACTTGAAGAAAGTATCCAAAAAATGCAATGAAGGGATAGATTCATTTTATGCGAGGCCCACACCACACCAAATCAAGCTTGCAAGAGAAGACTAATTTAAGCATTCGGATCTAAATTCATAAGTGATTTCTTTCGCTTCAAGTAACCTGAATACACTTTATCAACTTTTGATATTCGCCACTACCATCCAGACAAGCTCGGTCCTGAAATTTTTGAGGTTAAAAGTGCATTATCAATTAATAAATTTTTAAGGCTCTTCATATTTTTTTTTTTCATTGAAAGAAGATTTTTTTTGAAGGTAAAGAACAAACGATTTGTGTCAATTTTGAATGGGTCTTTTAATTTATTTTAAATTAATTTGGGCCTTTAATTTTTTTTGGACTTAAAACATACTTAATATATTACACTAAACTATAATAGGAGGGGACTTTTTTTTTTTGGCCCTTTTAATTTTGAATGAGCCTTTTAATTTTTTAATGAGTCAATTTATTTTAAATTAATTTGGTCCTTTTTAAATTTTTTTTAAACTTAAACATACTTAATATATTATACTAAACTATAATAGGAGGGACCCATTTTTTGAGTTTATTTTGAGAGACCCTATGCCATGACCTGGTGGGCTTATGCCCAAGGTCGGCCCTGCATCCATCCAGAGCAGTAATGGTAAAGATGAAGAGGATGATGTAGCCCTTCTTAGCCAAGTGGAGCACTCCTTTGTTGTAGCATGATCTAAAGATTGTTCCCAAGGAGCATCCCGCCAAAACTCTCTTAGTGATTCACCTAGAGATGAATCTTCTCAATGCAACACGCATGCTCCCATTGATGAACCACAACCAAACGTTGCCCTCACAGCTTCCCATGGGTTTGATTCTTTAGGTGTTGGCCCGCATGGAACCCTTCAAATTTGGGCCAAGTTTGTGCTATTGTTAGGCCCAATATCAGATTTTAAAACATTTTTGGCTTCCAATCCAGCAAAGCACGGATCTCCCGGACGGGGGTCTGAGCAGGCCCGATAGTTAGAACCCTTGGTCGAGTTCCACTAATGCAATGTGAAACAGAATGAGAGTTCAAATCTGACAAATCTATAGAAAATTCACTAATCACAAGAAATATAAAAAATGGACTACATCACCAGACTCAGAGTCACCACCCAATCTTTTGAGAAAATTAAGAAACCCATGACTCATGCCAAATGCCCATATTCCTCGTAACCAAAATGTCTCGGCTCGGGAACTTAGGTATGAGGAGGGAAGGTCACGAATTGAGCATCCCCGCTCACTTTATCAAAGATCGGCTTCTACTAATTCTAGATATGAGATTCACTACCAATATATGCTCATGTTTCAATTATTAATGCTAAAATTACTGTGTGAAGCAAACAAATATAGACTAAATCACTTACTTTTGAATGCTTTGATTTCATGCGTTTTGAGAAAGAGTTTGAAAGGAAAAAAAAAAAAGTGCAACGCAAAGAAACGATGAGTCCACGTGCATAAAAATCAATATCATCACAACTTAAGCGAAATACCCTCCGTTCGCTAGCATCCAAAGAGATATATCGAGTAAGCAAATAGCCGCAAAGTAAGAATGCTAGACATAATAAGAAAAATACACACAATCGGTATGGAAAAATGAAAGAAGTTCACCTAGTACTCCTCCATACCAAACCAAGCAAAAAGCATTAGAAAAATATGCATGACCCTAGATGCAAAGAAAATAGGGGTACTTAAGGCCTTGTTTGGGAAGACTAAATAAGTATACTTTTTGTCTTTTTTGACTAAAAAAGTGAGGTTGAAAATATGGATGTTTGGGTTAACTTTTTGACTTTTTATGGAAAAATGTGTAATAAAAAATTGTAAAAATTAGTTTTTAGAGAAAAATTTGAATTGGGAGTTGTGCAGCCGTAATTGTTGACTTTTGGTGAATAGTGTTAACTTTTTAACTTTTTGAGTAACTTTTTAGCTTTTTGGATTATTCTCTACATCCCAAACTTAGCCTTACATGTAGGTCCTAATACGTAGACTTATTATCTAATAAGTCCTATGGAAAAAATTTGTCATAAAAAAATGTCACTAATTGTAAATTTTAGCAACAATTTATAAAAATTATGACAAAAAAAAGTCACTAATTGTCAATTTTTAGCGACGTATGTAAAAAATTGTCACAAAAAAATTATTTTTAGCAACAAATTTACCAAGACTTATTTTCAATAGGACTTGATGGGAATCAAGTCTAACTATTGGTAGTTTACCCAAGAAAATAATGCAACACACAAAAAAAAAAAAAAAATAAATAAATAAAATACAACTAAAGACTTATAAACCATCTCAAGACATGGGTGTAAAATGCTTTCGAATTGGGAGGAAGGGGGGGGGGGGCGAGCACGCCCAATAGGTTGGACTCCTTATCTCTGATCTAGTCACATTACTGCAATGTGAAATAGAAAATGAGAGTCAAGATCTGGTAAATTTTACAGAAAATTCATTTTATTGCAAAACATTTACTAGAAATGGACTACATCACCAGATCTTAGAGTCACTACTTAATCTTTTAGGAAAACTAGGAAACCTGTGACTCATGCCAAAAGCCACTATCCGTCATAACCAAATTATCTTTGTTCAGGAACTTAGGTATGAAGAGGGAAGGTCATGAATTGAACACCCCCATTCACCTTATCAAAAGATCAACCTTCACTAAACCATGATATGAGTTTTATAGATAGTATATGCTCATGTTTCTATTATCTAATAATGCTAACATTACTATTTGAGGCTAACAAGTATAGATGATGTTACTTATTTTGATATGTTTTGACTTTATGCATTTTAAAAGACCTTTTAAATAAATGTACAACTAAAAAAGACTGAGCTCACATGCATAGCAATCAACAGCATTCCAAATTTAAGTAACACAACCTTCATTCATTGGCAGTCATGGAGATATTCTAGATAAGCAAGTAGTTACATGGTATAATGCCAGGCATAGTAAGAATAACATACACAACTGGGATGCTAAAACTAGAAATGCTCACTTAGTACTCATCCATGGTAAGTTGAAAGAATATGCTAGAAACATATGCATGATCCTATATGCAAATAGCTAACGCAACGCATACACAAGAATGCAACTAAAGATTTGGCTACTGACGCATGTCATGTCAATCATCTCAAGGCATGAAGTAATACACAAAATCAATTTTCAAATGATAAATCCCACAGATGTAGATGAGGCGAATCCGAATGCATAAAAAATGGATGTAAAGCATAGATATGATAAATAAAAGGGTAAATTATGCAAATGGTTCATGTAGTTTACACGATGTGTCAATTTGGTCGCTATTGTTTCAATTTGCTCGATTTCTCCCCTTAATTTAACAGCTTGTGTCATTTTAGTCCAATAAATAACGATTGTTAAGTTTGGTGGACGAAAAGTCTACACAATGTGTTAATTTGGTCTTTGTAGTTTACATAATGTGTTAATTTGGTTCCTGTTGTTTTAATTTGCTCGATTTTGATAAGGACCAAATTGACACATTGGGTAAACTACATGGACCAAATTGACACATAGTTTGACTTTCTGTCCACCAAACTTAACAACTGTTATTTATTGGACTAAAATGACACAATCCGTAAAATTAAGGAACAAAATTAAGCAAATTAAAACAATAGGGACTAAATTGACACATCGTGTAAATTACAGAGACTATTTGTATAATTTACCCTAAATAAAACATGATGCTATACATAGGTATGGAAAGCATGTAAATTAAAGGGAAAGAAAGAAATGGAGACTGGAAGTTATTACAATAATGAATTAATAGAAAGATGTGGGGTTGGAAATTATTACAATAATGAATTGAACAGAAAAACGTGGAGTTAGAAGTTATTACAATATCGATTCAGCTAAATAGAAGTTAAATCTAATAAATCATGAGAAAATATAAAGCAAAGTTTAAATAACAACCGCAAATGCCCAAGAGATCAGCCACCAAAAATTACTCGGTTATACTCTGTTCTACTTGGAAAAATCATCTGGCCGACCAAATAAATAATCTAGTCGGATGAAAAAGCTAATGGCCGTATGCTTTATCTAGCCGGCTTTATATAAAATCCAGAATAACTCTATTTTTGTGCAGTAGAACCAAAACAGAACAAACAACACTTTTTCCAAAAGATGTTCATTCTTGCTACCCTTTCCTATCACAAGGATGTTTCAAAGAAGAGGTAGAGAGGCTTCACCCATCATTCAACAACACAAGAAGCTATGTACAACATGACATTTACAACAATTTATCAAATGAAAAGATGGATAAGTATAGAAATTGAGGTCGGAAGAAATTAAGCCCAAGAAATAAATAGATACCTACATTCATCCCTTTGTGAATAAGGGTAAATTAATACCCAAACCAATGCTATCAATTGAAGAGAGCAAATTGCCACCATTTCTTAGTGGAAGCCTTACTTTGATTGAAAACTAACCAAGATGAAAACTAACCGATAGAGTCTTTAACACTTTTGAGCAAGAATCTTTTACTTGGCTTCCAAGAAAATACAAGCAAGATGAAACCTACCACATTCTCAACACCAAACCTCAAGAATCATCTAATTAGTTCTACGCAACAATCACCACCACTTATTAGAATTGAGTATAAATTGAAACATATGAACCAACATCTTTGGATGATGAAAAAAAATACATTACATAATCAAACTCGTGGATGGGTGTCTAATTTATAAATCCTTTCACGTCCATAAGGTTCCAATTCACACATCTACATACAACAATAATGAAGAGCTCTATGAAAGTAAGAAAAATGTGCAAAATTGTAAGAAAGTAAAGAATTTGATCAACTCAATGGATGGGTGGCTATATCCTAATTCCCTCACATCTATGAGGACCCATCATGTGATTACAACACAATAATAATGAAGTACAAGGCTTGATAATGAAAAAAGAGGGAGAGAAAGTGCAAAATTTCACCTCTCGAAGAGAGGATAAGCTTCCTTGTTGTCAAACTCTACCCTAGCACCCTCAAAGTTCTTGAGTGTGTCCTAGAATTCTCAGCCAAGAGCTTCAATGCAAGGTTTGATGGTGTTTAGATGGTGTAAGAAAGAAGAATGGAGGTTAAAAGTGAAGTAGGAGTATATTGCTCTTCAACAAGGCCTTGGAAAATTTTATAATCCTTGAAAATGAATTAGAGACGTGTTTATATAGACTTTTGGATGAAAATTTCTAAGATATTTGTGTAAAACTTGCAGAGAAAGTCGAATTTCCTGAAAATGGTTTGTATCCAGACAATTAAGCTAGCTGTAAAATTATTCATCCGACCTGCCATATTTTCCATTCAGCCATAAGTTGTTATACGACCAATGAGAAAAATGTATCGGATCAATAGTGTATGGCTAGCATAACTTGAAAGGAAAAATAAGTATTTTTAGAGAATTCCACCCCCTTCCATTTACTCCCACTCTGTCTCTTGCTCGGTCTATTGAAAATACAATATTTGGAGTTCAAGAACGCGAGCCTCGGAACATTGTAGAAATGTTTGGAACTATGCAACGAAAACTTTTTGAAAAAGAGTTTTTAAGAGGGTCAAAAATGGTTTGGCCAAAACAGGTATTAGGTTGAGATAGTTGGGATTAAAGCTTGAATTTTGGGTTTTCTGTTGAGGAATTCAAAAGATTGCACATTGCCACTTTCATCATCAGGTGTTCAAAATAAAGTGCCCAAGTCTTAAGGCCTATCAAAATGGGGTGTCTATAGTTGCCCCTCTTTGACAGAGCTCGATGCGTCATTTCATGAGTGAATTTCAAAGCCTGAAGACGACCTTTTTGATGAGGCCCTAAGACTTGGGCAAACAAACAAGATGTAGATGCATGTTGGTTGAACCTAAAGGTTGCCTATGTATCCTTTTTGTGAAGAATCAAGCCAACATAGTTTAGGAGCATGATGCAAATGATGTGATTGAAATGCAATTGAAAGTTGGACTTACACGCTTCGCAAAGCCAGTTGTCTGAATGTTGGGCTTACGTGTACCACACGTCGGATTTTGAAAGTTGATGATGAAAATGTAATGGAATGATAATAAAGCTGCAAAGATGGCAATAGATGAGGCAAGCCTTGGATTGCAATCCAAACACGCTTCACGTGAAAAGAGGAAGAGGTCGTAGCCAAAACTTGCATGTGACCGACAGTCATAGCAATAGGGAACTTCAATCCTGACCATACCAGTCAACAAAGGTGAGCCCCGAGATACAAATTCAAACATGCTTTGCGTTAGAGGAGAAACAAGCCGCAACCAAACTTGCATGTGACCGGCAATCACAATAATAAGGAACTTCAATCTTGACCATACCAGTCAACAAAGGCGAGCTATGAGATTCAAATCCAAACACGCTTCACATGAGAGGAAGAAGAGGCCACAGCGAAAACTTACATGTTACCGGCAATCACAGCAATAGGAAACTCTAATCGTAACCATACCAGTCAACAGAGGCGAGGACCGGGATACAAATCCAAGCATGCTTCACGCGAGAGAAGGAAGAGGCCGTAGCCAAATGAAGACAATCCTAAACACATTTCATGTGCAAAGGATGAATGCAACAAAATAAGAAATATGATGTAATAGAAGCAAGTACAATAAACGCATGAGAAACACAATACAGTAGATATAACAAGTTTGGAAATAAATGTACAAGCCATGTCTGTAGGAAGCAATATTCTTTGAATACCTTGGAAAGTTAACACTTCAGAAACCATCTCATGATTCAGGGGACTGCGCTAGGGCGACCTTATTCTCATGGCAGGAAACACTGATTTCTTAAGCTATGTTCTGGTGGGGGTTGAGTCTAAATCAAAGATGACCATGTCTGAGAAGATGATAAGGACAACAACTATGCATTTTGGAGCTTCTGTACAAATCATGTTGACCATTTGCAATATTCTTGTTGGCCAGATGATTTCTTCGTCGGCCGTATGAATTCCTTTCCAGTCGTATGATTCATGCGGTACTGGAAGCAGAAACGGTATTTCGTAACCCAAAAGTTTATAAAAGGCGTGAAACCATCCGACTTTAATTCATTCTTGCCCGAAAACATCACTGGTACTCTTTAAATCATTTTTTATCAAACCTTATGAATGTAAATGACTTCCTTCCCTTTGCTCTTGGTTCTCCGATTAGTTCGACAAACCCGCTACTCCGGATGATAGTGACTCCTCATCTGACAACAACATTGATGAAGTTTTCATCCTTGTCATCACTAATAACTTTCCTATAGAGATCGCCTATGCCATTTTCTGTAGTAGAGGCCGTGGCAAGAGTCATAGGAAAATTCAAGGCCACGTGCGCGTTCATGGCCGTTGGTACAAGCCAAGCCAAGGACTTGGTAAAGGCCGATGTTGACGACACAGACGAGGTCCTTTGCCTTTATCCTTTCCAAACCTTCCTGATGAGGTTCTTCCTTTGACATTCAAAATCGTATCCATTTTCTGAGCCACTCATGCTTTTCTCTTTTTGATTGATGGCTTATTTATGTAGGATGATGCAGTGATCACTCAACCTCCTACTCCCGAGGTGGTTATCATTAGTAGCAATGATGATAATGCCGATCGTCCTGATTTCCTCGATGGAACTAACGAAAGTCCTGACAGTAAGAGTTGTGATGACGGCGACGATGACAAGCCCGATGGATTTGGTTACCTTTTGAAGCACTCAGCACCAACAACCACAACTTAGCTCGATTACAAGGAGTCCACTTTTGCTATGCCTTCCTTTCATTTTGCTCCAAAAAAAGGAAGATGAACCTGTATAGCTACTAGGGATTTTTGAAAATCCTTTTGCAAAATATGATCTATGGTGATCTAGCTATAAGCCCTTTTTTAAAATATGATAAATGATCCCTTCCCCTGTTATATATGACACTCTCGTAAATTTAATTATGATCTTTGAACCCTTTGTTTTGACAACTCTAAGCTTGAGATGTTTATGCCAAAATAGTGATGAACCTTGCAGAAATGCATTTGGAGCGATATTTCTAAGCTTCCAAGGCTAAAATAAACTCAAATATGCCATTTCCCCCATTCTAGATGAAAACAGGAGCTATTTGGGCAAAAAATTAATTTACCCATACAAAATAGGCTATCCATATGATATATTTTTGCACCGTACAAAAACTCATCTGGCTGTACAACAAATCATCAGGCCGGATATATTTTGTGATGTCAGGGACAGATTTAACTTTTCGCCTTCCAAAACTTATAAAACACATAACCTTTTCATTTTTTCATCATCCTCAATCTGAAAACACACTTTCTCTCTAGACTTTCTCTCTCTAGATCCTCTATTTATTTAGTTTACCCATGAACCCTTTTCTTTTTCCCATTGATTTCTGTCGTCCTCCTTTTCATTTTCAACCGAATAGTTTTTGCAACGGTTGAGTTTCGAGTTCCATTGGTTTTTCATTTAATCCCCACAATTTTGGCTAGAGTTCCTCCTAATTAGTTTCTTACTTTTCTCTTTATTTTTTCTGGGTTTTTGACTAACCTAGGGCTAGGTTTTAGTTTTTCTCACTTTTTCCACATTTTCCCCTATCCACAGCCCCACATTGTCCATGGTTGATGATGTTCCCCGTGAGGATGCTTCCTATGTCATCACGGGAGATGGTGCACCTCTGCCTGTGATAACTCCATTCTGTGTTATGCTGTTAACCTTTAATTACACTTGTGATTATGTTCTTAATATGATTTTGGATGCTAAGCATGTGATTATATGCACTTTTGAATTCATATCTGTTCATCGTAGCAAAATCTGCTCGGTATTCTGCTATAATCTGTAATTAAGTGCCATGGAGGCGACATAAATTGAAATTGACTGTATCATTATGATTAGCATAATATATAGAGCGTACGGTGAAATTTAATTAAAACTTGATTCGGATCAAATTAATTAGATTAAATTGATTAAAGCTAAATGAGATTAACTAACTTAAGCATGTTTAATTAAGTTAATGACCTTATATATACATATATAACATTTGGCTGGAAAATACCATTGAGAGAGAGAGAGAGAGAGAGAGAAGTGAGAATTCCAGAGAAAGTGGAGGAAAACTTGAAGATTGGCTTAAGAGATTGAGGAATTGAGATAACTCAAGTTCTTGCTAGAATTAGGAGAATTGAAGCCTCTAGGTGAGTTTTTGAAACATAATTTGTGAGTTTAAGTTCATAATTATATGAATTCAAGAAGAGTATGAAGTTAAGCTGTCACGACCCAAACCCGCCCCTATAGGTTTGGCACCGTAACCGGCCAATAATCCGAGGATTACCTACGGCCTCTGAACAGATTAACAAATAGTAAGGGGTTGCGGAAGCAAATAACAATATACAACGTCCATTGAGCTGTGTAGACTTATATGAGACGGAACAATTTTAAACTTTTTATATACATAAATACATATCATCCTCACGTCATAATGTATATATAGATTAGGCAGAAAGGGACTTAGTCCCTTTTTCAAAATACACGTGACTTGAAGAACCAAACAATAAAACATAACTTAAACTTTACATCACATAACGACAACACTTATCATATACGGAACCTCCACGGGAGGCACATAGGTTGGCTGACAAAACAGATTCTAGATAGAAGCCTCTAGCCTGGTCACGCGCCTGATCACCTACATACATAAATAATACAATAAGCTAAAGTCCAGTGAATAATAACAGAGTAAAGGGTTTTAATGAATGAGTCCATATAGATTTCAGAAATCAATTCATATTGTATCAAAATCATGCTTGATCAAATCGAAATCATAATTCAGTTTTATCAAACTCATACTTGATCAGATCATATACCGACAGAAATCATAAGTCATAGTTACATTTACGTGATACATCCATTAGCATAACTAAACAGGACGCGCAATGCGTAAGGTTATGAATAACCTCCTAGTTCCCGCGAAGGAACCTCCGGATCCGGGTAACAGGACAGCTAAGCCCCCATGGCGGGCCTCCGGTACGGGCAACAGTGCACAAACAAGATGCATAAGCGTAAAATAACAGGACGCATAAGCGTAAGGTTACAAATAACCTAGTTCCACGAAGGAACCTCCGATACCGGGTCACGGCTGTAGATCTCACATGGTACTAAGGATGTCACGAATACATGTCAGAAATCGGAAAATCATTCATTGTACATAACATATCATTTCAGAAAACAGATCTCATTTTGTCACACAGAAAATAAGTACAATTGAACATGTCTTTACTAAGTTATTACTCACAGTGGCTGCAGAAGCAAATCAGACAGACTGGACACATCGGGAAAATCAGGCAGACAATGGCGCGTGACCTACACAAGCACATAACATATACACATTGAAATACAATATTACTTCTTTGATTAAACTTGTCCTTTCTAGTCTTTATAGTCCGAAGTTCTACTACGTTTATTCTTTCTCGTTTAAATAAACCGGGTTCTTACTTCACATATTCTTTTATTACTAAGTCCCTCTTTTCCAATTAGATTGATCCTTTACTTGGCTTCTTAAACAATTACCACGAGATCAATGATTCATTCTTTAACTAACTGATCTATGTTGATTAGTAGCCTATTATTCTTTATTGAGTCATAAATCATGTCTAGAATGCATTGGAAAGAGATGAGGATAAAAATATGAACTAAATGCAACTTTTCAAAATGTGCTGAAAATGGGTCTCCGCTCGAGCGCCACTTTGGTCGCTCGAGCAGACTGTAAAATTTGAAAAACTAATGGGAGGTCGATTTTCGCACTCGAGCGAGACTTCCCTCGCTCGAGCGGACAACGAAAATTCTGAAATTCCAAAATTGCAATTAAAGTTCAAATTTGGTATTCAAAGCTTCAAAACATGTACTTTGTTATACAAACATGGAGAACCATTTATTAAAGTCATAAATTGATAAATCATTTATTCAAAATCATTTATTCAAAATCATGCCCCAATTGCCAAATTTAGTTTTAATTCATTTTCTCCATATCAAGTCAAATCCCAAATCCAAAGTGATTAATCTCTAAATTGAACTCCATAAATTTAACATGGCCCCAATTTCTCCTTTTCTTCTTAGTTACATAAAATTGGCGTCAAGTTCTTTCTATTTTCCTTGAAATCATGAAATTGAAGTCATGAAACTTCTTATAAATTTTCCAACTAGCTTCCATAATCTTAAACTCAACTTAATTCACAGCCTCAATTTAATTCATAACCATAGATGTCCCAAAATATGTTTAATCACAAATTACAAGTATAGATTAAAATCT
Source organism: Camellia japonica (assembly GCA_030407325.1). Taxonomy (NCBI): domain Eukaryota; kingdom Viridiplantae; phylum Streptophyta; class Magnoliopsida; order Ericales; family Theaceae; genus Camellia; species Camellia japonica. Next base: position 90,943,717 of record JAPPVO010000029.1, read on the forward strand.
AATTATAAAATCAACACTTGATCTAACATTAGGATTAATTCTAATTTTCCATAAACTTGATGTTCATAAAACATTTTATTTTTCTCTTCAAAATATGAGATTGAATTAATTCAAATCATTCGAAATCCACAATGTATGAAATACAAATAGGCCCAATTTTATTATTAATAACAAAAATCAACTTAATTATGAATTACACAAATCAATTTCTTAGAAATTCAACTTAACTCAATTTTCTAACCAAAAACTTTATAATCATAGATGTTCTAAAATGTGCTTAAATTGAACAAACCTTTTAAATTAAATCACATGCATGGATTAAACGAATTCCTAATTTTCATAATAAGATCAAAACTTCCTTTAATTCCAAAATCAACTCTCAAATTAAGGATGATTCTCAAAATTGAACCTAATTCAAATCCATAAACCTTTTAGACATGAACTAAAATCCCAAAACCTTAAAATTTTATAATGCATGTCTAATTAAAGTATTAATCTTGTAGATTTTTCCCATGCATGTAACATTTAGGCATAATTTCATGCAAAATCACAACATCAAACCCAAATAATCAATTTCCATAAATTTGAATCTAATTCCATTTATTCATCATCTTGCTAATTTCTTCTATTTATGTGAAATTGAACCCAAATTTAACAAATTTAAGGAATCATAATTCATATACTTCAACCTAACTTGATTTTACATGCAAACCCAAATTTTAACAATTTATATAATTGATCTTCAAATCTTTATTTTTAATCCTCTCAAAATCCATCTTGAATCAATTTATATCTAGATTATTTAATCAACACAAGAAAAAGAAGATGAAATTTCTTACCCATTAGTCTTCAAGATAGAATTTTGGTTGAGTTCTCCACCTTTCTTTTTCTTCCTCTTTTTCTTCCTTTTCTTCTATTCTCACGGTTTTTCCCCCAGGTTGTTTACAATGTGTGTAATGACTCTCTCTCTCTCTCTCTCTCTCTCTCTCTCTCTCTCTTTTTCTAAATGTTGAGCTTCAGATAATACCTATACTCACACACACACACTCCACCCCTTGGCCTCACATGGCACACGTGCACTCTCCTTAGTTCTCCAACACATCACATGCACACACACCCACCGAATTTCTTCACACACCCATACTCACATACATTCTTAATTAATTAAGCAACACTTAGTTTTAATAAATTTCAATTAGCACATCATTAAATTAATTTTGACTAACCATAAATCTCACATGATCCAATTGATTTAATTTGATTTCCACTAAGGCTCAATTAATTATATTTAATTCTATCAATCCGAATCAGATTCTTAGTCAGACTCCAAAAGGCTCCAAATAATAAATTGAACTTATTACCATCATCAATTTTGATTTCCCAAATCATCTAGGCCTTCAATTTCTGATCAGACTCAAATTTTCATCAATAAATTACATATTTAAATTGGGCACATCATAATTAAATTTAATTTATAATAACCACAATCCTCAATCCTCATGACTTAATCGATTCCAATTAGGACCTAATTAATCGAATCTCAATTTCACTAAACTGAATTGAATATTTAATTAAACTCCCAAATGGGTCCATAATTAAAATTAAATTGATTCACTTCTCAATTTTACTCCCTTAAGCCATTTGGACCCTTAATTCCTAAGTTCGAAATAACTCTTTAATAGAATCATGTACGAATCAGATCCCACAAGTCTCACAAATCCCAAATAAATTATGATACTCGGTAATTAAATTTCAAATCCTCTTAATTAATCAAGTACTAATCATTATACGTGATGGGGCCGTTACATAAGCACATGAATCAAGCTAAGTTTGATGGATTTGATATCAATTTGCACATGCATGCATGAATTTGTTATGAAATCTCATTGTAGAGCATGAATTATATAATCCATGTGGAATTGAGAATTGTTTGACACATGCATGCATGAATTGTTATGTTTTGAAGCCTAATTTTAAGTCTTGAAGCTTGTGAATGCAAGATATAAAACATGGATTTTACAAACATAAAGTTTAAGGTTTGAATCTTGTTGAATTCATGGAGTTTTGAACTATGGGTTGAAGTTAGCTTCAAATATATGTATTTGGGAATGTTCTTTCCTAGTTGAGTGAGTCATGCATGAATTTGGAGCCTTGGATTTGTGTTTTGAAGCTCAAACAGAATTTTGGAAACTCCAGAATTCAAGCAGTTCACTCGAGTGATGGAATTGTCGCTCAAGCGACCATCCTTTATTTTTAGTCTTGGCTCGAGCAACCAAAAAGTTGGCTCGAGCATAAAATGAGAGCATCTAGTACTTTTGCAGACCAAGGGGTTTGCTTGAGCGACCAATGTTGCGCTCGAGCGAAGTGCCCCGTTTCAGGAAACTTTGAAAAGTCGTATTATGTCTCACTTTCCATTCTTTTGCATTTTTGAGCACTCTTAGGCATGCATTGAGCATTCTAGATAACTAAAGAGTTAGAAAGAAGCCTAAGAAAGATGAATAAATTAATGAACGGATTGAATTGTATTGTGACCCAATTTTCATATGTGCTATGAATTATGTAGGGTCAATCGAGAGAATGAATCAACCATCTGAACACTGTGAGTAATATAAGATTGGACCAAAGGTCGTTTTGTATGAATACAGAATGGGCCCAAGGCCATTTGGTATGTTTGATGAGAATATGAAACGGGCCCAAGGCCATTTGGTATATTTCGTAAGGACATAGAATGGACCTAAGGCCGTTTAGAATGTTTGACAAGATAGACCTAAGTTCATCGTATATATGAATTGGACCGAAGGTCATTTTGTATGTTTGTTAGATGGACCAAAGGTCGTTTTGAATGTGAATACAAATGTGAACATGATCATGATTGTCAACGCATGTATAAATGTGTTGGACCGAAGGTCGTTTCAATTATGAATGCATTGGACCAAAGATCGTTTTGAATATGCATGTATTGGACCAAAGGTCATTTTGTATATGAATATGTTGGGCTCAAGGTTGTTTCCTCCTTTCAATACATTTTGAGTATAATGGATTGGACCCGAGGTCATTTCGTTATGATTTGCTTAAGTCTGTTATGAATGAGAATTGTGCTTCATATGTATTAAGTACAAGTATGATTTGTGTATATACGAATCTCATTCATTAACCTCTATACTCTGGTATTATTCACTGGGTGTTAACTCACTCTTTATTTATATGTACATAGGTGAGCAGTGGGATGTCCAACCCCAGCCCTAGTGAAATTGTGAAAGAGTACCAAGTTTTTGAAGTTAGCCAAGATTGCCTCACGTATGAGGCTTTTGATTTTCCATTTTGTTTTCTTTTGTGGTCATGTGTGACCAAGTTTGTATATAACCTTGGTTTTTGCTAAGACTGTTTTTTTGGTTCATCATATGACAATTTCTGAATGATCCTGGACATGTATAGATTGCTTATGTATGTGAGTGTGAGTTAGTATATATGTGTGAAAGGTTTTTATCTTGCCACATATATATGCCCAGCTCATTGGACAATCTTTGTGTTTTTGCTTCCGCTTCTGGCCACCAATTGGTAAATATGTTTGATTTTTTGTCTAAGGTAGTAGGGAATCTCATGATTACTGGCCAGTTATAATCCTAACTTCTAGGGGCGGGTTCTGGTCATGACAGAGTGGTATCAAATAGAGTGTCTAGAAAAGACTTAAGTTGCATTCATATGGTAAATATATGCTTGAATGCATTAAGAATATCTGTAGATGTCCCCGAACGTCCCGGGAGGGAAAATCCCGTTTTGTTCATTGGGCTCACTACAGTTCAGGACTCAATATCATGGTCCTGTATCTAATCTCGCAGAGTGCAATGCAAGACCGATGAATCATCAAAGAGTCCAAATCCAGCAAATCGTTTTTGAAAACAGATTTTTTTGTAAGAAGTGCCAAACATGGACTGCTTTGCCAGATACAGAGTCGCCACCTAAATATTTATTTTAGGGGAATTTAGGAAACCCTGACTCGTTGCCTAAGGCCACGTGTCCGTCATCACCAAAGTTGCCTCGGCTCGGGAACTTTGGTACGATTGGGGAAGGTCACTTCGTGAGCACCCCCGCTCGCCCGATCAAAGATCGGCCTCTACTAACCATGATATCAAGTTTTGAAAACATTATGTGCTCTTACTCCGGTTTATTAGCCTAAAATTACTATGTGATGCGCGCAGCATACAAGTATAGACTGGATCGCCTGAGTTGGAACAAAACATTTCATGTTTGTTTTTTAAAGTGGTTTGCTACTCGCAAGTAGGCTAAAATGCGGATTTTGCCACTCTCAAGTGGACTTAAAACTCTTAATTGGTGAATTGTTCCAATTCAAATAACCCAACCTTCACCCACAGGCATTCAGGCAGTTATATCACATAAGAAAATAGCCTCATGGTAAGCATGCTATCATGGCAGTCACTCATACGCATGCAAGGACGCTAAAGCATAAATACTTACTGAGTACTCCAAGCCAAAGAAAGAAGCTAATTAGAAATCATGCATGAATCCTAACTATGCTGAAATGCCTAATGCAACACATGCAAAATGAAACTAAGATAGGCTCGGCTATTCTAAGATGGCATATGAAATGCTACAAAAATCATGTATTCAACTTGGAATTGAAATAAGATGCAACTAGTATGATGCGTCAAGCCCGGTGCATGCAATACAGATGAATAAATGCAAACATGCGAACATATAGATGCTAATTGAAACATATCCTAAAACTAACCATCATAAGCTGGTAAATAAAAGGGAGAAAGACGTGGGGTTGGAAGACATGCATCACACACACGCACACTTATTACAAAGTTCGCCCTCTCGCAGAGGGTCCGAATAAATAATACAGACCGAATAATTAATCAACTACCCTAGCTAATTAAATATTACAAAGCCCTTAATTAATTAACAAATTAATTACAAAACAATCTAAGTATGAAATTAAAGAGGCCGCCGTAGCTCCGCCTCGAAATGATTGGATGATGCATGCTCAATTCACCTCGCTCGGAAATCCGTTGCCATGCCAACTGTTGCCTCTGTTTGCACTGTTTCATGCCTCTGAGAGCTGCACAAATCCCAAGACTGCTTCTGAACCACTCCCTGAGCACTGTGGAAGGTCACCGGCCAGTAGATAGGGCTACCGGCCATTAAAACTTGGTAATCGACCATTTGTATGACTATCGGCCAGATATTTTTGATCGATCGGCACTTGATGTAGTCGGTCGGCCAATGATTCCTGCAGAATCCTGTTTTGCTGCAACAGAGGACAAACAGTGCATGGCAAGGCATTTTCAAAGCAATGTGCGCACGACCACCCTCCCTATCATGCTATGAACTCAAGGGAGTGTGGCTTTCTACTCTCGGGCCACCAATCATGCATTTCAACGCATGATGGCCAAAGGAGCCAAGTGTGCATATTAATTTAAAATGAATGCACAAAACAAATGGATGCCACACACTCTATCATGTTGGATCAAGAGTGATGGCGACCAAAGATTGAGGCACGTTTCGTCACTTTAAGTACGAACGTCCCTCATTTCTCATGTTTGGTTTGACACCCCAAACCAAACACCATGTAATGCATGTATGCTAAATACAATGCGATATGTAAATGCAATACAAGGTAATGCAATGTAAGTGTGCCAAATGCAATGTGATGCAACCTAAGCATGCCAAATGTAATGAGACTCGAGTATGCACACAAGACTAAGGTAGCAAGCATGCCGGATGCAATGCAACCTAAGCATACAAGTTAAACCAATGTAGCATGGGCACACCAAGTATGCAACAATGTTGTGTGATGTAACTAGCTAAGCATCATGCAATATGCTAAACACGATATAATACAAGTATGCAAATATCATGAAAGCAAACATGCTCAATGGACCTAAACTGAAATAGGTGGACCTCGGCCATGCCAAAACAATGGCCATAGTACCAACATCATGGCACCAAAAGGGCAAAACTCACACGTGCATGTAAAGACCCATAAGCTAGGCAACAAAGCACCATCCTCAAGCGTGAGCAAGACATGGTAAACATGAGAATGTGGCGATGTAATAAGCTCTGAAATGATGCTAAAAGTGATGCCAAATCACACATATAACACAAGCAAGGCGTGCTAATGGAGTTAAAGTTCAAAGCTAGCCAAGGGACTTGAACCATGACTATGTCAACCAAGCCCCAAGGGGCAAGGTGACCCAAAACAGTCCCGAGGAAGACCAAAATGAAGCCAAAACACCTATGGAATGAGGCCAAAACATGCTAGAAAGGTGAGCACAAAACAAGACGTATACAAGGTCAAAAAGGGAAAATGCACTACACCTCTAACAACCGAACATGGCATGACTTAGACCAATAAAGTCAGAGTTAAAACACATCAAAATAAGCCCCAAGACCCAATGAGAAGGTCTCCCAAAGACCTAATCATGGAGGGACATGCAATGGCCCAAACATGGAGCATGAAACAACACCTCCCCAAAGCATTGAATGGATGGAAAATGCAAGTATACAGGCATGAAACATGGACTGAAATAGCATGATAAGTGATCCCAAATCACTGAAATAGCCCAAATGAAGCATGCTCATGACTCACACACCAAAGCAAACAAGCCAAAATGCATGGTAGCTATACAAAGCATGGCAAGCATGACCCAAAAGACCAAAAACAGAACTTAAGCATGTCACAACATAGCTAAAAGCTTCATGAAGTCAAGCTAAAACATGCATGCACGATGGTCTAAATGCATGATGCATGTTATGACAAATAGAGGGGATTACAAAGCAAATGCATGATGCATGCAATAGGCTATCAATCCGACCAAAAACAGAGATATAATATGACCAAATAACACCAAAAACCCTCTGAAATGGAGCCAACTAAAGCTAAGCAAACATGCTACCTTTATGAGCCCTAAATGCAAGCAAATGAGAGACAAAGGGAGATGGGTGTCCCTCCCCTATACATGACTTCAAAACCACTTCTACACCACTGAAAATCCTCTGGATTTCAGTGGTGAGAAGGTCCAAATAAGGGGGTTCCAAAGCCCAAAGAGAAAGGCACAAAAAGAGGCCAAACAAGGCCTAAGAGGGTGTAAACAACCCCCAACCCAAAAGCAACCTTAAACAAACATCTTAAGCATGAAAATACAGAACTTTTATCAGTTATATACTAAGCTCAAAACAGCATGCAAGATAGGCTAAAAGCTAGTGCAAGAAAGGGGAATAAAGAAGGTAGTTCTCACCCTTGAAGAACACTTCAAGAACACCAACTCCAGCACCTTCTTTTGACCAAAACCAACTCAAAAACTCTGAGATCAATCCCTTAGCACCTCCACAACCAAAGTATAGTGTAACACTAGGTGCCTTAGTGCAAAACTAAGAACAAAACACCCTTTAGAACACTATTACACACACAAAATAGAGAGAGAGAGAGATATGAGAGAGAGTGATATATATATATATATATCAGATCCTTCAACCCCTGGAAAGGGAGGGGAGGCCCTCCTTTTATAACAAAACCATTTTACAAAGCTTCCAAGGGAAGCTAAACAAGGCTCAAATCCCTCCATACACGTGTATGGAGGGGAGAAATTATGCGTGCCAGCTGTTCCAACTGGCACAAAATATCTGCCAAAAGCAGATGAAAAGGGGTCGACCGGGAAATATGGCCGATTGGCTAAAATAGGTGGCCGACCAACCAAATATAGTGCCGATCGGCCAACACTTTTGGCCGATGGCAATAAAAAGGGGCTGATGGCAATAAAAAGAGGCCGGTGGCTTCAAGCCTTGGCCGGTCGGTTGAGGGGATGGCCAACAAGCCACCCTCTTCCCTTAGGAGCAAAAACACAAGTGTTTGTGCACAACCAAGTACCAAACAAACAAGTTGAGAGGTCTTGAGGCAAGGCGCGCGACCGAAACTTCCGAGAACTCAAGATGAACACGAACATGGATGATCACCGAGTGTTCAAACGGTGACGTCCAAGTCTTGAGGACGGTCAAAAATGAGGTGTCTACAGTTGTCCCTCTTTTGACAGAACTCAAAAGTCATAACAATGACGGGAGTGAATGTGAAAGCCCAGAGGCGACCCATTTTTGACAAGGTCGAAGACATAAACAAAGCATACAAGCTACAGATAAAGATATGCGCCCGAGGCAGGGGCAAAATGCAAGGAACATGCACGATGCCAAACATAACTTATGATCATGCAAAGAGAGCTGTAACGAAGCAAATACATACAATAAGTGCAACAGTTTAAGCAATTAAACACAAATCTAACTACATTTCATGCAAAAAGGATGTGAGAGAATTATTTAATTCTCGCTACGTCTCACGCAGAGAATACAATACCTGTGCGGCTTGTCTGGTCGTGCCAGCTTCAAATGAACCGTACATACAATATCGTGCCTGGAAAAGAAAGAAAACTTGACAGGTACAACATTGTTAGAAACATGCATAGCAATGCAAGTGAGAAGTGCGTGACAACGCAGGTGAACTGTGCATAACAATGCATGTGACGTGTGAGACAACGCCAGTGGGAGGATGCAAGACAATGCAACCCAAGGACAACGCATAACAATGCGGATCGGATGCAAAACAATGCAAGGAGGGCACGCGCGACAACGCAAGCCGAGTGGTGTATAACAATGCAAACCGAGTAGTGAATAAACACATGTAAGTAAAGCATGCGCGACAACGCATACAATGTGTGAAGGTGAAGATAATTATGAACATATGTAAGTAAAGTACACGCGACAACGCATACAATGTGTATAGGAACTTGAACACATATAAGTAAAGCATAACGCGACAACGCATGCAATGTGTATAGGAACTTGAACACACATAAGTAAAGCATAACGCGACAACGCATGCAATGTGTATAAGAACTTGAACACACATAAGTAAAGCATAACGCGACAACGCATGCAATGTGTATAGGAACTTGAACACACATAAGTAAAGCATAACCCGACAACGCATGCAATGTGTATAGGAACTTGAACACACATAAGTAAAGCATAACGCGACAACGCATGCAATGTGTATAGGAACTTGAACACATATAAGTAAAGCATAACGACAACGCATGCAATGTGTATAGGAACTTGAACACATATAAGTAAAGCATAACGCGACAACGCATGCAATGTGTATAGGAACTTGAACACATATAAGTAAAGCATAACGCGACAACGCATGCAATGTGTAAAGCAAGGAATAAATAACGTTCAGCATAAGTATGGTGAAGGCATGCTATTCGTGATATTGAGATGCAACCAAAACAAGACGAGGCATTGTTCAAAGAAAGATGCGTAGCGAGTGCGCTTATTCTAGTGCGCTCGTTCAACCACACTTTCGTCCAGGAAGAGGATCCGGACGGATCCCTGTGCTTGAGATGATTGATGCCGATTCAGACATCTGCTGCTTTTCTTCCTCTTTTCCTTTTTTGTTTTACTTTTCTTTTTACTGGTAGTTTGAGCACATTGCACTGCCTTAGGCAGGTTTTTGTTTTCTCTGAACTATGTACTTGAAAAGATGATGGAATGAAACAAGCTTTTTGTTGAAAAAGTTTGTATTTATTTATCGCATCGCATTGCATCAAATTACATAACAATGTAAATGAGATTGAACTTTGTTTTGAAAATTAAGCACTTGCACCGTAATAATCCGGTAGTGAACCGACTAACGACAAAACAACTCGATAAGCAAAACGAAGACCTTAACAAGTTAATCAAGTGTAAATACAACTCGATAAGCAAAACAAAGACTTAAAGAGGACGAAATACAACTCGATAAGCAAATGTACAACAACTCGATAAGCAAATAGGTGTGACTTTGCAAAATCATCACCCGAGGCACCGGTAATGGAACCAGTCATAATTTTTCAGCATACTCAGCAAACAGGCAGTCCTGAGGATAAAAGGGAAGACCATCGGCCAAAAGAGGAAGCCATCGGCCACAATAAATGGCCATCGGCCATAATAACAAGCCGACCGGCCAAAATGGTGGTCGGCCGGCATTATTTTTGGTCGATCGGCTAAAAATGGCAAGGACCACCAGAATGCTGCCATCTGTCTTCCACTCACATCTTATCTTCTACAAAAATCCCCAGCTTCGTGGTTTCCCTCATTTCAACACTAGTTTGCACCAAATGGAAGAGTTTCTTGCCCAACTTGGATGGCTCGGAAAAGCTGAATTTTCGAGGTTTCGGCATAAATGCACTATTCACGCTGAGTCGCACGCCACTGCATTTTCCATTTCTCCATGCCGCGGCAAGGTTTTGGAATCCGGTAACGCATGTCTTTAGTTTTGGCGGGCAAGAGATATGTCCTACCTTCGAAGACTTTCAAGCTTTGATGGAATCCGAGCGCAACGAAGAAATTTTGCCCCAGCTCCGCTTCGGTCATGCCCAAACCTTAGGTCGAATGTGTGGCCTCACTATGCACGATGCTCGATCTTTGATTTGTGACGGAATGCTGGATATTCCGAGTTTGATTTGTCGGTTTTCGATGTCGGTGACCGCGGTGACCATCATTGGCAAGGCTTTCGGCGACATGCCCTTTGTTTGTGCATGCTATCTCATTTCTTGCTTGCCTCAGGCTCCGGAGGATCTAGCGTCCGGTTGATCGAGGTTGCCCAAGGCTTAAGGGAGGGCAAAAGCTGCATTGCATGTCATTGGCCGAGACATTGATGGGCTTGGATGCTTTTATCGGGAACGACCAGATTTGCGGGAGTCCACTACTGCTGCAGGTAATGTTTCCCACCTTATCTCACATATGTATATTGCTCACATCACTCGGCCCTCAAGCTCGGTTTTTTCACAAACCCTTTCTCACTTTTCTCTCATCGTACATCTCTCTATTCTTTAATCTCTCATTTTTCATCCCTCCCCAGGTGTGGTTGATGGATAAGTTGCAGGTTGTGGACTCTTGCCCAGCATACTCAGCTCGCGGCTACTTCTTCTGATGTCGTCTAGTCGATTCCCTGGATGAGGGATGGTGGTTTGACTGGATGTGCAATTTGTCTGCAGACGGCATCGCTTGGCGTTGTTCTTGGCTCAATCTACCGGCAATGAGTTATAGCATGTCCCGGCAGCCTGGGATTCAGTTGATTGGCCTGACACACTGCGTGTTCTACTTTCCTTTCCGGTTCCAGCGCTAGTTCGGCCATGATCAGATTTGCCCGACAGAGGGGAAAGAGTACCCTACTGCATTCCCAATCCGAGGCGCACAGTTTGCTCGGTATGCCACAGCATGGAGGACGAGAGAACTCCTGGCCCCCGCTCCCACTTTCAATTGCACTTTGTCTGATGAGTGCATAGATTGGCTTAATGAAGAGGCACAGATTGGGCCTACTTTGGCGTCAGAAGCTTCGACCAGCTCTGGGAGGGGGCGCAGGAACACCTGACTTAGCTATGCCCCGGATTTATTGCTTTATTAGTACTTTCAAGTTTTCTTTATGAATGTAACCAAAAGCAACTTCAATTTGTATGCAAGAGCAGGAGGACTCTGTATTGAAATCAATAAAATTGAAGGTTGTGGGTACTGAAAATTTTCCACTTTGGTCAAAAAATGGTCTAAGTTGTAAAAAGATTAATTTGAACAAAATCAACTTTTATTAAAACTTTTCAAAACTATTTTCGACATGGATCAAAACTGGACACACCTGAGATCTATCACTGAGACGCACAACCCCGGATCCCAACAACTGGGAAGTTGCCCTTAGTCTGAATAGCACTGCACCGGAGATAACAACCGAAGCTCTTGAATGCTGAATCGACAAAGATGAACGAGATGATCAAATGGACAAAGTTGATCGGGGAAAGGTTTATGGCTGGACTTCAGGATGAAGTTGCCTACATATCTCAAAGATGGGAATCAAGCCTCATGTAGTTCAGGCTCGGGTTCACTCGAGTATTTTTACTCTCTTTTTACGCTCTAACTTTTGTCAAGGCCGCCCTTTGCGGGTTTTCAACCTTGCGAGCTCAGTTTTTGTAATTTCAAATTTTTCATGCTCTAACTTTTGCCTAGGTCGCCCTTTCTGGTTTTCGGCCTAGCGAGCCTCTCAAGGGTAATATTTCTTCAACTTGTCCATGTTGATCAGCTGTGAGAATTCTAGGCCATCTAGGTCCATCAGAACGATAGCTCCTTCTGACCAGATAGACTTGATGATGTAAGGACCAGTCCAATTGGGTCTAAACTTGCCCCTAGGGTCATGGATGGGAGCTCGGTTGTCTTTGAGCACCAAATCTCCTTCTTTCAGATTCCTAGACTTAACTTTCTTGTTGAAAGCCCTGGCAATTCTGCGCTGATAACCTTGAACATGGTACAATGCTTTCAGTCTTCTTTCATCAAAGAGCATGAGTTCTTCAAATCTGCTCTGTTGCCAATCTGCTTTGGCTATCTGACACTCAGCCGACACTCTCAATGACGGAACCTCAATTTCAATAGGTAGAATAGCCTCCATCCCATAAACTAATACGGAGTCGCCCCAGTAGAATTTCTAATTGAAGTCCGGTAGCCCCACAGAGCAAACGGCAACTTATCTGGCCAGTCCCGGTAGGTTTCCACCATCTTCTGCAGTATGTGTTTGATATTCTTGTTGGCGGCCTCAACTGCTCCATTAGTCTGCGGCCGATATGTGGATGACTTATGAAAAGCCACGTTGTATTTTTCCAACAAGTCAATCACTTCCTTCTTGAAGTGGGAACCGTTATCTGAAATAATCTCGTTCGGGACTCGGTAGCGACAGATGATGTTGTTTCTGATGAACTTCGCAACATGTGAAGCCTTCAACACCGCGTAAGATTGGGCCTCAACCCACTTTGTGAAATAGTCTATCGCGACCAGAATGAACTCATGCCCATTAGACCCCTTTGGAGTGACAGCCCCGATCACATCGATTCCCCAAACTGAAAATGGCCATGGCGAAGTCATATTGTACAGCTTCGACGGCGGGATGTTCATGCGGTTTGCATAGATCTGACATTTGTGGCATCGCCGAACAAAGCCGATACAATCCTCTTCCATGGTGGACCAGTAGTAACCCTGTCTGAGGATCTTTCGGGCTAGTATCACCCCGTTCATGTGTGCTCCGCACTCTCCTCCATGGATGGCTTCCATTAGGCGCTTCGACTCTTCAGCCCCAACACACAGCTTATGCATTCCCAGATGACCTCTCTTATACAATTTTCCTCCGCAGATGATGAATTGAGCAGCCATTCTTCTGATTGCCCTCTTATCCTTGGCATTTGCCCCTGGTGGATACGCTTCTTTTTCCAAGAAGTTCCAGACATCGTAATACCAGGGATTCTCATCTTGAACCTCTTCTATGGTAGCAATCGACTCATAAGCCGGCACAAACTTCTGGTCAATGATGATCGGACGCATCTGGACTCCAAAAGGAATGTCTATCATGAAGATAGAGTTGCTAGTGCATCTGCGAACCTGTTGTTCTCTCTTAATAGATGAGCGAAGTTCAGCTTCTCAAACTGAGGAATCAGCAAGTCCAAGGTTTGGTGGTACATCATCATCTTTTCTTCTTTGACTTTCCAATCTCCTTTTGCTTGAGATACAACAAGGTTTGAGTCCCCAATGACGTCTAACCGTTTTGCCCCTAGTTCTAGGGCGGCTTCTAAACCAGCAATGCATGCTTCATACTCTGCTTCGTTGTTCGAGACCTTGAACCGGAGTTTAAATGCTAGAGGGATACGGGACTTGTCGGGTGCTATCAGCAACACTCCTACCCCATACCCGTACTGGTTTAACGCTCCGTCAAAGTACATTGTCCAAAACTCATCGTCGATATGCAAAATGGCCTCATCTGGAAATAAGTACTCGACTGCTTCATTCCCTTCCACTGGGTGATCGGCTAGGAACTCCGCTACCGCTCTTCCCTTTACTGACTTGCGCGTCACATATTTCAGATCGAATTCGGAAAGCAACAGCAACCAACGAGCTAGCCTACCCGTAAGTGCCGGTTTCTCGAAGAGATATTTGATGGGATCTAATCTTGAAACCAACATTACAGAGTGAGCTAACAGGTAGTGCCGCAGCTTCCTGGTAGCCCATACCAAGGCTAAGCAAGCCTTTTCGAGTGGAGTGTAGCGGGTTTCATAATCCAACATCTTCTTGCTCAGATAGTAGATAGCTTTTTCCACTTTATCCTCTGATTCTCCTCTCTGATTCCTGCACGAGCATGCAGCCCATCGTAGTTTCAGTCACTAAAAGGTACAAAATCAACAGTTTCCTGGCTCGGGCGTGACAACACGGGTGGGTTCTGTAAGTATTCCTTGATCTGTTCAAAAAGCTTGGCATCGGCCGTCCATTGGAATTTCTTTCCTTTTTCAGGAGACCAAAAAGTGGTTCACAAGTCAAGGTTAATTTTGAGATAAACCGTCTTATGAATTGCACTTTACCCATAAAGCCTCTCACCTCCTTTTCAGTCCTTGGTGGTGGCATTTCTAAGATGGCCTTGATTTTGGAAGGGTCGACTTCGATACCTCTCTATGTAATCAGAAACCCCAGCATTTTCCTTGCTGTAACACCAAACGTACACTTCTGCGGATTCAGCCGCAACCGAAATTCTCTGATCCTTTGGAAGAACTTTTGCAAGGCGGTGTAGTGGCCCTCTTTTTCTTTGGACTTGACAATCATGTCGTCCACATACACCTCAACCTCTTTGTGGATCATGTCGTGCAATATTGTGGTTGCGGCCCGTTGATACGTAGCTCCAGCGTTCTTCAACCTAAATGGCATCACCCTGTAACAGTAAGTCCTCCACGGGGTGGTGAAGGCAGTCTTCTCCCAGTCTTCAGGTGCCATCACTATCTGATTGTAGCCCGAAAAGCCATCCATGAACGAAAGCAAAGCATGCCCCGCTGTGAAGTCCACTAACTCATCAATATGCGGCAAGGGAAAGTCGTCCTTCGGACTGGCTCTGTTCAAATCCCTGAAAATCCACGCATACCAGATCCTGCCACATCCCTTCGGCACCGGAACAATGTTGGCCAACCAGTTAGGTATTCGGATACCAGCAGGAACCCTGCGTCAATTTGCTTGGTGACCTCTTCTTTAATCTTGAGGGCCCAGTCCGGGCGAATCCTCCTGAGTTTCTGTTTAACGGGTCGGGCCTCGAGGTCAAGAGGGATCCGGTGCTGTACAATCTCAGGATCGATTCCAGGCATGTCTTCGTAGGACCACGCGAAAACATCTTTGAAATCTTTTAATAAAGCGACTAAGCGCTCGCATTCCTCCGAAGACAACGTGGACCCGATCTGGACCAGCCGTAGGTCCTCCTCAGTACCAACATTAACAGTAGTGATTTCATTAACTAAAGGTTTAACAAATCTTTCTTGCTCTTGATCAATTAAGCATTGCAAAACCGGAAGAATTTCTTCCCCGTCGTTTTCATCAAAATTTTGAAAGTCCTGATTAATACAATAAATCAAAGGCACAGAAAAGTACTCAGAAACCACATCCATTCCATTCTCATTAAGCATTTCCAAATCGTCCGATTCTTCTGTTACAACAGACTCAAAAGAGAAAGAAAAAGACGACCTAGACAGGACTGTGGTATCCGGGTTGTCACCCCCAGGAATACCAGACTCAGACTCAGTCGAGCTGGAACCTGATTCCGACTCACTAGACTCGGTGGAATCAGATTCCGGCTCACTACTTGACCCGGTGCTGCTTGACAAAAATCCCTCCTCGTACTGCCAGATGAGAGAAGGTGCGATGGATGCATCCAAAATGTTTGACGGTAGGCCCGCAGCCGTTTCATTCCCGATCATGGATACCGAGAAGTTATCCCTCAAGCACTTCTGTACGATCGGAGGATCTGAAAGTAAACAAGCCAGCGCTACCCCCATTTCAATTTCAGTGCTCTTGGAATCCACTTTCTCATTCTGCTCAACCTCAGCTGATGGGTCTGTCTGCTCCTCGGCAACATCATCCCCGGATAACTGCAGGTCGAAGAAGATCTCAAACCTCGGCAGGCGCCTCCTCTCGGCATTCAGCCATGGCTCGGGAAGCCACAAAATGGAAAGTCCTCCCCCTCCGAACGAAGCGTCCGTTTAGGGTACCCTGGATGGGTCGGTGCATCTACTCAAAAGGCTTCCCCGCCCTCTTTGCTCTGGCTCTCCCGGCCATCTCCTTACCTTCCTACCCAATCCTCTTTGGTGGGCAGATAACCCAAGCCAAAGGTATGTGGGTTATGCGGCACTTCGGCCGATACTGCAAGGCCCTTTCGGCCACTCTTCCCCAATCCCATCCCGGGGATGTGTTGAAGCTTGTTCATGAGGTATATCGATTGTGCACTGACATACACCCCCTCATCAACAGCCAATATGTTTTGCACGACTCGAGCCTCGGCCACAGTAAACCCTGATAAGAACACATCCTCCGTGTTGTGCTCGATTTCCAAGACTGGTGTAGACACTTCTGGCGGTGGATGGATTGACGAATTCCCGAAAACAATAGCCACCCCTTCCCGTGGGGGTATTCAACATCGGGTGCAAGGGAAGAGACTGCCTTTACCTGGTGCAGCCACGGCCGCCCCAAAAGTAGATTGAAGATTACGGGAACGTCCAGGACATGAAAGTCAATCTCGTGTTGTCCCGGACCAACCTGGGTCTGAATTTTCACAGTCCCCATCACCCCCCTACGTGTGTTATCATACGCCCTTATCACCTGGGCTGTTGGCACGAAGTCCGCGGGCTTTAACCCGATTGCATATACCGTCCTTGACGGGCATACGTTAATAGCGGATCCCGTGTCGACAAGAACCACCGGTATCCACTTACTTCTATATTCCACAGAGATGTAGAGCGGTTTGTTGTGATCTGAGCCCTCAGGCGGTAGTTCCTTGTCAGAAAAAGTCAACGTCGGGGAACCTCCTCCCGGAAAAACCAATCCCACCAGCTGTTCAGGCGTGGTGTCTATTGAGAGCTTGGCCTTATCCATAGCCGATAGAACAGCCTGCCTGTGAACCCGTGAAGCCATAAGCAGTCTCCAGATGGAGATGTCTGCTTGTATCTTTTTCAACTGTTTCAGCACGGCCTCTTCTTCAAGTAGTTTCTCTTTCTGTCTCTCTGACTCCCTGTCCTTCCCAGACGCTTCTGGCTGATCTAGGTGTGGGGGCTTGAAATACCGCCCACTCCTAGTCATATGGTCAACTTCACCAATATACCAGGTATCATCCGGTTGATTGCTTCCCCAGTCCTCATCCGTGTGGGCAAGACATAAATCATCGTCCTCCTACCACATACCATCGGCAGCCGACAGACACACGTCCGGCTCCGTTACAAAAATCTCTGTGCCCGCAGCACCTTGCATTCCTGTACTCGCAGTACATTTTGTTCTTGTGCACACAACACTCTCAACCCCCACAGGAGCTTTAGCCTTTCTGGCTCTTTCGGAATCTTCGATCCCTTCTTGTTCTAACTGCTTCAACACAGCCTGCTCAACATTTCCTGCATTCAAATGCCCAAGTCTCGAGCTAAATTCTTAGCACCGGCGCTCTCCGACGATGCATTCTGATCTCCGGCCCTTCCGGCCACAACTGGTGTCCTTGCCCCTGACGGGCCCTCTTCCAGCTGAGATTCTTCAATAATATCTGGTTGGTCATCAAGCCACCCTGTGACCTCTGCCGACTCCTCAAAATCGAACCAGTTGACTGTCATGTCCCCCGGATCTTGTTCGTTGAAAATCTGGAGGTCAGCAATGTCCCCTTCCAGAACTGCTAAATCATCTATCCTCTGATCAAGTCCATCCCCCTGTAGTACACAAATTTCTGCTCCCACCGGCAATTCCACATTTGGCCTACTCCGACCCGCTGACGCAATGTAGCCACTCGGATTGTACACTTCCTCAGCAAAGTCCCCAATTTCCTCAGACCTTGAATCAACAACGCCATTTTCCTCTGAAATCATCCCTATTTCATCTTCGATGGTAACCACCATTGGTTCAGGTTGGGCTCGGGAGATGTCCAACATGCACAAGTCAGTGCTGTCGGGAAGGAACAACTCCGGCTTGGGTAGGTGGGACGGGGTGATATATATGCTGGGGTCGTATGACATGACCCCGGTCTGGATAAAGTTGATGTGTTTGGGAGGTGGAGCTTGGTTGTGTGGTGGGAGAGGGTTGGTTGTGACATTGGGTTTCTCTGGAGGCACAATCACCCTATTATCAATGAGATCTTGAATCTCATGACGTAATCGGAAGCATTGATTGGTGTCATGACCGTGTTGTTGGTGGAAAGTGCAGTACTTGGCTGGATTATAGGAGGGGGGAGTTTTTCTAGTAATGGCCGCGCTCTAGGGGCTTTAAATGCCCATTCCCAATCAAAACTCCTAAAGCCTTGGACAAGGACATATATAGTGGAGTGAAAGTTCTTTGGTTTTTGGGTGGGTATCTGGCTGTTTGCGAACTACTACCGGATGCACCGGTGAATGGCGTAGCTGCAAGGTTTCTTGGGGGATTGGTGGTGACCATGCTTACTTCTGAAGCTCTGGTAGTTGCAGCATTGCTTGTGCCTGTATTGGTGTTGCGGTTGAAGGTTCTCCTGGGTTGCTCTCTGTCTTGGTCAATCAGACCCTGTTTCATCGCATCCTCAATTTGTACCCCCATCTCATGTAAATCCGAAAAGGTGGGGAAAGGGAGCACGATCATTTTCTGCATCAGTTTGGGTTGGAGATTGTACACAATCATCCGAATCTGATCCTTGTCAGTGGGCCTAGTGGTCATCAATGAGGCCTTTGCCCTCCAGCGGGTTACGAATTCAAGAAGCTCTCCTTAGGCTCCTGCCTTGTTGTTCGAGATCACGGGTTGTAATCTCGATTTGCGTGTTATAGGAGTACTGTGCAATGAAAGCCTCGGCCATCCCATCCCAATTCCGCTTGACATCGTCTTCCAATTTTGCGTACCAGATGGCTGCCATACCCGACAGGGTCCGGCCAAATAATGAAAGCTTCTGTAGTCTGGTGAGGCCCATCGGCCTTAGTATGTCTGAAAACAAACGGAGATGCACCATGGGATCCCCGGACCCATCAAAGCGGTCAATCTATGGCATCTTGAACCGGTTTGGCAACGTCACAGCCGTGTCGGTATACCCATCCTCAATGTCTGGGATGGACTTTACCCCTTGGGATTTCTTGAACAACTTCTCAAGCTTGCTCAACTTCAACGCTGTAGGGTCCACCTCGAACTCAAAGAGAGAGTCTGGTTGATTGGTGGGCATAGGTGCCTTGGATAGTTGAGGTAGAATCGGGGGCGGAGTTGGCCCCGTCGGGATGTCTGTATCCTCCTGGATATTCTGGGCATTTGGTGTCTCCCCGGGTAGTGGGACCCTTGGTGGGGGAGGAGCTTGGTGTGAAGCTGATGCTCCGGCTTGCTGCTGTAGCCGGGTGATTAGCTCTGCTTGTTGGGCCATGACCTCGGCCTGTTGTTTAGCAAATTTCGCTTGGTGAACAGCGTCCTGCTGCATGATTTTCATACTTTCTTGAAGTTGGCGCACCACCTCCTCCATCCCTGCCATGTTCTGTTGATCTAGCTGAATATCCGGTATATGTTCCCTCTCTGCGGGAGAAACAGAACTCTGATCCCTACTATACTCAGGTGGGGTAGACAGGGCTCTCTGAACTGACTGCTGAACTGATATCCTCCGCCTAGCTGCCCTCCGTCTAGTAACCGGGGGTAGAGAATGAAACACTGGTTGTCCGTCTACCAGATCCTCAGATCGATGGAGTTTGCGACCTCTAGTCCAGAGTGCTTGGGAATATCTGCTTGGTCTGAAGGAATTATGCTAAACTACCTAGCAAAAAGATAAATAAAGCAATAATAAGGAAATAAACAACCAGAAAAATGGACAGCATGACAGCGTAAATAAACACAACACACAGTTGGGTATAACAACACACAGTTGATAAGCTGAATAGACTGTTCTCAAACACTGATCGTCGTTCCAAATCACTGCCCCCAAAACTGAATCTGATACCCGCAGATAACTGATTCCCCAAAATACTGCACTGGTGCCCGCAGGCCTGATGCCCAAACTTGCAAACTGATACATGCATTCTTGTAGAGACGCACTCTAAAGCACATAACAAACAAGTGAGAGCCAAAAACACCCCTATGTTGGGGTAGGGTTTTCCTGTCCTATTTTGTCAGGAGCTAGGGTTTCACTACGCACGCAGCGGTTTCAAAAAACCTATAATCGGGTAAGCAACCTGTCCTAGTTTGGAAGGGTCACTATGGATTCCGATATGCACTAGGTCGAATGGTCAAAAAGGGTGCCCCGGTGAAAACCGGGGTTTGTGTTGCCATCGTGGCAGAGCCCGTAACCGGTCAGCCTTATGGCACGCTTCTCAAAGCGAGCCTCTGGCAAACCGTTCAGGAATAGCAGATGGCAAACACGGTGTCCTAGGCACACCAATGCAAATGCAATGCAAAGAAACACATAAGTGTAGTCGAAACAAGATATCATGAGTTCGAGTCAAGCTCTCTAACTCCCCAGCGGAGTCGCCAGAAACTATAGACATCCCCGAACGTCCCGAGAGGGAAAATCCCGTTTTGTTCATTGGGCTCACTACAGTTCAGGACTCAATGTCATGGTCCTGTATCTAACCTCACAGAGTGCAATGCAAGACCGATGAATCCTCAAAGAGTCCAAATATGACAAATCGTTTTTGAAAACAGATTTTTTTGTAAGAAGTGCCAAACATGGACTGCTTTGCCAGATACAGAGTCGCCACAATATTTATTTTGGGGGAATTTAGGAAACCCTGACTCGTTGCCTAAGGCCACGTGTCCGTCATCACCAAAGTTGCCTCGGCTCGGGAACTTGGGTACGATTAGGGAAGGTCACTTCGTGAGCATCCCCGCTAGCCCGATCAAAGATCGGCCTCTACTAACCATGATATCAAGTTTTGAAAACATTATGTGCTCTTACTCCGGTTTATTAGCCTAGAATTACTATGTGATGCGCGCAGCATACAAGTATAGACTGGATCGCCTGAGTTGGAACAAAACATTTCATGTTTGTTTTTTAAAGCGGTTTGCTACTTGCAAGTAGGCTAAAATGCGGATTTTGCCACCCTCAAGTGGGCTTAGAAAACATGGTTTTGCCACTCTCAAGTGGACTTAAAACTCTCAATTGGTGAATTGTTCCAATTCAAATAACCCAACCTTCACCCACAGGCATTCATAAGCAAATAGCCTCATGGTAAGCATGCTATCATGGCAGTCACTCACACGCATGCAAGGATGCTAAAGCATAAATACTTACTGAGTACTCCAAGCCAAAAAAAGAAGCTAATTAGAAATCATGCATGAATCCTAACTATGCTGAAATGCCTAATGCAACACATGCAAAATGCAACAAAGATAGGCTCGGCTATTCTAAGATGGCATATGAAATGCTACAAAAATCATGTATTCAACTTGGAATTGAAATAAGATGCAACTAGTATGATGCGCCGAGCCCGGTGCATACAATACAGATGAATGAATGCAAACATGCGA
Source organism: Camellia japonica (assembly GCA_030407325.1). Classification (NCBI taxonomy): domain Eukaryota; kingdom Viridiplantae; phylum Streptophyta; class Magnoliopsida; order Ericales; family Theaceae; genus Camellia; species Camellia japonica. The sequence goes on from JAPPVO010000029.1 coordinate 90,965,257, forward strand.
ACATATAGATGCTAATTGAAACATGTCCTAAAACTAACCATCATAAGCTGGTAAATAAAAGGGAGAAAGATGTGGGGTTGGAAGACATGCATCACACACACGCACACTTATTACAAAGTTCGCCCTCTCGCGGAGGGTCCGAATAAATAATACAGACCGAATAATTAATCAACTACCCTAGCTAATTAAATATTACAAAGCCCTTAATTAATTAACAAATTAATTACAAAACAATCTAAGTATGAAATTAAAGAGGCCGCCGCAGCTCCGCCTCGAAATGATTGGATGATGCATGCTTGATTCACCTCGCTCGGAAATCCGTTGCCATGCCAACTGTTGCCTCTGTTTGCACTGTTTCATGCCTCTGAGAGCTGCACAAATCCCAAGACTGCTTCTGAACCACTCCCTGAGCACTGTGGGAGGTCACCGGCCAGTAGATAAGGCCACCGACCATTAAAACATGGTAATCGACCATTTGTATAACTATCGACCAGATATTTTTGATCGATCGGCACTTGATGTAGTCGGTCGGCCAATGATTCCTGCAGAATCCGATTTTGCTGCAACAGAGGACAGACAGTGCATGGCAAGGCATTTTCAAAGCAATGTGCGCACGACCACCCTCCCTATCATGCTATGAACTCAAGGGAGTGTGGCTTTCGACTCTCGGGCCACCAATCACGCATTTCAACGCATGATGGCCAAAGGAGCCAAGTGTGCATATCAATGTAAAATGGATGCACAAAACAAATGGATGCCACACACTCTATCATGTTGGATCAAGAGTGACGGCGACCGAAGATTGAGGCACATTTCGTCACTTTAAGTACGAACATCCCTCATTCCTCACATTTGGTTTGACACCCCAAACCAAACACCATGTAATGCATGTATGCTAAATACAATGCGATATGTAAATGCAATACAAGGTAATGCAATGTAAGCGTGCCAAATGCAATGTGATGCAACCTAAGCATGCCAAATGTAATGAGACTCAAGTATGCACACAAGACTAAGGTAGCAAGCATGCCGGATGCAATGTAACCTAAGCATGCAAGTTAAACCAATGTAGCATGGGCACACCAAGTATGCAACAATGTTGTGTAATGCAACTAGCTAAGCATCATGCAATATGCTAAACATGCAAACATGATATAATGCAAGTATGCAAATATCATGTAAGCAAACATGCTCAATGGACCTAAACTGAAATAGGTGGACCTCGGCCATGCCAAAACAATGGCCATAGTACCAACATCATGGCACCAAAAGGGCAAAACTCACACGTGCATGTAAAGACCCATAAGCTAGGCAACAAAGCACCATCCTCAAGCGTGAGCAAGACATGGTAAACATGAGAATGTGGCGATGTAATAAGCTCTGAAATGATGCTAAAAGTGATGCCAAATCACACATATAACACAAGCAAGGCGTGCTAATGGAGTTAAAGTTCAAAGCTAGTCAAGGGACTTGAACCATGACTATGTCAACCAAGCCCCAAAGGGGCAAGGTGACCCAAAACAGTCCCGAGGAAGACCAAAATGAAGCCAAAAACACCTATGGAATGAGGCCAAAACATGCTAGAAAGGTGAGCACAAAACAAGACGTATACAAGGTCAAAAAGGGAAAATGCACTACACCTCTAACAACCGAACATGGCATGACTTAGACCAATAAAGTCAGAGTTAAAACACATCAAAATAAGCCCCAAGACCCAATGAAAAGGTCTCCCAAAGACCTAATCATGGAGGGACATGCAGTGGTCCAAACATGGAGCATGAAACAACACCTCCCCAAAGCATTGAATGGATGGAAAATGCAAGTATACAAGCATGAAACATGGACTGAAATAGCATGATAAGTGATCCCAAATCACTGAAATAGCCCAAATGAAGCATGCTCATGACTCACACACCCAAAGCAAACAAGCCAAAATGCATGGTAGCTATACAAAGCATGGCAAGCATGACCCAAAAGACCAAAAACAGAACTTAAGCATGTCACAACATAGCTAAAAGCTTCATGAAGTCAAGCTAAAACATGCATGCATGATGGTCTAAATGCATGATGCATGTTATGACAAATAGAGGGGATTACAAAGCAAATGCATGATGCATGCAATAGGCTATCAATCCGACCAAAAACAGAGATATAATATGACCAAATAACACCAAAAACCCTCTAAAATGGAGCCAACTAAAGCTAAGCAAACATGCTACCTTTATGAGCCCTAAATGCAAGCAAATGAGAGACAAAGGGAGATGGGTGTCCCTCCCCTATACATGACTTCAAAACCACTTCTACACCACTGAAAATCCTCTGGATTTCAGTGGTGAGAAGGTCCAAATAAGGGGGTTCCAAAGCCCAAAGAGAAAGGCACAAAAAGAGGCCAAACAAGGCCTAAGAGGGTGTAAACAACCCCCAACCCAAAAGCAACCTTAAACAAACATCTTAAGCATGAAAATACAGAACTTTTATCAGTTATATACTAAGCTCAAAACAGCATGCAAGATAGGCTAAACGCTAGTGCAAGAAAGGGGAATAAAGAAGGTAGTTCTCACCCTTGAAGAACACTTCAAGAACACCAACTCCAGCACCTTCTTTTGACCAAAACCAACTCAAAAACTCTGAGATCAACCCCTTAGCACCTCCACAACCGAAGTATAGTGTAACACTAGGTGCCTTAGTGCAAAACTAAGAACAAAACACCCTTTAGAACACTATTACACACACAAATGTAGAGGGAGGGGGGGAGATATAGAGAGAGAGTGATATATATCATATATCAGATCCTTCAACCCCTGGAAAGGGAGGGGAGGCCCTCCTTTTATAACAAAACCATTTTACAAAGCTTCCAAGAGAAGCTAAACAAGGCTCAAATCCCTCCATACACGTGTATGAAGGGGAGGAATTGTGCGTGCCAGCTGTTCCAGCTGGCACAAAATATCTGCCAAAAGCAGATGAAAAGGGGTCGACCGGGAAATATGGCCAATTGGCCAAAATTGGTGGCCGACCGACCAAATATAGTGCCGATGGCCAACTCTTTTGGCCGATGGCAATAAAAAGGGGTCAGTGGCTTCAAGCCTTGGCCGGTGGGTTGAGGGGATGGCCAACAAGCCACCCTCTTCCCTTAGGAGCAAAAAAACAAGTGTTTGTGCACAACCAAGTACCAAACAAAGAAGTCGAGAGGTCTTAAGGCAAGGCGCGCGACCGAAACCTCCGAGAACTCAAGATGAACACGAACATGGATGATCACCGAGTGTTCAAACGGTGACGTCCAAGTCTTGAGGACGGTCAAAAATGGGGTGTCTACAATATGTTATAGTGTTTTGAAATATGTGACTATATGAACTGGTGCCTATCTATTTGTGCGTGCTCTTTCTGTCTATGGATATTTTGTACATTGTTTTTTTATGAAATATAATGCAAGTCTCATCAGATAATGGTGAGGACAAGAGCTGATGAGATAGAGGAATCATCTACTGCCAGACTAGATAGAATGGAAAGGTTGATACAAGACATGGAAAAAACATTGAGGCAACAACAACAGTGGCAACAATCGCCACCTCCACATCCGGTACAACTTGTGCAAGATTTGCAAAATGATGACCGAACAATAGCTCTTACCAAGGAGTTTAAGAAGATGAAACCACTGACATTCCATGGGGGAGTGGATCCATTAAAGGCAGAGGCTTAGGTCCTTGGCATAGAAAAGTTATTTGAAGTATTTCCATGCCTTGAAGCACAGAAAGTACAATTGGCAACATTTACGCTTGAAGACGAAGCGAGGAGGTGGTGGATGTTAATCCGTGAGAATAACAAAGGTATTGATTAGGCACGATTTTTGGAGATCTTCTATGACAAATACTTTCTGCAATGTGCCCGTGATAGAAAAGTGGTTGAATTTGAGGGGCTTAAACAAGGCAATCTGGCTATGGTAGAATATGTGGCAAAGTTTACAGAATTGACCAGGTTCGCACTGCATATGGTCGACACCGACTATAAGAAGGCAAGAAAATTTGAGGGCGGTCACCACAATAATATTGAAAAAAGAGTGAATGTATTGAAATTGCCTACTTACGTTGATGTGTTGGATTGGGCTTTAATGTCCGAAACTAATATGGCCAATCAAAGTAAACCACCAATTGACTAGAAAAGTAAGAGACAGGCTTCTTCTCAAAGAAGGGATCATAGAAAAAGCAGAATACGAGATCCTCAAGCAGTTCAGGCTCCACCAGAGATACGACACCAACATGTAACCAGTGTGGTAAGAAACATCGTGGGGTTTGTTACCGTATCTCTGGGGCTTGCTTCAAATGTGGTAAAATGGGACACATAGCAAGGGATTGTACCTAAACTGAGCAACAAAGAAGTGGAAAACCAGCTGCTAGTTTGATCGGATCCATCCCAAAACCAGGGAATACCACAAGGCTTGCTGCTACCAGAGACATAATGAGAGTCTTTGCAGTTGTCCCAAGTGACACGCGAAACATAGAAACCGTTGTCTCAAGTACTAGTTCTATATGTAATCAAAATGCTTTTGTGTTAATTGATTCTGGATCAATACATTCCTTTATGTCTACTACATTTGCATCTAGATTGAATAGACCCCTAGAATCATTACCATATCTACTGTGTGTGTCTACTCCATCGAGGGAATCTGTGTTATGTACATCTGTGTATCGTATTTGTGATATGCTTGTTGGCGGTGCTACTTTATATATGGATTTGTTACCCTTGAACATTAGACACTTTGATGTAATTCTAGGTATGGATTGGTTGTCTAAATACTGTGCCACCATTGACTGTGTAACAAAAAGAGTTACGTTTAGACCTCTAGGGCTTCATGAATTTGAATTTGTAGGTAATGGTGTAGTGCCTTCACCTTATCTAATTTCAGCAATGAAAGCATATAAACTACTTAGGAAGGGGTGTTAGGGTTACTTGTGTAGTATCTTGGCTGAGCAATCTATGAATGTTGAAATGGATAGTATTCCTGTTATTAGAGAATTTTTTGATGTATTTCTTGATGAACTACTAGAAGAATTGGTTGGCAGAGAAATAGAGTTTACTATCGATGTTGCACCAGGCACCCAGCTCAACTCAAAAACTCCCTATAGAATGTTTTCTGTTGAAGTGAAAGAATTAAAAGAACAATTGCAAGACTTGCTTGATAAAGGGTTTATCCAACCGAGCACTTCGCTATGGGGCGCACCGATTTTATTTGTAAAGAAGAAATATGGGACTTTATGTTTGTACATTGACTACTGGGAATTGAACAAGGTAATGATAAAAAATAAATACCTTTTGCCTCATATTAACGATTTATTTGATCAGATGCAGGGATCACATGTATTTTCAAAAATTGATTTGAGATCCGAGTACCACCAGTTGAAGGTGAAAGTAGAAGATGTTGAGAAAACTGTATTCAGAACAAGGCACGGACATTATGAATTTTTGGTTATGCCATTTGGGGTGACTAATGCACCTGTAGCATTTATGGATCTTATGAACCGAATTTTTAAATCCTACCTTGATGAGTTTGTTGTGGTTTTTACTGATGATATTCTGATATATTCAAATAGTAGAATTGACATGAACAACATCTGAGAACTGTCTAGCAAACACTTAGAGAAAAGAAATTATTTTTGAGGTTGTTTTCTTAGGGCATGTCATCAACAGAGACAAGGTTTCTATAGACCCACAGAAGATAGAGGCAATTGTGAACTGGCCTACACCGACTAATGTAACGGAAGTCCGCAGCTTCATGGGCGTAGCTAGGTATTACAGACGGTTTGTGAAAGACTTCCCCAAGATAGTTGTACCACTCACCCAACTTACACACAAGGGATAACCGTTTGAGTGGAATGATGAAAGGGAATCTGCCTTCCAAGAACTGAAAATGGGATTGACTATTGCACCAGTGTTGACATTGCCTTCAGGTATGGAAAATTTTGTGATATTTAGTGATGCTTCTTATAAGGGTCTAGGTCGTGTGTTAATGTAGAATGGAAAGGTAATTGCTTATGCCTCCCAACAATTGAGACCACATGAAAAGAACTACCCGATGCATGACCTAGAGTTGGCCGCAGTTGTGTTTGCTTTGAAAATTTGGTGGCATTACTTGTATGGGGAAAAATCTGAGGTTTATACGGATCACAAAAGTATATAGTACTTTTTTACCCAAAAGAACTGAATATGCAGCAGAGAAGATGACTCGAATTGATAAAAGATTATTATCTCCAGATTTAGTATCACCCAGGTAAAGCCAACACCGTAGCTGATGCTTTGATCAGAAAGTCGACGGGGAACTTAGCTTGTTTTCTTACTGAACAAGAAGAAGTACTAAAAGATTTTGAGAAATTCGAGATTGAAGTAGTATTACATGAACATGGCGGATTGATAGCTGCCATTCTAGCTGAACTGGCAATAATTAATGAGATAAAATAGAAACAAAGAGAGGATGAGTTCCTCAAGAAGATAATTGATGAGTTTGAAAGGAATCCGAGACTGAGGTTTAATGTGGAGAATGAAGTGTTGAAATTCCAAAATAGATTGTGTGTTCTGAACACCTCTGATTTAAAGAAGAGAATTCTGGATGAAGCCCACAAGTCAATGTTTGCAATGCATCTAAGTAACAACAAGATGTATCGGGATCTGAACCAAAACTATTGGTGGCCTAATATGAAACTGAAAATTACAGAATATGTGTCTAAATATCTTCAATGTCAGCAAGTTAAAGCTAAACACCTGAAACCGGCAGGTCTACTTCAACCTCTCCCAATTTCGGAATAGAAATTAGAGCATATAACCATGGATTTTATTGTTGGTCTACGTTGAACCCCGAGAGGTATGAATTCTATCTGGGTTAAAGTTGATAGACTAACTAAATCTACACATTTTCTTCCTGTAAGAACTACTTGTGATATTTATAAACTTGCCACTATATATTGATGAAATTGTCCGTTTACATGGAGTATCAGTGTCTATTATGTCGGATAGAGATTCAAAATTTGTGTCAAGATTTTGGAGAAGCCTACAGAGAGAAATGGGAACAGAACTTAGATTTAGTAATAAATTCCATTCGCAAACCGATGGACAATCAGAATGAACCATACAGACTCTAGAAGATATTCTTCGAATTTGTGCCTTAGATTTCAGGGGAGTTAGGAAGATTACTTACCATTGGCAGAGTTTGTGTATAATAATAGCTTCCACTCCAGCATTAGCATGGCACCATATGAAGCCTTATATGGCAGAAAATGTAGATCACCGATCTGTTGGACAGAAGTGGGGGATAGAGTTTTGTTTGGGCTTAAAATTGTGCAAACTACCACCAAAAAGATTAAAGTGATTCAGCAAAGACTCAAGACAACTCAGAACTGACAAAAAATTTATGCAGATGTTAGAAGAAGGCCTCTTGAATATGAGGTTGGTGATCATGTGTTCATCTGTGTAATTCCAATGAAAGGCCAGTCAAGATTTGGCAAGAAGGGTAAGTTGTCACCCCGTTATATTGGGTCGTTTCAAATTTTGGAGAGACTTGGCCCAATTGCCTACAAAGTTGCTTTACTGCCGGGCATGGAACAAATGCATAATGTGTTCCATGTATCAATGTTGAGGGGTTATCTCCGAGATATGTTTCATGTCATTGATTACCACCGAATAGCTCTTGACAAGAATATGAAATATGAAGAATGGCCAGAACAAATCACTGACCGACAAATAAAGCAACTGAGAAATAAATCCATTCCAATGGTGAAAGTGGAATGAAAAGAACATTATGGAAGGGAAGCCACATGGGAGACAGAAGATGAGATGCAACAACACTATCCACATATGTTTCCAACGGAAGGTAACATAAGTTTGGAGAACCAAACTTCCTAAAGGGGGGAAAAATGTGATAAACCCGTTCTGTGTTATGCTGTTAATCTTTAATTACGCTTGTGATTATGTGCTTAATATGATTTTGGATGCTAAGCATGTGATTATTTGCAGTTTTGAATTCATATATGTTCATCGTAGGAAAATCTATTCGATATTCTGTTGTAATTTGTAATTGACGGCTGTAGAGGTGACAAAAACCAAAATTGACAGTATCATAATGATTAGCATAATTTTTAGAGCCTATGGTGAAATTTAATTAAAACTTGATTCGGATCAAATTAATTAGATTAAATTGATTAAAACTAAATGAGATTAACTAACCTTAGAAGAGAGTCTTCAACAATTTTTACCAAGAAGCTCTTACTTGGCTTCCATGAAAATACAAGCAAGGTGAAAGCTGACCACCTTCTCAACACCAAACCTCAAGAATCATCCAACTAGCTCTACGCAACAATTACCACCACTCATTAGAATTGAGTATGGATTGAAATATATAAACCAACATCTTTGGATGATAAGAGAAAGTGATGAGAAAGTGTATGAAAATGGACACAAAAAAAAAAAAAAAACAAACAAACAAACAAACTACATTACATAATCAAACTTGTGGATGTGTGGCTAATATCTAACTCCCTCCACATCCACAAGGTTCCAATTCACACATCTACATACAACACTAATGAAGTATAGTTCTATGAAAGCAAGAAAAAGGTGCAAAATTGTGAAAAAGGTGCAAAATTGTAAAAAAAATAAAGAATTCGATCAACTCAATGGATAGGTGATTACAAGACAATAATAATAAAGTACAAGGCTTGATAATGAAGAAAAAGGGAGAGAAAGTGAAAGTGTAAAATTTCACCTCTTAGAGAGGCGACGAGCTTCCTTGTTGTCAAACTCTACCCTAACACCTTCAAAGTTCTTGAGTGTGTCCTAGAATTCTTAGCCAAGAGCTTCAATGCAAGGTTTAATGGTGCTTAGATGGTGTAAGCAAGAAGAATGGATGTTGAAGGTGAAATAGGAGTATATTGCTCTTTATCAAGTCTCTTGCCCTTAGAAAATTTTTTAACCCTTGAAAATGAATTAGAGACATGTTTATATAGACTTTTGGATGAAAATATCTAAGATATTTGTGTAAAACTTGCAGAGAAAGCCTAATTTCCGGAAATGTTCTGTACCCGAACAATTAAGTAGGTCGTACAATTATTCACCCGACCGGCCACATTTTCCATCTAGCCATAAGTTGTTATACGACCAATGCGAAAAACATATCATTAGATCAATAGTGTAAGGCTAGCTGTCACGACCCAAACCCGCCCCTATAGGTTTAGCGTCATGACCGGCCAGTAATCTTAGATTACCTCTATTAAAAAAAAATCAATTGAATAGAAATTATGGGGCTTAGCGGAATCAAGTTAAAACATGAAGTGATCCATTGAGCTGTACATATATGAAAAGACTTCACATTAAAACTGTACAATCATTCTATAAGTAAGTGTATACATTACAAAAAGTTTTTAAAAAACAAACATCCAGTCCACATATCCAAACTTGACAAGTCATACTTACTCAAAAACCCCTATACCGAAAATCAAACTAAAAGTTCAAAACAAAATTTCATAACAAAAAGGGGTTTAGACTTTGCTTGGCTCCACACGAGTCCAAGTTGGCTCCTTCTCAGAAGCACTACAAAAGGCTGACCACGGGGTGACTCCGAGGCAAATGCCCAATGAGTAATAACATAATAAGGAGGTTATACGAATGAAGTTCAATAACATTATAAATATCAATTTCACATTTCTAGTCAATCTTGACATCAATAGCCATTTCATTCAAATCTTGTGGCATATCCAATAGAGTAACAATGCTTTAATAATAATAGGACCACGAGGGTCAATCAATGTTCAATATTCAATGTGACCATGAAGGTCTAACATCAGAGATCTCTGTGTTTCAATTAATCCAACGGGCCACGGTATTGTTTCCCCCGAGCAAGGGCCAATAGGCCATGGTCTTATGTAGACACCTCATTTTAACGAACCTTAAGACTTGGGCGCCTTCTTTAAAATTAGAATTGGAGCTTTATTTCCAACCCTAGCTTTATTTCTAACCCTAAACCTGTTTTGGCCAAGTGTTTTAATTAGAAACAAGTCTTCCCGTCTAAAAAATAGTCACAAATTACCTTTCTAGGAGAATATTCCGTTAGAGAGACGAATATTCTGTTAAGGCATCGAATATTCTGTTAATTCAAGGAATATTCCATCCATATGCAGAATATTCCGTCAAATGTTGACTGTGACGCTAACGTGGCTTGATTAGATTGGTCCTTGCTGATGATGTGGCGCTAACATGTCTTTACCAAAAAAAATAAGAATGCCAAAGAAAGGGTCTGAACCCTCAACCTCAGACTCTACATCCTAAACCTTAACCACTCTGCCAAAGCATCACCTTGTGTTATATTTCTCCCCAAATAATATTTAACCATTTCAAACCAGCAGGCAAAGAAGGTATATTTTTTGCATTTTTTTGTGTGTATGGGACACTCCCCTACCCTATTGGCTGACCCATATATCTCCAAATACATACCTAATCATCCCCAATTGTCAAAAAGAAATTTGTTTGCATCCATAAAAGAGGGATCCAATCTAACCACCTTGAAAACTTTGCCCTCCTATCACATTCTTGTCTCCCACCTTGCCTCCCACCTTCTTTTTGACCTTAACTCTCCCACATTGCCTATATAGAATGATCAGATTGTAAGAGAGAAGGAGGACTACAAAATTGGAGAGAAAAGAGTAAGAAAAAGAGAAAATTCAAGTTTTGAGCCAAAAACACTTCCATCTTCCAGACGCACCTTCCATGGCTTATACACACTAAAATTCTTTTATACATCCAAAACAACTTCAAAAATTCTGAAATAGCTAAATTTCAGTAATGATTGATCAAAGAAAAGAGTGAGCGTTGTTGAAAGTGAGGAAAACTAAAAGAGTTAGCCATTTTTCCACCACACATACCTAGAGCTCCATTTTAGTTTCGAATTGAGGATTGAGAACACACTTTCTAAACTTAAGGGTGATCAAGAGGAAGTTTGGAAATCAAGAAGTTCAATCTTTTTTTGGAATGTGAATTTCTAGTCTTTCATTTTCTCATATTTTCTATCGCATATTTATTTTCTTACTTCTTATTTCATAGTGTTTTGTTATAATCCAAGTGGTTTGTTTATATCATATTTATTTTCTTACTTTATATTTCATAGTGTGTTGTTGTAATCCAAGTGGTTTGTTTAGTTGATAATTATTTTTTTTTTTTTTTTTGTTCACTTGCTCTTGTTTCATATTAGTTGTGTTGTAAGCTAACCGGTAATAGTTAGTTGAGCCACCTACATATTTCTTGTTTGTTTCTTTTCTTGATATTGCAACAAGATAGGTTTTGCTCGACCTAGTTGGCCGACTGGTTAGCTTCTTTTGGACAAGATGGCATAATCTCCCAATGTTGACCAATTTTTGCCGACGGTTCCAAGGAACATGAAGCTTTTATTTTGTTTATTTTTATTTTGAGTGTTTTGTGAGGTTATGTTTTATCTTATTGTAATATTCCCTCCTCTCTCTCTCATTTGGTTTGTAATAATTTATTCAAAATGTCGCATTAATTTCCCGCCCCACTTTTTTTTATCCCGTTCTTTTACTTGCTTTCCTTATTTGTGGATATGCATCATATTTTTTTTTTTTAGTATATCCTTATTGTGCATCCATGTTTCATGCATCTTGATTCAGATAATTTTGTATTTGTGGATTTAATCAATTCATATGTGATTATATGCACTACCTCATGTTTTTTAGATGATTCACATGTCATATCTTAGAAGTTGAATCTTTAGTTGCATCTCATGTGTGAATTGCATTAGGATTTTGTATATAAGATCATGCATTTTTGCTAACTTTATTTTGTAGTTGTTCACAAGACATCGGTAAATATGTAAGTTTTTATGCTTTAGCATCCCGCTTGTGTGTGTCTTTCTTACTAGACTTATTTGATATAACTGTATAAACGCCGGTGGATGGAGGTTGTGTCGCTTAATTTGGAAAAATGTTTATTTTCATGTTTGTAAACTCAATTTATTTGGGTTGTACATCTTCAAAACACTTTCAAAACTACATGAAATCAAGTTGTTCCAAAGTGGGTGACATAGTCTATACTTGTATACTTCTCATAGTAATTTTTTAGGATTTATTAAATAATAGGAATATGAACACATAAAGGGAATAAAAATCATATCATGGTTAGCAAAGGCTGATCTTTTGATCGGGTGAGCGGGGGTGCTCAATTAATGACCTTCCCCCTTCATACCTAAGGTTCCAAGCCAAGCATCCTTGGTTACAACGAATAGTGGTCTTAGCACGAGTCACGAGTTTCCTAATTTTTCCAAAATAAATATTAGGTGGCGACTCTGAGATCTGATGACTCAGTCCATTTTTGAAAAATATTTTTGCAATAAAATGGATTTTCTAAAAGTTATCAAATGTGGACTCTCGTCTACATTTCACATTGCACTTGTGAGACTAGATCAAAAAGACCGAGGGTCCGAATTGTTTAACGTACACGGGTACTCCCCGGGCATGTTACATATTAATTTTTCCCAGGCAAGGGCCTCTTGAACAATTAAGCCATTGTATTAAGGGCCTATTAAACAATGGGCCTTGGTATTGTTTCCCCTAAGTAAGGGCCTATTAAACAATTGGCCTTGGTATTGTTTCCCCCAGGTGAGGGCCTCACTAAAAGATGCCACGGATACATTTTTAAAAGAGAACTTCATTCATTCATAAGAAAATAACGTTTCAATAAACCATTCAATCAATCATATATTGATTTCAAGAATAATAACAATTTTGAAAATAAAGATAACTTGAACATATCTTTATAAAGTTACTTCTCACAGTGGGTTACGTTGTCACTAGGCCTCAGACGTCCACCTAAATAAAACACATAACAAAAACACAATTGAAGCACCATTCGATATCCATTTCGCTTTAACTCAACTCTTCTTATGTGTTTCTAACTCATTCTATGATTATATGAGTCCAATTAGTGCTTAAGAGTACTAGAAATGACATGAGGATGCAAGTATGCACTTAAAAGAGTTAGTCAAAATTTGCTAAAAACAGGGTCTCCGCTCGAGCGCAGCTTTGGTCGCTCAAGCGGTCTGCAAAACTCTATAAAAGTACTGGTTACATGATTTTTACGCTCGACTGAGCTTTATGTCGCTCGAGCGATGAGCCGTGCAAAACAGGGTGCGCTCAAGCGCAAGGTTTGCCGCTTGAGCTACCATGCAATTCTCTATAAAACTTCTAGGAGCTCGATTTTTATGCTCGAGTGACACTTTCTTCGCTCGAGCGGACAGGTCGAATTCTGGAATTTGCAGAATTGTGTTTGAAGCTCAAACTTGTATCTCAATGGTTCAAACTTTGCAAGGTTGGTACAAAAACATGGAAAAACATTTTAGAACTTGAAAATGTAGTCAATTTGAAACCATTTATTCAAAATCATGCTCCAATTGTCCAAATTCAAGCTTACACTATCAAGTTAAAACCATGCATGTTATGGATTGAACTCTTTTCTTTTCAAAACACCACAAAATGATATGAAATGCATGAAACCATGGATAATCTTCAAGTTCATGTCTCTTAAGCTTCATGCATGTATAAATTTTATGGAATTCAAACTCATAGATGAAGGATCACACATGCATGTATGCAATTCATCTCAAATTCATCATATTCATGGTAATTCATGCTCAACCCACTCAAATTCATGAAAATGATCCTATAACTCCATGGAGTTAGTTTCTACATGACTTAATTCCAAGAATTTAGGATGAATTTCATACTAATGTTGAATTCAAGTATTGTCTTAGTTCAATTCTTCAAGTCTCAATCAAATCTCCTTCAATTTCTTCTTTCTCTTACCAAATTGTTGAGTCCTCTCTTATCCTCTCTCTCTAATCTAAGCCAAGTAGTTGTAAATATGAGCATATAAGCTTAATTGGACCATTTTATAGGACTAGACTAAGTTAAGTTAGTCATGGTGATTAGAGTTAATTAATTACACTTAGCTTTAATCAATTTAATCAGTTTATTCTAATTATTTTGATTCGAATCAATTTTCAATTAAAGTTGCCATAAAATTCTAAATATTAGTCAATTTTGGTTTCTAAAGCCGATTAAGTTTTCAATTTCTGATCCTAAGTCTGTAACTAGATAGATATTCCTTGTAATAATAGATAATCACAAAATTAAGCATTTAATCACACAATTAAACACACAATCATGCAATTAAGCTTACACCCTTTCAATTCACTTACACTCTGTTCCTTGCTCGGTCTACTAAAAAGACAATATTTGGAGTTCGAAACGCGAGCCTCAAAACATTATAGAAATGTTCGGAACTATGTAACCAAAACATTTTGAAAAAGAGTTTTTAAGAGGGTCAAAAATGGTTTGGCCAAAATGGGTATTAGGTTGGGATAGTTGGGATTAAAGCTTGAATTTTGGGTTTCCTGCTAAGGAATTCAAAAGATTTCACATTGCGACTTTTATCATCGAGTGTTCGAAATAAAGCGCCCTAATCTTAAGGTCGGTCAAAATGGGGTGTCTACAATGGGGTAAGCGCACATAACTACATAAAAAGTAAAGAAATGAGAATGAGTCAAGCCTTATGCATGAAAAATGGATGCAAAACATGAAAGAATGATGAAATAAATAAAACACGATGCCAAGATAAGGAAAACTCTAAATAAAAGGAATAGAGAAGAAAGAGATGAGAACACAAGCATCTTATACTAAAGAAAGCCAAATAGTAAGAACAATAAAAACTAACTACTGATAATGCTACCAAATGAAAATGCATAAGAAGCTTCCAAACAATACTACATCATGGAAGTAATCAAGTAATAAAGAAAATGAAAACAAGCTAAATCCACCATTCTCTCAATGGAATAGAGAAATGATGGCCTTCCTCAATCACCAATGGATACAGAAAATCACTTTATGATCAAGGAAGCAAAACAAGGAGAGAGAACTACCGTACTCATCATGGAAGAAAGGATGAGATGATAGACTTTTTTGATCATCAGAGATATAGAAAATCAATGATGATCATAGAAGAAATATACATGAAATGGAACTAGAATAAGAAGCAAATCAAATAAATGAGTAAGAATCTACATCGACTTTCATGAAAAACAAGCAAATAGATGCTTCAATTCATGTTAAGAGCGAATAAGAGAGTACATTTCTAGGTGGAAACCATGTTTGGCTTCCAAGAAAGTATAGAGAAAATAAGAGAAAGTAAGAGAAAATGAAAGAAAATGAGATTAAAAAACACTTCAGTCACCAATTTCAGCTCATGGATCACCCAATTAACCCCACAAGACAATCCTAAAAGCTCATTGGAATATAAGCAAGGATTGAATTATGAAAATTAAACTTGTTTGGATGATGAGAAAATTGGTGAGAAAGTGATGGAAAAATAAAGAAAATGTAGGAAAACAAGATAGTTATCAAAAAAGCTATAGGGTAGGACTACAACTCTCTATACAAGTCCAAAACTAATCTAAACTATCAAAAGAAAAACAAAATTTAGGGTGTTTGGGAGGTGAGAAAATGAGAGAAAAAGCGTAAGAACAACTAGAATTCAAGTAATCAAATCAATCCTATTGAGGGGTGGCTAATCCCCTCCACTATCCGCAAGGCCCAGTCACATATTAAACAATCAAATTCAAAATATCAGAATGTTTGGCGATGGAGAAAATGGAAAATAAAGTAATGAGAAAGTTTCAAGAGATTACCTCAAGTATAGGAAGAGCTCTTTGATTGGCAATCCTCACTCTATGCGCCCTCAAGTCTTCAAATTCTTCTCTGTTCTCCAACAAGAAAAGCTTCAATCCATGGCTTCAATGATTTACGTATAGGTGTATGTATATATATATATATAGAGAGAGAGAGAGAGAGAAATTGAATAATTCAAAAGTTAGAGTATATGTGTGTCTCTAGGCTCATCTAATTCTTTTCTCCTTCATTTCTCTTGAAAGAGAGGTGTTTATATAGGGCAAGAGGTTGTTTGGTCCACAAATCATGCAAGAATTGCGAAGGTGGCACCTCCACATACATGTGGAGAGACCATTTCCTCGAAACTACTCTGTCTCTTGTCAATTTTGTCTGGCCAGCCAAAATATGGCCGGTTAGTCATAAAAAACCCTATTTTGTATGGCTAGGTCAATTTTGAAGAGAAAATAAGGTTTTTCTAGGAGATTCTTCTTATTTCCACTCATTCCTACTTTGTCCTTGCTCGGTTATCAAAGGTCATAACATTTTGATTTGAAGGATGAGCTTGAACATGATGAAAATGATTGGATTTATGCATGGCTAAAAACATTTTGAAAAATAGTTTGATGGTCTAAGAACATTTGGCCAAAACAAGTGAAAGGCTGGGATCCGCATTAAGATTAAACTTTCTGCTGGAGAAATCGAAGGTAACACGCATTCCGAATTTTCATCATCGGAGGCCTAGAGAAGGCACTCAAGTCTTAAGGCTGGTCAAAATGGGGTGTCAACAGTTGCCCCTCTTTGACAAAGCTCGGTATGTCATTTCATGACGTGAGTGAATGTCAAAGCTCGAAAAAGACCATTTTGACAAGGTCGTTGTCACGACACAAACCCGTCCCTAAAGGTTTAGGCTATAACCGGCTAGTAATCCCAGATTACGCAACCTTAAAAGACAGAATCTCAAAATATAATTAAAGGTACGGGGGCTGAAGCAGAAGCAAAGTATAAAATTATCCATTAAGCTGTGCATACATGCTATGAACAGAAACAAATAAAACACATCACATTATCTTTTGTACATAACCTAAGATCCAAACTAAAAACAAACGAACTACACAAAACCAAAGCTTTACGAGCTTGGCCAAAATAAAAACTAAGGCTTAAACACGGAGGCGTATCTCGGGTGGCTTTACAAAAAGGGTTTACTCCAAAGAAGCTTCTAATACTAGACTTCCGAATGCTCACCTACATAAATATATATAAATGGAGTGAGCTGGAAGCCCAATGAGTAATCTCAACGTAAAGGGGGTTAAATGAATAAGTTCCATAACTTATCAAAACAATACAAGTTCTTGACATGATTAAAACATGTTTCGGAAACGTATAATAACAAATACAATTCACCAAACTTTTCGTAACTTAACACAGTGTGTAGTACTCAAAAGCCTTATTTAACTTGTCAAAATACCATACAGAACGTTCATCTAAAATGACTTCATTCAAAACACCCATATTGGTGACTCAGGCAAAACATCACACTTGATGATTTATACGGAACATCATTTTGATGACTTATACATTTGATGAGCTCATTTGGAATGTCTTTTACATGTAGATACCATACAATTTAGATGATATGGAACGTCCACTTGGACAACTTATACGGAACGTCAATTACGTGTAGACACTATACAGAACGTCAATTACGTGTAGACACTATACAGAACGATTGCTATCAAAGTCATGCGGAACAATCATCAAAGATAGACATCATACAAAACGTTTATAATGGATCAATAGCTTATACAGAATGTACACGATAGATCACAGGTAGAACAACAATTATCGGAGATCAAAATACATTTTCCATATTGACACAATAGTCATTCAAAAAGGAAAGTCATTCATTCTTAGCAAAATCTCATTTTCGGAAAACATATTATATCGTACACAATTCGGGGTTTCAAAGCATAGCTTAGTGTCTCAAAAGTACTTGTTCAGAAAACTTGTCATATCTCATAACTTGTAACAAAGTATAGATTTCATAATTCATTGTATAGGAAAACCAATTTCAAAATAGCTTATACAAAAATATCTTTACGAAGATATTACTCACCTTGAGTAGTTTAATGTTCTTCTTCCAT
Organism: Camellia japonica; assembly: GCA_030407325.1. NCBI lineage: Eukaryota > Viridiplantae > Streptophyta > Magnoliopsida > Ericales > Theaceae > Camellia > Camellia japonica. The sequence goes on from JAPPVO010000029.1 coordinate 90,983,105, forward strand.
GTTCGAACGTACGCATTACATATAACCATACACATTGTAACACATATTCGAATCAAATCTCTTATTATCTTTTCTAATTCAATTCCTTATGTTGGTTTCTTACTTATTAATCCTCAATGAGTCATATTTCATGCCTAAGAATGCTCAAAAAACATGAGGATGGAAATAAGAACACAAAACATCTTTTCAAAATATGCTAAAACAGGGTCTTCGCTCGAGCCAACCTTTGGTCGTTCGAGCAGTCACAGAGGTCTGTAAAAGTACTGGATAGGTCTGATGTGCGCTCAAGCCAAACTTTTCGTAGCTTGAGCAAATGCAAAGCATACACTCAATTCGCTTAAGCCAACCTTTGGTCACTCGAGCGGTCTACAAAGATGCTGGAAGCTCGCAAAGTTCGCTCGAGCCACCTCTTGGTCACTCAAGCGATCTGTGAAAATTCTGGGTTTCAAAACTGAAAGTTGAGCTTCCAAACACCAATTCAAAGCCTTAGGCCATGCATGGCTTGTTCAAAAACATAGAATCATTTTAGAAAACATATATACATAACCCTTAAAAAACCATTTTTCCAAAATCTCTGTTTCAACCAAAATTGAACTCAAAAGTTCATGCATGTAAGATTTTCCAAACTCTTTTCCCAAAACTCATGTATTTAACAAAATGGAGCTCAAAAACTCCATACATGTAACAAACTCCTTTCCAAAACATGAATCTAAGAGTTAAAACATGATGAATCAAAGATGCATGTACAAATTAACTCTCAAACTCAACATGGACGATCAAAACCAAACTCAAAATGGTAAAACTCAACATATTCATGCATGCATGTGAAGCTACAACACTTTCTTGACCTTCTTTAACAAAATACATGCAAATGATCATATTTACTCCATGAACTCAACTCATCTTCAAGAATTGAGGGTACAAAACTCACCTAGAGCCTTTAATTACTCTTATTCTTGCACAATCTAGGTTCCTCTAGCAAAACCTTCAAGTTCTACTTCAATCTCTACACTTTGTCTCTCTAGAATGAGAGTTCACTCTCTCTAAAATGTTCTCGTAGAATTTTGCACTCAAATGAAGAAGAATGAGCTTAAGAATGAGCTTATAACATATATATATATAGTTAGGATAACTTAATACATTAATTAAAACATTAGACTAATTAAACACAACTTAATTTATCAAACTGAATCAATTTTTAATCAATTTTACCAAATGGTTCTAAAAATTCCAATTAGTCTATTCATATAGCCAATTTCAATTTCTGATATCATCTAAGCCTTCAATTTTGCATTTTGAACAGAAATCACAATAAGTAGTTTTCAAATCAAACAGATATACACAAATTAATCACAAACCACATATCATAATTAAAAATTAACACTCAATTAAATAAATATAATTATGATATGCGTGTTATGGTCGTCACAGCCATAAGACTTGGGCAAACAAATAAGATGCAAATACAGTTGGTTGGACACAAGGGTTGCCTACGTATCCCTTTGCAAGGAATCAAACTAGCGTAGTCCGGGTGCAGGATGCAAATGAAATGCTTGAGACACAATTGAAAGTTGGACTTACATGCTTCGCGAAGCCAGTTGTTTGAAAGTTAGGCTTACGTGTACCACACTGCCGGAAAGGTTTTAAAAATAATTTGGAAATTTTATACAACGGAATGATGATGCGAAGATAACAATATGTAAGGCAAGCCTCATGCAAAAAGCATGCTAAAGGATGCGAGTATGAAGAATAAAACCTTTCTGTGCTTCCACACATCAAGGAGGTAAACAAATACCAAACAAAGTGATCAAGAATGTGCATCGCATACAAATGTGTTTCACACGAATGGAAAAGAAGGGGAGTGCATTGCATACAAATATGTTTCACACAAATGAGAAAGAAAGGTGCATCACATGCAAACGTGTTTCACATGAATGAAAAAGAATGGTGCATCACATACAAATGTGTTTCATACGAATGAAAACGAAAAGTGCATCGCATACAAATGTGTTTCACACGAATGAAAAAGAAGGGTGCATCTCATACAAACGTGTTCACACGAATAAAAAAGAAGGGTGCATCACATATAAACATGTTTCATACGAATGAAAAAAAAGAAAAAAAAAAAGGGATCTATTAATGCTTTCTACACTTCAAGATGGTTAGTGGAAACATACTCCAAAGACTTGCATGCGACCGGCAACAATAATAGGGCACTCAAATCCTGACTTACCAGTCAACAAAGTGGAACCCAGGGGTAAAGGCCAGACACACTTCATGCGAGTGGAGAAAAGGTTGTTCAAACATGTTACCACACGAGTGATATAAGAAGGGAGTATGTAACTAGAAACTTGCATGCGACCGACAGTTATAGCAATAGGGAACTCCAATTCTAACCTACTAGTTAACAAAGGTGAGCCCGAGATGCAATCCAAACACATTTCATATAAATGGAGGGAAAAGGTTATAACCAACAACTCTAAACGTATTTCATGCGAAAATAGGGAATACAACAAGATAAAGCATGTAACGTAATAGATACAACAAAAGTTCAGACAAAAGTTTCTTTCCTCACAATTGATTGGATTTCATTCCAATGGATACCCTTGGCTTGATGGTTGACTTTTTTTTCTTTTTCCTTCTTTTTTTCTCTTTTTCTTTTTTTCTTGGTTTCTTTCTTTCTCTTTTTGGTTTCTTTTATCCGTTTCTTTTTAAAGCAATGAAAACACCAAGGGGAGAAATTCTATGATGGTGAGGTCTAAAAGCTATTATGTGCTTTGCCAAAATGATTGCCTAAAGAGGAAGAGAATCTCCAGGACGGTAGAGAATACCATGCACAATTCTGAACCTATCTTCACAAATTTGCAAAAGAAACAACTTAAAATTTTGAACTCATGAAGGGCTTTGCACCGATAAGTCAGAACCCACTCAAACCATTTGGGGGATCCTTCTCAATACTCGAGCTCATTAACAAAATCTCATTCAAAAAACAAAGTCAAAGCTTTTTCTATTTTTAAAAGGTCACAGATGCATTGCTGTAGGCATAACAAAATGATCAAAAACTTGACACCTGCTTTCCTATTTTAGAAAAATGAAGACCGAAGGGTACATGAGAGCGACTCAAAGAAAGAGACTCAACTGATGCAACAACACAAGAAAAGACAACGAAAATAAAACTCACAACTCAACTATTTACAGGACACAACTCAAAACAAAATCGGCATCCTTGAGACAAAAAAAAGGGTTTTCACTCTCCAAGTCCATCTGCAAAATTCATGAAAAACTTCAAGTAGGCCCTGGAAGGGTCCAAACCAGCCTTCAATTCAGCATTACTAACATCTATACCCAGCAGGATTGATTTCAAACTTTCAAATTGGGTCTCACAGATTAAGCCTCACAATTACCTTGGTAGTCCCTACACACCTCCTTAACCGTGCTGGCTAGGGTCAAGGTTGGTTGTTGGTAAGCCATGGATGGGATTTATGTTATGGAGTGGCAATCTATTGCATTCAGAGAGAGGTTTATTGACAACTTTGGGATTTTCAGGTAGGGTGATGACCTTATTGTCAATCAAGTCTTGAATTTCATGGCAAATGCGGAAGTAACGGTTAGTGTGATGACCATATTGCTGATGAAATGTGCAATATTGGATAGGGTTGTGTCTAGATGGGAGAGGGTTACGGAGAGGTCGAGGATTGAGAGGTGTGAGATACCCTTTCTCCATCAGTACTTTCAAAGCAAGGGTTGGGCTCATATGGAGATAGGTTAAGGCTCGTTTTTTGGGAAAAGGAAACATCAGTGTTAGAAACATTGGCAAGCAGGTTGGCTGGTGTTAGCTGGATATTCATGGGCTTGGGACTAGAATCAGGATGGGTGTTTCTGGTCAAGTGTCCCTTTTCATTGTTTGACATTCCCTTGTTTGCCAGCCTGTGATTCCAAGTACCCACAACCTAGCTTTTCTCATTAAATTCATCCATAGTAACCCCTACTTGAGCATTGGTGTGTTGAGTCGCGAAAGTTTCATCCACAACCCTTTCAACAATTACAAGGACTTGCCATTAGTTCAAGCCATTGGTCTTCAGAACTTCGACTACCTGTCGGAGATGTGCACAAGGGTCAATAGTCACCCCAGACTTATTCTTACTACTTGCTTCAGCCCTATCAAAGAGTCAGACGGTTATATTTGGGCAAGGCCTGTTTGTTTTCGATTGGCCCATTCCATTTTTGTCTTGTCCCAAGATTGGAGAATTCTTTGGTACAAACTCCCTAGCATGAGGTGTGGTAAAGGATGAGTCGGAACCCCAAAGGTTAAATCTACCACCGTTCCTTGAAGATCTTCGATGGGTTGGGCCATTTGGCGCCCTTGGTGTATCCGAACCGGATTGGGTGTATCCATCATGCACAAATCAATATTTTTTAAAATGAATACCTCTGGCCTAGGCAAATGGGATGGGGTGATATATATACTAGGGTCGAACGTGAGAGATAGTGAATGGATGATGTTAAGGTGAAAATGAGGTACTTGGTCACGGATGAGAAGTGGGTTGGTGGTAACATTGGGTTCTTGAGGGGGAGCTATCGTCTAGTTGTCGATGAGATTCTGAACCTCATGACGAAGGCGGTAGCAACGATCAGTGCCATGACCGCACTGCTGATGGTATGCATAGTATTTGGTGGGGTTATGTCTAGCAGGAAGTGGGTCAGGAAGAGATTGGGGATCAAAGGGTTTGAGATACCCTCTTTCCATCAGGACTTTTCGTGTGTTGGTTAGGTTCATATAGAGGGGGATGAAAGTTCTACCTTGAGCTTAGGTTGGGCCAGCTATTTGTGGGTTGGTATTGGCAAAGGGGTTGACAGTTTTGGGGTCAGTGGCGACGGTATTGATTTCAGTGGGTTTAGAAATAGTGTTACTGCTAGCATTTTTACTCTTGGAAAACACCATCCTTATTGGTTTGCTTATTCTAGAAATAATCCCTTTGTTAAATGCACTCTCAATCTGAACCCCTAATTCATGCAAATTTTTTAAAGTGAATAGTAGAGCAACTGTTAACTTTTGTAACATATCAGGTTTAAGGTTCTGCACCACTATCCATACTTGGTCCCTCTCATAAGGTCGATCTGTCATTTGTGTTGCCTTTGCTCGCCACCTTGTAACAAATTCCACAAAAGGTTCTTTAGGATTCTGGTGGGTTGCTTCAAGCTCTTGAGTGGTCATTTCAATTTGGGTATTGTAAAAATACTGATTGACAAACGCCTCAGCCAAATCTTTCCAATTTTGCTTCACTTTATCCTCCAACTTGGCATACCAAGTGGCTGCTATATCCAACAGGGTTCTTCCATATAGAGAGAGTTTCTGAGGCTTAGTCAGACCCATCAGTTTTAAGACGTTCGAGAAAAGCTGAATATATACCATAGGATCTCCAGACCTGTTGAAACGATTAATGTGTGGCATTTTGAATCTGTCTGGGAGCCTTACGGCAGCCTTGATGTACCCATCATCAATGCCGAGAATGGAGTTAATTCCCTGTGCCTTTTTGAATTGCTTCTTGAGGTTAGCAATTTTTGACAAGGCCTGGTCGAGATCATTAATATCAAAGGGAAAAAGCCCCTTATTAGGCTGCACCAGGGGTCTGAAAACTCGAGCTTGAGCCAACCCTTCTCAAGGATCTGGACCGTGCAAATCTTCAGCTGGCAAAGGTGGGTCAAAGTTCAGCTGGAGACCCAGGACTAGATGTGTAGTAGATACCCCAGATGGGCGTTGTATTTCAACAATGGTCTCATCCTGCATAGCAATTCTCTGGTTTTAGTGTATCCATGGTTTTTTGAAAGGTCGTTATCATGGCCACAACTTCTTCTAGACTCTGTGCCATCACTGGTCTACTGAGTTGGTAATTGGGGAAATGGATGGGTGTAACCTAAAAGCTGACTAACAAGGATTTTTACCCGATTACACTTGATGTATCTAAATTGGATTAATGGATTTGACTAATTTAGGCTTTTTCAGACTGGATCTTTTGGCATTGGATGGATCTTTTCTGAGCTAGCCTTTTGGGATCAAATGGACTGGACCTTTGCTGAGTGGATTTTTCTGGGATTAGATAGACTATGATGGATTAAGGCTTTCTGGGTTGGATTGGGTTAGGCCTTTGTTGAGTTGGGTACTGCTCATTTTTTGGCTTAGACAATCCTAGCATTAAAGACAAATGTCCCATCATATTAGGATATCGGGTATGCTGGTCAAAACAAAGCAAGACACAATTTTTGGCCCTGATTCTAGTTCTGGTTCTGGTTCTGATATTTTCCTACCATATCAAACACAAACCTTCTGGATTTCGACCCAAATTCTGATTCTAATATAACATTCAAGTTTGAAAGGAATCGCCCCAAGATTAAGACTCTCTAAGAATTGCATCACATATATTTCCAAAGATTTCACATTTTGCACAAAAGCATTCAAAACACCCCTATGAGAGGGTAGGGTTTCCATGTCCTAGCTTTGGAGTGATCTAGAGTTTCACTATCTAAACAAGTGGCTTCATAACATCCTAAATATGGGAGAGTATCCAGTCCTATTTTGAATGGTGGTCGCTAGAGCTCACTACATGCACTAGGCCGATTGGTCCAAAAGGGTACCTCAGCAAGATTACCTAATATACCTCTCACACCTAATACCAAGAAGTGAAACGAGGATCAAGCGGTACGGTGATAATTCAAATCCAAGGGTTGTGTTTCCAACATGGCAGAGCCCATGACCGGCCAGCCTTTTGGCAAGCTTTTTAGGCAAGCCGTCCAAGAATAGTAGACAGAAAACAAAGTGACTTATGAGTACCATGCACATACAATGCAAAGAACATATATATGTAAATAAAATTTCACATCATGAAGTCCAAGTCAAGTTCTCTAATATCCCCAGCAAAGTCGCCAAAAACTGTAGCTTGTTTTTCGTGCTCCTCTGAGGGGTTTCGTCTCCTTGGATACAATAGCCCTACAGTTCGGACTCTCGTAGTTCTGAATCTGGTTTCACAAGTGCAATGTAAAACAGAAAGAGCACAATGAGTCCAAATCTGGCAAATCTTTAGAAAATCCATTTATCACCGGAGATGCCAAAAATGGATTGCATTGCCAGATTTCAGAGTCGCCACCTAAATATTTTTGAGAAATTTAGGAAACCTGTGACTCGTGCCAAAGTCCACTTGTCTATCATCACCAAAGTGTCTTGGTTTGAGAACTTAGGTATGAGAGGAGAATGTCATGAATTGAGCACCCCACTCACCCGATTAAAGATCGGCCTCTTCTAATCATGATGTGATTTTTATGTACATTATATGCTCTTGTTCTGATTATTAATGATAACATTACTATGTAAGGCACACAAGTATAGACTATTTCTCCCACTTTGGAATGCTTTGATTTCATGTTTGTTTGAAAAGAATTTTGAATATGCGTTACTTGAAAAGGCAAGCTCATATGTACATTAATCAAAGGCATCCCAATTTAAGCGACATAGCCTTCATCCATAGGCATTCAAGAGGTATATCAAATAAACACAGCCTCATAGTAATATGCTTGTTATGGCAACACTAACATACATGTGATATGCTAAAGCAAAAATACTCACCTAGTACTCAACCGAGGCAAGCCAAAATAGAAAAAAATAGTTAGAAAAATGCATGCTCTAATATGCAAGTGACTAATGCAACACATACAAAATGCAACTACTAGGTTCGGTTTATTACCATGATACATGGCTCAACTCAAAGCATGCGTTTAGCGCACGTATTCAAGTAAGTAAGAAATGACAATAAAGTTAGAGTGATGAACCGGACCCAATGCATGCAAAAGTGTATAAAATGTAAAGCGTGATTCTACTATTATAAGCAAGTAAATAGAAGGGAGAAAGAATGAGGGTTGGAAGACATACACAATATTACAAGTTTGCCCTCATACAAGAGGGTCCAAATGTCCGAATGTTTAAACTAATTATTACAACACAAATAAATGAATTAAGTAAACTAACTAACTAGTTATTACCAACAACTAAATTTAACTAGCTATTACAATTTTGAATGAATCTAATTAATTTAAACATATGACTATCAAAGCATTAATTTAAAGGACCACAGGAAATGAAATGTCACACGCGCAAGAATGAGAACGTCCTCCCAGAAACCTCTCTATTTTGCTGCCAAAAACTGTGCTGCTTGCAGTCAAAAAATTAATCTGTTTTTGCCTCAGCTTATGCTCTGTTCTGCCATGAAAATGATACTACTTGCACAAAATATGGTAGCTGGCCGGCCTTGGAAAGTGGTCAGCCGTACTGGGAGGTGGTCGACCGGTCACTATTTTGGGTACTGCCCTGTTGCCATAGAACTGAAACAGAGCAAAATAGAATGTTTCCAGGAGATATTTGTCCTTTCTGCTTCTCCCTATCATGAAACTTATCAAGGAAAAAAGAGACTCGATTCACAAACCATCAATTGAAAGTTGTTGTGTGATAATCTATGAATCGATGGGACAAAGGCTCAATAAATGGAAATAAAAAACCAACAAAACCATCTCCCTATCATGGAGTTACCTCAAGGGAAGTGGTAGGCATTGCTTATTGACTCATTAACATCACTAAAGAGTATGCAATGATTCAATACTCAATGGGTTCAATATAACGTCTGATTGAACCCAATTCAATTTTATTATTTTTTGCCTCTTTCAGTTCAATTTTATTAACCTCTTTTACATTACCTTGCCATTCTTTATTCATTTTCATCCAAAAGTGATAATTACGTCCGCTAATGAAGAGAAGTGTCAAACAAGAAGTTGTGCTTAGCATGAGAGAGATGTAATGTCCTGGTAATGAACCTCCGAAAAGATTAAACGATTAAGCATGGAAGGTCTCTTTCTCATGCTTTGAACAACAATCAATTGTTTGAAACAACTCTTAAACAAAGAAAACTAAAAAAGGAAGGAGGTTGCAGAGATGATTATTACAAGTGTGAGCATATGTATGAAAACTATGGAATAAAAAGCTATCAACTCAAATAGATTGGTGTCTAAGGCCTCAACCGCCAAATTTATGAGGACTTACAACAATACAAGCATAGTATTCAAAGCATAAATTAAATAAACAACTAAACAGCCCCAAAAACTAAGAAAACAATGCTAAAAATTAGTATGAAAAGCTGGAAAAAACAAGTAAAAGAAGAGGAGAACAAAGCTAGTAAGCAAGCCTAAGGAAGGGTAGCTAACCCCTCTACCTTTTGGACCTCAAAATCACATGTTTTAGCCTTTGAAAACTCTGAAAATTAGTAGCTAAAAGTTGAGAAACAAGTGGGAAACACAAAGATATAAGCTATGGAATAAGTTTCAAGGAAGAGTGGTTAACCCCTCCACCTTTGGTAGCTTTTAAATCACAAGTTTCAACCCACAAAAACAGTCCAAAAAATAGTATAAACACCAAGAAAAAGATGAGAGAATAGTAGGTTAAACAAGGCAAAAGTTATACCTTTGAAGAGAATATACTCTTTGGTTCACAAACCACAAAGTGTTCACCCTCAAGAGCTAAAATTTTGGCTCAATAATCTCAATAAAGAGCCTCAAATTTTTGGTTTAAGAAGTGTATGTATAGTGTATGTACATTGCAAGATAGAGAGAGAGTGTTTGGCAAGTTTTTGGCTTTTGGGAATTTTTTCTAACCTAAAGTCAAGAGAGGTGGTCATCTATTTATAGGAAAACAGGTTCCTCAGTCGGAAATATCTGTATGGAGCCAGCTGGTGCAAGGCATGCACAAGGGGGAACAGCTGCCAGCAAATATCTGTCTGCCGGGAAACATGGTCGGCATACCAATAAAATTGGCCTACCGGTGGCCAGCAGGCCACTGAGTGGTCAGGCTAGAAAAATTAGGTTTTGGTCCAAAGGAGGTGCAAGTTTTTAGGCTCTGAAACTCAAAACCAAAGCTCTTTGCTGAAAAAATTGAACGGTTTGTACAACGTACTAATTCATCATTGAGTATTCACTATGAGGCGTCCAAATCTTAAGGGCGGTCAAAAATGAGATGTCTACAGTGTATGGAGCCACCTTATTCTGGGAAGTAATGTTTTATGAAAAACATCTCGGGAAGCAATGCTTATAGAGAAGCACCTCAATGTTTGATTTAAATTCGGCTTATGGAGCCGCTTTATTTTGGGAAGCAATGTTATTTGGAGAACATCTCAAGAAGCGGTGCTTATGGAGAAGCACCTTAGTGAATGCAACAATGGTAGTGTAAAGGGATGCACCTTAATTGAATATAGAATAAGTAGTGTAAGGGAACGCACCTTATTTGAAAAACACTATAAATAAAAAAAAGGTACATGATGCATTTGTTAAGACGTAGCTAGCATGGAAAGCAGTGCATGATGAATGATATGATATATGCATAGTATATAGAGCGATACATGATGCACTTTATGAGATGAGTAGTATGGAGAGTGGTGCATCACATATCTCATGAAATGAATGCAAAGTAGTGTGAAGGTGACACCACATTATGCAACGAAGTATGACAATTTGTGCAACTTATTGAAATGTAACTAAAATAAAAACAACTCCATGGGCTATACCTAAACACAAATCGATGCAATCCAACACAACTCAGTTATTGATATTTATAAGTAGAGAACAAAGTCAAGAGCTAGAGCAACCAATCATGTAGTTCAAATCAAGTAGAGTGTATGAGAGCATAAATGGATAAACCAAAGACAATATATTAATCAAAGGGAAGAGGGCAACCAAAGAGAGTCTTGAATTGGTCGGGGATAACTTTGAAAGGCTGAATCATATCAGAATCATCAAGGGGGTGACCTTACCCTAACCCAGGAAAAAGTGCCTGACAGATAACCTGAGTAGACTGGGAGAGGAGTATGGTTCATGCCCTTTGTTTAGTTAATAGCCCAGCCAAATTTACTCTTGCCCCTAGTGTCCAATCACTGTTTGCATTTTTCAACATTATGCAGGCGCATGTGATGGGGATCATCAGATCATAGAACAACTGCCAACCAATCAAACTCACACTTCTCTAATGCGCAGAGTGTTGAGAACTTATTCTTGTCCCTGAAGTATTGATGGATTTCTCACATACACTTGTAATAACCATGGACTTGACGCCCCTTGCGTGGTCACTCTCAGTTTGTTTATGACTTCCACACATGCACTTGTTTTGAATTTGAAGCAAAGATTCATGTATGGAATTTTGACCATGCCATTCTATTGAACTTTGAGCCATGCACACACTAATAGACACAAGAGAGACTCGATGAGCGCAGACCGAGACACATACTTGACACAAAAATAATAAGACTTGCAACTGACCACAAATACCAAATGTAGACGTCCCCGAACGTCCCGGAAAAATCCCGTTTTGTTCATTGGGCTTACTACAGTTTGGACTCAAATGTCACGGTTCTGAATCTAATCCCGCAAAGTGCAATGCGAGGCCGATAAATCACCAAAGAGTCCAAATCTAGCAAATCGTTTTGAAAAACTGATTTTTAGAAAGAAGTGCCAAACATGGACTGGTTTGCCAGATACAGAGTCACCACCTAAATATTTTATTTTGGGGGAATTTAGGAAACCCTGACTCGTGCCTAAGGCCACGTGTCTGTCATCACCAAAGTTGCCTCGGCTCGGGAACTTGGGTACGATTGGGGAAGGTCATGCAATGAACACCCCCGCTCGCCCGATCAAAGATCGGCCACTACTAAACATGATATCGAGTTTTTGAAAACACATGCGTTCTTATTCCGGTTTATTAGTCTAGGATTACTATGTGATACACACAGTATACAAGTATAGACTGGATCGTCTAAGTTGGAACAAAACACCTCATGTTTGTTTTTGAAAACGGTTTGCTACTCGCAAGTAGGCTAAAATGCGGATTTTGCCACCCTCAAGTGGGCTTAGAAAACGTGGTGATTTGCCACTCTCAAGTGGGCTTAAAACTCGCAATCGATGAATTGTTCCAATTTAAATAATCCAACCTTCACCCACAGGCATTCAAGCAGGTATATCACATAATTAGTTAGCCTCATGGCAGGCATGCTATCATGGCAGTCACTCACACACATGCAAGGATGCTAAAGCATAAACGCTCACCGAGTACTCCAAGCCAAAACAGAAACTAGTTAGTAATCAATGCATGATCCTAGTTCATGTTAAGATGGCTAATGCAACACATGCAGAATGCAACTAAGATAGGCTCGGCTATTCTAAGATGGCATATGAGATGCTACAGATAACATGTATTCAACTCGGAATTGAAATACAATGCAGTTAGTATGATGCGCCGAGCCCGGTGCATGCAAAACAGATGAATGGATGCAAACATACGAGCATAAGGATGCTAATTGAAACGTGCCCTAAAACTAACCATCATAAGCTGGTAAATAAAAGGGAGAAAGATGTGGGGTTAGAAGACATACATCACACACACGCACACTTATTACAACATTGCCCTCTCTCGGAGGGTCCGAACAAATAATACAGAATCGAATTAACTAATTATTACACGACACTAGCTAATTAACAAATTAACTAAACTATCATGCAAACTATGTAAAATGGGCTGCCTCAGCTCTGGTTTGAATGATAAAGGATGCATGCATGCTCGAGTCGCCTTGTCGGGAAATCCATCGCGATGCCCCGACTCGCCTTTGTTTGCAATTGATTTCAAAAACTTGCACAAAGCTCCAAGGAGATGAAACTCTACCCTGGGAATCTAGGGGGAGGCTACCGACCAACTATAGGCATTAGAGACCACCTACCGACCACCCTTGGTGGTGAAAACCAGAAAAGGTAGTCGGCCTGCCAGAAAACCTGGTCGGCCGACCAGTTTCTTCTCCTGGTTTCTGCATTTTCTGCAACAAAGGCAAAAGAGAGAGAAAGTAACGTATTTGCAACACGTGTGCACGACCACTCTCCCCATCATTGCATAAGCTCTAGGGAGTGTAGTCCTTGATCCTCGGGCCACCAATCACGCATCTCGATGCATGATGGCCGAGGAGTCAGATTGCACGACTCAATGTGAAATGAATGCACATATAAACACATAAATGCCTAAACTCCATCATGTGTTAGTCAAGAGTGTCGACGACCGAGAATCGAGGCACGTTTCATCACTTGGAGTATGAAACGTCCCTCATTTCCCGTGTTTGGACTAACTCCTATTCCAAACACAATGCAACAAGTAGAATGGCATGCACAATGCGACCTCAAGCATGCAATCCTAAGGCGATGCAACCAAGTCATGCAAACATCCAAACTAGCATACGCAATGCTACGAACTAACAATGGCATACTCAATGCACATGATACTATATGTCATACACAATGCACATGTGAAGACTATCATACACAATGAAGTGAACAAGGCATGCGCAATGTGTAGACACCCCATTTTTGACCGTCCTCAAGACTTAGACGTCGCCATTTGAACACTCGGTGATTACCCATGTTCGTGTTTCGTTTTGAGTTCCCGGGGGTCTCGGCTACGCGCCTTGCCTCAGGATCTCTCAACTCGACTGTGATGTGTTCGGTTTTGCACCAAACACTTGTGTTTTTGTTTCTGAGGGTGGAGAGTAGCTTTTTAGCTACCCCTGCAACCCACCGGACGTGTCTTGAGGCCACCGGCCATGTGTTGAGGCTACTGGCCATTGGTAAAGTATACCATTGGCCGGTCGGCATTCAGTATGGCCGGCCGACCATCTTTTTGGCCGGTGGCCTCCTTTTCTGGCCAGTAGCACTTTTTTGACTTTTTCCAACATGGTGCATGCCAACTGTGCCAGCTGGAATGCACTAACCCTGCCCCCGTGCATAAGTGTGGCTGTTTTGCCCCTTTTGCACCCTTTTGGTCTAGCTTCTTGAGGAAGCTTGGACCTTTGTCTTAGCTTCCTCAAGAAGCTTGCCAGCTGTCCCAGCTTCCTCAAGAAGCCTTGCCCCCTTTGCCCCCTTTGCCCCCTTTGACCCTTTCTTGTTTAGCTTCTTTAAGAAGCTTCAAACCTTTGTTTTGTCTATATATAGAGCCCCCCTCCTCTTTGGTTGAGGGTTGAACAAAAAAAACCAGAGAATATACATATATTCTGATATACATCACTCTCTCTCTATATATATATATTTCCCTCTCTCTCCTCTTTTGTGTGTGTTTTGTGGCCTAAAAGTGTGTTTTGACCTTAGTTTTGCACTAAGACACACACCATTACACCACACTTCGACCTTGAGAGGCTTAGAGGGTTTGTTCTTGAGTTTTTGGACTGGTTTTGATCATAGGAAGGTGGCTGGTCTTGCTGTTCATCAAGGGTTCTTCAAGGGTAATCTTTTTACTTTAGATTCCCCAATCTTGCACTAGATTTTTGCCTATCTTGCTTACTGTTTTAGACCTTGTGTATAACTAAAAAAAATCTTTTATTTGCATGCTTAAGATACTTCATTAAGGTTGTTTTGGTGTTGGGGGTCGAACTCCCCCTCTTAGGCTTTGTTTGGCCCTTTTGGTGCTCTCTTTGTTAAGCCTTGGTTACTTTTGTTTGTTGACCTTCTCACCACTGAAATCCAGTGGATTTTCAGTGGCGAAGAAGGGGTCTTGAGGCCTTGCATAGGGGAGAGACACCCCTCTCCCTTAGTCTCTCATTTTTGCATGTTCTTGGCTTATAAGGGTAGCATGCATGATTAGGTGTTTTTGGTCCCATTTCAGAGGGTTTTGCATGTTGTTAGGTCATAATATGCCTTTGTTTTTAGTCGGATTAGTGGTCCCTTTCATGCTTAATACACTTGCTTTGTATTCCCTCATTTTGCCTAGAAGTGCATCATGCCATTAGACCACCATGCTCTCATGTTTTGACTTTGCTTTGTGAAGATTTTGGTCATGGTTTATCATGCTTGAGGTCTGTTGGGTGCTGGTTTGGTTGTATTTGATGTGTTTTGTATGGCCTCTTTGCATTCTAGCATGTTGGCATCGGGTGTGTGAGTCATTAGCATGCATTGGCTAGGCTATTTCAGTGATTTGGAATCACTTATTAGGTCATTTCAGCCCATGTTTGATGCTTGCATACTTGGATTTGTTCTCCTTTCAATGCCTTAAAGAGGTGTAGTCTTATGCTCCATGTTTTGGCTTTGGTGTATGCCTCTTTGCTTGAGTCATTTGGGATGCCATCTATGTGGGTCTTGGGGCTTATTCTACCATACCATATCTCTGTTTTTGCAAGTCTTGATATACATGCTTACCTTCTTTTGGGTGCTCTTGAGAATCGCCTTTTATGCCTTAAACTTAGGCCCTTTGGTTTGCATGTTTGTTTGGCATGTTGGCATTGCCATTTTTGGCACTTGTGGCCACTGTCCATGGCAAGGCTGAGGTCTGTCATTTATGGTTTAAGTCCACCATTGCATATTTGTCACATGTTTGTTGCACGTTTAGCTTATTATGTGTTGTCACATGCTAGTCTTATTGCATAATTGTCCATGTTTACATTACATTAGCATCTTGCATGCTTTAGCACATTGCATACTTGCCATAATAGGTTGCATTGCATTTGGTATGTTTTGCACTTTAGCCTCATGTTGTACACTTGAGCCATGTTTGTATACATGCATTGCATTGCTTGGTTTGGGGTGTCAAACCAAGCATGAGGATTGAGAAGTGTTTGTACTCAAAGTGACGAAACACGTCTCAATCCTCGGTCGCCGATGCCTTTGATCTCAATATGATAGGGTTTTAGCATTCATTTGATGGTTGCATGCATTTACATTGAATGGCAAACTTGGCCTCTTAGGCCATCATGCATAATTGATGGCCCAAGGGTCGAGGGTCATGCTCCCTTAAGTCCATTGCATGATAGGGAGTATGGCCATGCTTACATTTGCTTGAAATTCCATGCCATACACTGCTTGCCCTCTGTTGCTGTCAAAAAACCAGTTTCTGCAAGGAGTTTTGGCCGGCCGGCCATCTCCAGTGCCGACCGGCCATCCATCAATGGCCGATAAATTCATCGGTGGCCGGTGGCCCTTTCCCATGGCCTGTGGCCATTCCTCCTAGCCGGTGGTGCTCCACAGTGTGCAGAGAACCTAACCCAAGACTTATGCAGTCTTCAGAGGAGCTAGGCAGTGTAAACAGAGGCAGCAATGCTATGACAGCGAGTTTCTGGGCAGTACGAGTCAAAGCATACATCATCCAAACATTTTGAGGCGGGGGCTGTGGCCACTTTAATCCTGCATTTAATTTGCTAATTAAATAGGAGTTCTGTAATAATTAATTTAGTAGTTAATTATTTATTCGGTTGTGTAATATTTATTTGGACCCTCCGAGCGAGGGCAATTGTGTAATAAGTGTGCGTGAGTGTGTGTATGTCTTCCATCCCCACGTCTTTCTTCCCTTTTATTTACTAGCTTTCATTGGTTAGATTAGGGCATGTTTTAATTAGCATACAGTATGATAGCATGTTTGCATTCATTCATTCATTTTGCATGCACTGCGCTCGGCACATCATTCTAACTGCATTCGTATTTCAATTCCAAAATGAATACATGATTAGCTGTAGCATTTCACATGTCATTCTAGGATAGCCGAGCCTATTATAGTTGCATTCCTGCATGCATTGCATTAGGCATTTCTGTATAGTTAGGATCATGCATAGATTTCTAACATAGCTCTTGTTTTGGCTTGGAGTACTTTGTAAGTTCTTTTGCTTTAGCATCCTTGCACGCGTGTGAATGTTGCCATAACAGCATGATTACCATGAGGCTAGTTGCTTATGTGATATAACTGCTTGAATGTCTGTGGATGGAGGTTGAATTACCTAAATTGGAATGATGCATTAAAACTTCGAGTTTTAAGCCTACTTAAGGGTGGCAAAAATCTGCATTTTTAGCCTACTTGCGGGTAGCAAACCATTTTCAAAACAAACATGAAATGCTTTATTCCAATTTAGGCGATTTGGTCTATACTTGTTTGCTGCGCACATAACATAGTAATTCTAGGCTAATAATCGGAATAAGAGCATATAATATTTTCAAAACAAGATATCATGGTTAGTAGAGGCCGATCTTTGATCGGACGAGAGGGGGTGCTCATAGCTGACCTTCCCCAATCGTACCCAAGTTCCCGAGCCGAGGCAACTTTGGTGATGACGGACACGTGGCCTTTGGCACCGAGTCAGGGTTTCCTAAATTCCCCCAAAATAAAATATTTAGGTGCCGACTCTGTATCTGGCAAAGCAGTCCATGTTTGGCACTCCTTTCCTAAAAATCTATTTTCTCAAAACGATTTGCCAGATTTGGACTCTTTGGTTCAGATTAAGAACCGTGACAATTTGAGTCTTGAACTGTAGTAAGCCCAAACGAACAAAACGGGATTTCCCTCCCGGGACATCTACACAATGCAATGATCAAACATGCGACAACGCGGCATACTCAATGCTATGAACTACAATGGCATACTCGATGCAAAATGGACTTAAACCAAAATGAATGGGCCTCAGCCACACCCAAATCAGTGGCCATACATGATGAAAATGAGGCAATAAAACACATGCAAACATGCAAGATGCAAGGGTCCAAAGCCTAGTGCACAAGATACAACTGTATGGAAGCATGGAAAGGATGAAATATGGCATACAACAACACATGTTCCAGCTCTGAAATGACATACAAAATGGTCCCGAATCATGCAAACAACTCATGTTATGCATGTTGAATGGCTCAAATACCGAAACTAATGAAGTGCATTACACTAGAGGTATGCAAAGCAATGCCCAAATGAACAAACCAACCCCAAACAGTCCCTATGCAGGCCCAAAACAGTGGCAAAATGGACTAAGATGGTGGCTGAAATGCACAAAAATGAAGCTCATGCAATGGCCCATAAATGAGGTATACAAGCACAACTTCTCAAACGCATTTAAAGAGTGGAAAACGTGGGAATATGGCACAAGTATAGGCTCTGAAATAACATGCTCAATGATGCCAAGACATGGAAACACCTCAAGTTAAGCATGCAAGGGGCTCCAAAACTCAAGGCTAGGCAAGGATATTACACTACAAGTATGCATGGCAAGCATCATTCGACCAAGAGGCCTCAAAACAGAGCTAAGGCAACCCAAAATATGAATAAAATTAGTTTGAAGTATGGCCAAAATATGCTAGAATCAATGGCCAAAACAACATGCAATGTAAGCTAGTGAGCATGGTTTACACTACAAGCATGTGAAGCATTCAAGAGGCCACTAAACCAACCAAAGACAGAGCTATGATATGCCAAAGAATGACAAAAAACCCACTGAAACATGACCAATACATGCAAGAATGACATGCTCCTTTGAGAAGCTATGAAGAGGATTATTTTTCACATGCAAGAGGCAAACATGAGGTGACCAAACCAGCCCTAGACAGAGTCTAGACAAGTCCTAAAAGTCACTAAAAATGGCCTGAACCAAGGCTAGGAAGTATGAAAATATAGGCTCCTTAGAAAGGCCAAATATGCAAACAAACAAGGCCAAAAGAGAGAGGGTCACCCCTCTCTGATTTTGGCCCTCAAAATAGCATGCCAACCACTGAAAATCCACTGGATTTCAGTGGCCAAAAAGCCAAGCAAAGGTCAACGCAAAGGCCTTAAGGCATGGCTCAAAACAAGACTAAATGAAGCATGCAAGAGGGTAGATGACCTCCAACAGGAAAATGGCCTTAAACAAACATGAATAATGCTTAAAAATAAAGCTTTTTTTAGTTGACAAAAAACCTCAAATAAGCATGCAAATGAGGCTAAGAGAAGGATCAAAATAATACTTAAAAAGGGAGAAAATGAGTTACCTTTGAAGCTCAACAAAGACAGCAACTTCTGGACCAAAAACCCAGCTCCTTAACCTTTGAAAATGACCTCCAAGAACCTTAGGTTGATGGTGGAAGTGTTAGGCTATCAGGTGTGGTGCAAAAGGGTCAAGAACAATACACTTTGAACCAAAATACAGAGAGATATAGAAGGAAGGTATGTATTTTGCCTAAAGCCAAAATCTGAACCCTCACAAAGGAGGGGGAGGCCTTCCTTTATAAACAAAGGAGGCCAAAACTTCTCAAAGAAGCTAAAAACCAAGGCCAAAGATCCTCCATACACGTGTATGGAGGATGCAGTCTGTGCCTTCCAGCTGGCACAGCTGGCAACAACTCACAGAGACAAAACTAGAGGGAGCAGGCCGACCAGTTAAGGTGGTCGGCCGACCAGGGTGAGTGGTCTCCCTCAAGGAAAAGTGGTCGGCCAGCCCATTTGATGGTCTCCCAACTGAATGCAAGCTAGTGGTATGGTGGGAGACCAGCAAATGTGGCTCAAAAATCAAGGAGACTAGTTTCCCGACAAGAAAATCGGTTGGCGGAGAGAGAAGTGGTCTCCAAGAGAAAAGGTGGTCTCCCACCCTTGTACCACCTTTCAAACAATGAAAACAAGGTTCATGCCAAAAATGAACCAACACTGATGCAAAACGAGGGTTCAGGGGGCAAAACGCGCGGCCGAGTGCCCCGAAAACAGGCTGTTAAGCACCAAAAGTGGCGTGCGACCACAAAGGTGGTCTCCCGAGCCGCAGTGTCCCTCTAGATAGAGGAAACAAGGTGTGTGCCAAGAACCGTGCCAAACGGAGAATGTTAAGCGGTCCCGAACCAAGGCGTGCGGCCGACGGCTCTGAAAATCGAAAACTGGTCTCCAAACGGGAACAGTGGCCTATGACCACGAAAAGTAGCCTACGGCCACTGAGAGATGGTCTACAAGACCTCTTCCTCCCTCTGGGAAGAGAAAGCAAGACCTGGTCCGCAAATCAAGGCAAAGCATAAAAGGGTCCCGAGGTCCGGGGGTAAAGACCTCAGCCGAAACTCTGAAACCTCAGAACGAGCACAACATACGCAATCACCGAGCGCTCAATCGATGACGTCTGAGTCTTAAGGTCGGTCAAAAATGGGGTGTCTACAGTTGCCCCTCTTTGACAAAACTCGAAAGTCATAAGTGACGGGAGTGAATGTCAAAGCCCAGACCCATTTTTGACAAGGCCGAAGACTTAGACAAACAAGCAAGATAAACAAAGAGATGTGCCCACAGGCAGGGGCAAAATGCAAAGGGGTATGCACAAAGCTGAACATAACTTATGATCATGCAAAGCACGCTGTAATGAAGCAAATATACACAATAAATGCAACAGTTTAAGCGAATGTTATGCAAAGCAAGTAAACACGAGCCAAACCACATCTCATGCAGAAAGGATGTAAGAAAATTATACAATTCTCACTGCGTCTCACGCGGAGAAGGCTAAAAGCAACTACCGAGAACACCCAGAGTCTCAAATGAAACAACTCTCAACGTATCAAACGCAAAAGGAGAAAGCGAACAAATGGACACCGGAACGCATCTGAGTGTTCAAAACCGAAGACGTCCTAACGCACCACATGCGAGAGGAGAAAAGGTGTAAAAGAACACCGGAACTCATCCGAGTGTTCGAAACCGAAGATATCCTAACGCACCGCATGCGAGAGGAGAAAAGGTATAAATGAACACCGGAACTCATCCGAGTGTTCGAAACTGAAGATGTCCTAACGCACTACATGCGAGAGGAGAAAAGGTATGAATGAACACCGGAACTCATCCGAGTGTTCGAAACCGAAGATGTCCTAACGCACCGCATGCGAGAGGAGAAAAAGGTATGAATGAACACTGGAACTCATCCGAGTATTCGAAACCGAAGATGTCCTAATGCACCGCATGCGAGAGGAGAAAAGGTACGTTCAAACTGAACCGGAACTTCTATTGAATGAACCGTGCATACAATACCGTGCCTGTAAAAGAAAGGAACTTAATAGGTACAATAAGTTAGCAACATATGTTCAGAGCTATATCAAACGCGGACACGTATGGTGTCGATGGCAAAGTGTATAACGATGCAAGTGAAACGTGCGCGACGACGCATGCAAAGCATGGAGGCATGATAATACCAATGAAACGTGCACAACAATGCAAGTGGTGTGCATAACAACGCAAGATAAGTACAACTTCAAAAGCATGCTTGAAACAAAATGTTGAGTAAAGAAGTGCAAGCTTCGAAGAGAGCAACTCAAACGCGACCTCCGATTTACCTCTCGGAGGGGTCGCAACGTACTCAAAAAGGATACACCTTGCTCTTGGCGAGTAACGACGAGCCATACGTCGAAGACTTGAATTGAAGTTCCGGCGGAGGCATTTTGCGCCAAAAAGTGCACTTTTCTTGTACTTTCTTGAGAGTCGGGGAGTCCAATCATCACCAAAATTCACAGGGAGAACAAAAGGACCTGGGAGACCACCCAGGAGGGCCACCGACCACTTACCAGTGCCACCGACAAGTTTTTGCCTAGGGGGTGGTCGGCCTGCCAGAAAAATTGGTCGGCCGACTAGTTTACCAAAACTGGGGCAGTTTGGTCCTTTTATGCTCGGATCTTTAAATCCACTTCTCCAAAACACTTTTGCTCACATCCCCGAGGCCGAAATCAGTTCCTCTCCCTTCCTAGACCACTTTCTCGCTCAGATCTATGCTTTATACGCGCTTTCCAACGCCCCACGCAAAGTTGTTTCGCGAAAACTTTCAGTTCTTTTCACTTTGAACCGATTAAAATTTGATTTCGGAGCTTCTTTCTCCATTTTCACCACTTGAGGTATGTTTGTCTCGAAGTTTGGCACATTTTCTCGAGAGTTGACTTTTGTTGACTTTTCCCTTTTCCGAGAGTTGACTTTTGTTGACTTTTTGCAATTTTGGCTCATTTCGCTCATTTTTGCTCAGTTTTTGCAGATTTCTTCGAATGGCGGATCATTTTCATCATGGTGGAGGTCCTCCGCATGCCGGGGATGAGCCGGACATCATGTCACTGCCTCCGAGAGTTCGACCTTTCGACCCCGAGAGGTATCATCCTCAGGAGCACGTCCTACCTCCGACCACTTTCTATCACTTTACCGACTTCGATCGGCGAGCACCCGCAGACCTACTGCTACGGGAGCCTGAGTCTCACTTATCTCACCAGGCGCGAGAGGTACGCACTTCCCTTTCACATTCTCCGCAATGTATTCTGCATTTCCTGCACATTTCATGCTTTCGCTATGTATTATACATGCTCGTTCTGAACACATTTACACGCATCCATCCGGTCCATTTGGCACACAGCTCATACATAACAATACACTGTTCATTTAGCACGCGGTTTACTCTGAACGCACGGTTTATTCTGACCACACAGTTTGTTTCGGGCACACGACACATCTTCGGGCACACAACTCATTCTTTGGGCACACAGCTCATTCTTCATTTGCACGCAGCTCACTTTTTAGGCACACAGCTCATTCTTTGGGCATGCAGCTCACTTTTCGGGCACGCAGCTCATTCTTTGGGCACACAACTCATTCTTTGGGCACACAGCTCACTTTTCGGGCACACAACTCATTCTTCATTTGTGAACACACAGCTCATTTTCTTCATTTGCACGCAACTCATACATTTTACTCTGAACACACAGCTCACACATTTTAATTCTGAAAGCGCAGCTCATACACTTTCATTTGTGAGCACACAGCTCATTCACTTCATTTTTGAACACACAGTTTATTTACTTCATTTGCACGCAGCTCATACATTTCAATTCTGAACATGCAGCTCATACATTTTCATTTGCACATAGCTCATTCTGAACACACAGTCCACTTGCATCATTTGCACGCAGCTCATACTGAACACACAGTCCACTTACTTCATTTGCACGCGGCTCATATGTTTCATTTCGAAACTGAATACACCTGTTCATTTTGAATGCAGGTATCTTCCCGTTCCACACGGGGCTATGGATCGATCCTTGCTAGGGAGTGGTATGCGGAGCTCCCAGATACTGTTCGCCATATCGTGGATGAGGCAGGATTTGGACCTTTCTGTGTAGGGCTATCTCATTATCCGGGGAGCAGGACCCTGATGAGGGCACTTGTGGAGAGATGGTGGGACACCACCAACTCGTTCCATTTTTCAGCTACTAGGGATATGACGATGACCCCATTTGACTTTGCCATGCTGACTGGCCTTGACATGGCCGGCCGACCGGTCCCTTATGACGCAGATATGGGCGAGTGGGAGGCGGCTTGGATTTATCTGCTGGGAGTCCGCCCGCCGATCGACAGATCATCAGGTAGAGTTAGATACACCTAGTTTCCCATGCAGTACAGGGGGACTATGCCCGAGACCGTCGAGGAGATAGAGCAGTATGCTCGGGGGTTTTTGATGTTCCTCCTTGGGACCACTTTGTTCTCCGACAGGGGGAACACAGTTGGACTTTATCTGCTCAGTGCTTTAGTAGACCTATCCCAAGTCAGCCAGTATGATTAGGGCGGCGCCGGCCTCGCTACCCTCTACTGTTATATGAGTGCGACCTCCCGCGGGCAGGGGAACATAGTAGGTGGCTACTGGAGAGCCTGGGAGGTACTTTCTGTCCTCTTGATTTACACTCCTGCTTTTCATTATCTGTACACTGCACACACGACACACTTTTCATTCTATACTCTACATTCTGCACTCAGCATTCTATATTTTCCGTATATTCTGTATTCACATTATGCACTCAGCACTCTGCATTTTGTATACATTCTGTATTCTGATGGCCATTGTTCTGTTTTTCACAGCTATGGGTTTATGCATACTTCCTGACGTTGGCCCCAGAGCTCGAGGTGGAGGCACCTCTTGAGATCCCCTACTCTCACAGATTCGAGGGTCGGTGCCGGCCGAGGACTCGGGAGACTCTGCCCTTCCTTCGGCAGTTCTTTGATACTGTGTGGGCGACCGAGGTAATCTAGAACTCTCAGTTCTTCATGTTTTCAGCTTTGGTTCATCTTGCACATTTACGACATCTAATCAGTTTATGCACTTGTTATTCGCAGATCACTTGGCAGCCTTGGGCATCCTTGTTAGGAGATGCCCGGTTCCGATTCCCTGGGGCGTGGGCCGCTTCTCAATACAGGACTTTATTTGAGGGGCCAGTTAGCAGGGCCTGGTTTCTTGGGGATTGCTTCATGCGTCAGACGATGGGCATCCTTGATCAGGGTATCCCCTCAGCACCTCCAGATGACATGCGATCCACCGAGGGACTCACTCACCGGGAGGTCGAGGAGCTCATGTTGGGTACTAATGCAGTTCTGTTGTTGGAGGAGGGAGATTACGCGACATACCGCCATACATACTTGATTCCTCCATTGACGGGTATTCGTACTCCTACGAGGAGGGTTGCCGGTGCATCATCGTTGAGCCGAGTCCGGGCTACAGATACCCCTTTGACTAGTAGGGCAGGCGCATCGAGAGGTGGGGCTGGACTGATTCCCCTGACTTACCAGTATGCTGGGTGGCCGGATCTTCCGACCGAGTTGACAGGCTGGCGGTATGGGACATCCTACCCGATTCCATTGGAGCCTCCATTGCCTGATCATCGATACATCAGTGACCCTGACTCGCCACCGGTATGCTTTACAGTTTTGATTTATTACTCAAATATTTAGACATTCATTCATTCACTGATGACTTGCACTTACATCTGTAGCCTCCCAGAGAGTATATTGAGAGGTTACTCGGAGTGACGGCCTCACTTGAGGGCATGGTCTTGCGGAGGGAGACACAGCTGTTCATCGCCGGCGTCTCGGTACTTTTCAATTTCCTTACATTTATCATACTTCTGATGACATACTAAAATTGAACATTCCATTACATTGGTTGACTGCATGTGTAGAGCACATCTGACACACCACATTCATATACTACATCTACAAGCACACACTCTACGCAACATCCCCGCATCTGCATCTAATATATACTTTGACTGATGTATTCAACATGCCTTCCTTTTTTTCTTTTTTGTTTCAGATGCCACCGCTACAGGCTGGGCCATCCAGGCCTTCTCGAGGGGCTGGGAGAGGGGACTCGACTCGCAGCCGAGGCAGGCGCAGAGTGCCTATCAGAGATGATGAGGAGTCCAGCGAGGAGGAGGACTCTGCGCATCCTCAGTCAGAGACCTCCGCAGGCAGAGAGGATGACTCTGGCTCCGGTTCTGAAAGTGACGGTGAGGCCGGAGAGGGTTCCGAGGACGGCAGCTCCGATTCGGATGGTGATGGCGCAGGGGTTGCTCAGCCGAAGAGGATGAAGAGGGCCTCTCAGTCTTGCGCTTGATAGCACTTATACAGACGTTCTTGCTTTATTTTCTTTTATTACTAGTAGTTGTAGCACATCAGCTTTTAGGCAGTTTTATTTTCTTTAAAACTTGTACCTTGTTTTGAAATGTTGTAACAAAAGAAGTTATGATGGAATGAAACAGCTTTTTGTTCAAAAAGTGTTGTATTTTGCATTCTTAGCACCGCATCGCATCATTTTGCACAAAAAAATGAAATGAGATTGAATGGAAATGGAGCATTGTACATTGCCAAGTCAGGTAGTGTACTAACGCAACAAACTAAACAACTTAACTTACTAAGAAACAACGAAACCTTAGCAAGTTTACAACTCGATAAGCAAAACACGACAATGTTGATTAAACAAAGAGTAACAACTCGATGCACAAAACTCGACAACTCGATAAGCAAAACTCAACAACAACTCGATAAGCAAACGCATTTCTAACAAACCAGGCGACGGAATGCATCTGAAACAGAGGTAAACACGGACCTTCAACACTCCCAACACATGGAAAGGCTAGGAGCTCTCTTCTAGAGGCTAGGAAAAGGCCAAAACCCAATTTTCCTCCATGGCTGACCACCAAAAAAGGCTGGCCGACTAGCTTTCTGCCTTGGAGACCAGTTGTGTGGTTGGCCGACCAGAAAAACTGGCTGGCCGACCAGAAAAAAGTGGTCGGCCGACCAGTTGGCCCGGCGACCTCCGGATTTTCGACACGTGTCTCCCAACAGTGCCTTATCCTCTATAAAGGTTCCAGCTTCGTGGTTCTCTCATTCCATCTCAATTTTGCATCAAAATGGAGGCATTTCTCATCCAAAATATCACAGCTTGGATTGCTACTTTAGACGGCTCGGAAAAGTTGAAGTTCCAGGGCTTCGGCATAAATGCACTATTCACGCTAAGTCGCACTCCGCTGCACTTTCCGTTTCTCCATGCCGGGCAAGGTTTTGGAATCCGGTAACTCATGTCTTTAGCTTTGGCGGGCAAGAGCTGTGTCCTACCTTTGAAGATTTCCAAGCGTTGATGGAATCCGAGCGCAACAAATAAATCTTGCCCCAGCTCCGCTTCGGCCACGCCCAAGCCTTAGGACGAATGTGTGGGCTCACTATGCACGACGCCCGATCTTTGATCCGCGATGGAGAATTGGACATCCTCAGCTTGATTCATCGGTTTTCTGATGCCGGTGACCGCGGCGACCATCACTGGCAAGGTTTTCGGCAACATGCCCTTTGCTGCATTGTCTCACTTTTGCTTGCCTCGGGCTTCAGTGGCCTAGCGTTCGTCTGATCGAAGTTGCCCAAGGCTTGAAAGCGGGCAAGAGCTGTATGCCATGACATTAGCCGAGACATTGATGGGCTTGGATGCTTTCCATTGCCGGGAGACGACCAGATTCGCGGGAGTCCGCTACTGGCAGGTAATGTTTCCCATCCTGTCTCACATATATATTGCTCACATCACTCGGCCTCGATTTTTCTCTCAAAACCCTTTTCTCACTTTTCTCTCATCGTACGTCTCTCTATTCTTTATTCTCTCATTTTTCATCCCTCCCCAGGTGTGGTTGATGGACAAGTTGCAGGTTGTGGACTCTTGCCCAGCATACTCAGCTCGCGGCTACTTCTTCCGGCAACGTCTAGTCGATGCCCTTGATTAAGGGATGGTGGTTCGACTAGATGTGCAGTTTGTCCGCAAACCGCATTGCTTGGCGGTGCCCTTGGCTCAATCTACTGGCAATGAGCTACAGCATGTCCCGGCAACCTGGGATTCAGTTGATTGGCCTGACACACTGCGTGTTCTACTTTCCTTTCCGATTCTAGCGCCAGTTCGGCCATGATCAGATTTGCTCGACGGAGGGGATAGAGTATCCATCTACATTTTCGGTCCGAGGAGCACAGCTAGCTCGGTATGCCACGGCATGGAGGACGAGAGAGCTTCTGGCCCTCGCTCCCACTTTCAGTTGCACTTTGTCTAATGAGTGCATACATTGGCTCAATGAAGAGGCACAGATTGGGCCCAGCTTGGCATCAGAAGCTTTGACCAGCTCTGGGAGGGGGCGCAGGAACACCTAACTATGCCCCTGATTTATTTGCTTTAATCTGAACTTTCAAGTTTTCTTTATGAATGTAATAAAAAGCAACTTCAATTTGTATGCAAGAGTAGGAGAACTCTGTACTGAAATCAATATAATTGAAGGTTGTGGGTACTGAAAATTTTCCGCTTTGGTCCAAAAATGGTCTAAGTCGTAAAAAGATTAATTTGAGCAAAATCAACTTTTATTAAAACTTTTCAAAACCATTTTCGATATGGATCAGAATTAGACACGCCTGAAATCTGTCACTGAGATGTACAACCCCGGATTCCAGCAACTGGAAAGTTGCCCCTAGTCTGAATAGCACTGCACCGGAGATCACAACCGAAGCTCTTGAATGCTGAATAGACAAAGATGACTGAGATGATCAAATGGACCAAGTTAATCGGGGAAGAGTTTATGGCTGAACTTCAAGATGAAGTTGCCTACGTATCCCAAAGATGGGAATCAAGCCTTATGCAGTTCGGCTCAGGTTCACTCGTGTATTAACCCTCACCTTTTACGCTCTAACTTTTGCCAAGGCCGCCCTTTGCGGGTTTTCAACCTTGCGAGCTCAGTTTTTATAATTTCAAATTTTATGTGTTCTAACTTTTGCCTAGGTCGCCCTTTCGGGTTTTCGGCCTAGCGAGCCACTCAAGGGTAATATTTCTTCAACTTGTCCATATTGATCGACTGTGAGAACTCTAGGCCATCTAGGTCCATCAGAATGACTGCTCCACCTGACCAAATAGACTTAATGATGTAGGGACCGGTCTAATTGGGTTTGAACTTGCCCCTAGGGTCGTGGATGGGAGCTCGGTTGTCTTTGAGCACCAAATCTCTTTCTTTCAGATTCCTAGACTTAACCTTCTTGTTGAAAGCCCTGGCAATTCTACGCTGATAACCCTGAACATGGTACAGTGCTTTCAGTCTGCGCTCGTCAAAGAGCATGAGTTCTTCGAATCTGCTCTGCTGCCAATCTGCTTCGGCTATCTGACACTCAGCCAGCACTCGCAAAGACGGAACTTCAATCTCGATAGGTAGAACGGCCTCCATCCCATAAACTAGTGAATACGGAGTCACCCCAGTAGAAGTTCTAATTGAAGTCCGATAGCCCCACAGAGCAAATGGCAACTTATCTGGCCAGTCCTAGTAGGTTTCCACCATCTTCTGCAAAATGTGTTTGATGTTCTTGTTGGCGGCCTCAACTGCTCCATTGGTCTGCGGCCGATATGTGGATGACTTATGAAAAGCCACGTTGTATTTTTCCAACAAGTCAATCACTTCCTTCTTGAAGTGGGAACCGTTATCTGAAATGATTTCGTTTGGGACCCCGTAGCGACAGATGATGTTGTTTCTGATAAACTTCGCAACATGTGAAGCCTTCAACACCGTATAAGATTGGGCCTCAACCCACTTTGTGAAATAGTCTATCGCGACCAGAATGAACTCATGTCCATTAGACCCCTTCGGAGTGACAGCCCCGATCACATCGATCCCCCAAACTGAAAATGGCCATGGTGAAGTCATATTATATAGCTTTGACGGCGGGATGTTCATGCGGTTTGCATGTATCTGACATTTGTGGCATCGCCGAACAAAGCCGATACAATCCTCCTCCATGGTGGACCAGTAGTAACCTTGTCTGAGAATCTTTCGAACTAGCATCACCCCACTCATGTGCGCTCCACACTCTCCTCCATGGATGGCCTCTATCAGGCTCTTCAATTCTTCGACGTCGACACACAGTTTATGCATTCCCAGATGACCTCTCTTGTACAATTTACCCCCGCAGATGATGAACTGAGCAGCCATTCTTCTGATTGCCCTTTTATCCTTGGCATTTGCCCCTGGTGGATACGCTTCTTTCTCCAAGAAGTTCCAGACATCGTAATACCAGGGGTTCTTATCTTGAACCTCTTCTATGGCAGCAATCGACTCGTAGGCCGGTGCAAACTTCTGGTCAATGATGATCGGATGCATCCGGACCCCAAAAAGGATGTCTATCATGGAAGATAGAGTTGCTAGTGCATCTGCGAACCTGTTGTTCTCTCTTAACAGATAAGCGAAGTTCAGCTTCTCAAACCGAGGAATCAACAAGTCCAAGGTCTGACGATAGATTCTCATCTTTTCTTCTTTGACTTTCCAGTCTCCGTTAACTTGAGATACAACAAGGTTCGAGTCCCCGATGACATCCAACCGTTTTGCCCCTAGTTCTAGGGCGGCTTCTAAACCAGCAATGCATGCTTCATACTCTGCTTCGTTATTCGAGACCTTGAACCGGAGTTTAAATGCTAGAGGGATACGGAACTTGTCAGGTGCTATCAGCAATACCCTTATCCCATACCCGTACTGGTTTGACGCTCCGTCAAAATACATCGTCCAAAATTCATCGTCGATATGCAAAATAGCCTCATCTGGGAATAAGTACTCAACTGCTTCATCCCTTTCAACTGGGTGATTGGCCAGGAACTCCGCTACCGCTCTCCCCTTTACTGACTTGCGAGTTACATACTTCAAATTGAATTCGGAAAGCAGAAGCAACCAACGAGCTAGCCTACCCGTAAGTGCCGGTTTCTCGAAGAGATATTTGATGGGATCTAATCTTGAAACCAACATTACGGAGTGAGCTAACAAGTAGTGCCGCAGCTTCTTGTAGCCCATACCAAGGCCAAACAAGCCTTCTCGAGTGGAGTGTAGGGGGTTTCGTAATCAACATTCTTGCTCAGATAGTAGATAGCTTTCTCCACTTTATCCTCTGATTCCTGTGCAAGCATGCAGCCCATTATAGTTTCAGTTTCTGAAAGGTCCAAAATCAACGGTTTCCCCAGCTCAGGCGGTGACAACACGGGGTGGGTTCTGTAAGTATTGCTTAATCTGTTCAAAAGCAGCTTGGCATCGGCCGTCCCATTGGAATTTCTTTCCTTTCTTCAGGAGACCAAAGAGTGGTTCACAAGTCAAGGTTAATTTTGCAATAAACCGTCTTATGAATTGCACTTTACCCAAAAAGCCTCACATCTCCTTTTCAGTCCTTTGTGGTGGCATTTCTAAGATGGCCTTGATTTTGGAAGGGTCGACTTCGATACCTCTCTGTGTAATCAAGAACCCCAGCATTTTCCCTGCTGTAACACCGAACGTACATTTCTGAGGATTTAGCCGCAACCGAAATTCTCTGATCCTTTGGAAGAACTTTTGCAAGGCGGCATAGTGGCCCTCTCTTTCTTTGGACTTGACAATCATGTCGTCCACGTACACCTCAACCTCTTTGCAGATCATGTCATGTAATATCGTGGTCGCGGCCCGTTGATATATAGCTCCAACATTCTTTAACCCAAATGGCATCACCCTATAACAATATGTCCCCCACGGGGTGGTGAAAGCAGTTTTCTCTCGGTCTTCAGGTGCCATCAATATCTGATTGTAGCCAGAAAACCCATCCATGAATGAGAGCAACGCATGCCCCTCTGTAAAGTCTACTAACTCGTCGATATGCAGTAAAGGAAAGTCGTCCTTCGGACTGGCTCTGTTCAAATCCCTGAAATCCACGCATACCCGGATCCTGCCATCCTTCTTTGGCACCGAAATGATGTTGGCCAACCAAGTTGGGTACTCAGATACTAGCAGGAACCCTGCGTCAATTTGCTTAGTGACCTCTTCTTTAATCTTGAGAGCCCAGTCCGGGCAGATCCTTCTGAGTTTCTGTTTAACGAGTCGGGCCTCTGGGTCAAGAGGGATCCGGTGCTGTACAATCTCAGGATCGATTCGAGGCATGTCTTCGTAGGACCACGCGAAAACATCTTTGAAATCTTTTAATAAAGCGACTAAGTGCTCACGCTCCTCCGAAGACAACGTGGACCCGATCTGGACCAACCGCGGGTCCTCCTCAGTACCACATTAACTGTAGTGATTTCATCAACCAAGGGCTTAACAAATCTCTCCTGCTCTTGATCAATTAGACGTTGTAAAACCAGAGGAATTTCTTCCTCGTCGTTTTCATCAAAAATTTGAAAGTCCTGATTAATACAATAAATCAAAGGCACAAAAAAGTACTCAGAAACCACAGCCATTCCATTCTCATTAAGCACATCCAAATCGTCCGATTCCTCTGTTACAACACACTCAAAAGAGAGAGAAAAAAACGACCTAGACAGGACTGTGGTATCCGGGTTATCACCCCCAGGATTACCGGACTCAGACTTAGACAAGCTGGAACCTGATTCCGACTCTACAAACTTAGTGGAATCAGATTCCGGCTCACTACCTGACTCGGTGCTGCTTGACAAAAATCCCTCCTCGTACTGCCAGATGAGAGAGGGTGCAATGGATGCATCCAAAATGCTTGAAGGTGGGCTCGCAACCGTTTCATTCCCAATCATGGACACCGAGAAGTTATCCCCCAAGCACTTCTGTACGATCGGAGGATCTGAAAGTAGACAAGCCAGCGCTACCCCCATTTCAATTTCGGTGCTCTCAGAATCCGCTTTCTCATTCTGCTCAACCTCAGCTGATGGGTTTGTCTGCTCCTCGGCAACATCATCCCCAGATAATTGCAGGTCAAAGAAGATCTCAAACCCTGGCAAGCGACGCTTCTCTTCATTCAACCATGGCTCTGGGAAGCCGCAGAATTGAAAATCCTCCCCCTCCCAGACAAAGCGTCCATTTAGGGTACCCTGGATGGGTCGGTGCATTAACTCATAAGGCTTCCCTGCCTGCTTTGCTCTGGCTCTCCCGGCCATCTCCTTGCCTTTCCTTACCCAATCCTCTTTGGTGGGCAGATAACCCAAGCCAAAGGTATGCGGGTTGTGCGGTACTTCGGCCGTTACTGCAATGCCTTTCCGGCCACTCTTCCCAAATCCCATCCCGGGGATGTGTTGAAGCTTGTTCATGAGGTACACTGATTGTGCGCTGACATATAACCCCTCATCAACAGCTAAGATGTTCTGTACAACCCGGGCCTCAACCAAAGTAAACCCTGATAGGAACACATCCTCCGTGCCGTGCTCGATTTCCAAAACTGGTGTAGACATTTCTGGCGGTGGATGAATCGATGAATTTCCAAAAACAATGGCCACCCCCTTCCCGTGGGGGTATTTCAACATTTGGTGCAAGGTGGAAGAGACTGCCTTTACCTAGTGCAGCCACGGCTGCCCCAAAAATAGGTTAAAGGTTGCGGGAACGTCCAAGACATGAAAGTCAATTTCGTGTTGTCCTGGACCAACCTGAGTTTGAATTTTCACAGTCCCCATCACCTCTCTGCTTGTGTAATCATACGCCCTTATCACCTGGGCTGTTGGCACAAAGTTCGCGGGCTTCAACCCGATTGCATATGTCGTCCTTGACGGGCATACGTTAATAGCGGATCCCGTGTCGACAAGAACTACCGGTATCCATTTGCTTCTACATTCCACAGAGATGTAGAGCGGTTTGTTGTGATCCGAGCCCTCAAGCGGTAGTTCCTTGTCAGAAAAAGTCAACGCTGGGGAACCTCCTCCCGGAAAAACCAAGCCCACCAGCTGTTCAGGCGTGGTGTCTATTGAGAGTTTGGCCTTATCCATTGCCGATAGGACAGCTTGTCTATGAACACGTGAAGCCATAAGCAGTCCCCAGATGGAGATGTCTGCCTGTATCTTTTTCAACTGCTTCAGCACGGCCTCTTCTTCAAGTAGCTTCTCTTTCTGCTTCTCCGACTCCTTGTCCTTCCTGGACGCCTCTGGTTGGTCTAGGTGTGGGGGCTTGAAATACCGCCCGCTCCTAGTCATATGATCAACTTCGCCAATGTACCAGGTATCGTCCGGTTGGTTGCTCCCCCAATCCTCATCTGTGTGGGCAAGACATAAATCATCGTATTCCCACCACATGCCATCAGCAGCCGACAGACACCTGTCCGACTCCGTTGCAACTATCCTTGTACTCGCAGTACCTTCCGTCCATGTGCTCGCAGCAAGCTCTATCTTTGTGCACACAGCAGGTTCAGTCCCCACAGGGGCCTTGGCCTTTCTGGCTCTCTCAGAGTCTTCAATTCCTTCTGGTTCTAACTGCGTCAATGTAGCCTGCTGTTCAAAATTTCCTATATTCAAAATGCCCAAATTCCGAGCGAAATTCTTGGCACCGGTGCTCTCTGGCAATGTACTCTGATCCCCGGCCCTTCCGGCTACAATTGATGTCCTTGCCCCTGACGGGCCCTTTTCCAGCTGAGATTCTTCAACAATATCTGGTTGGTCGTCAAGCCACCCTGTGACCTCTGCTAACTCCTCAAAATTGAACCAGTTGACTGTCATGTCCCTCGGATCTTGTTCGTTGAAAATCTGAAGGTCAGCAATGTCCCCTTCCAGAACTGCTAAGTCATCTATTCTCTGATCAAGTCCATCCCCCGTAGTACACAAATTTCTGCCCCACCGGCAATTCACATTTGGCCTAATCTGACCCGCTGATGCAATGTAGCCACTCGGATTGTACGCCTCCTCAGCAAAGCTCCCCAATTCCTTAGTCCCTGAATCCACTGTACCATTTTCCTCCGAAATCATCCATATTCTTCTTCGACAACCCACCATTGGTTCGAGTTGGGTTCGGGAGATGTCCAACATGCACAAGTCAGTGCTGTCATGAAGGAACACCTCTGGTTTGGGTAGGTAAGATGGGGTGATATATATGCTAGGGTCGTATGACATGACCCCGGTCTGGATAAAGTTGATGCGTTTGGGAGGTGGAGCTTGGTTGTGTGGTGGGAGAGGGTTGGTTGTGACATTGGGTTTCTCTGGAGGCACAATCACCCTATTATCAATGAGATCTTGAATCTCATGACGTAATTGGAAGCATTGGTCGGTGTCATGACCGTGCTATTGGTGAAAGGCGCAGTATTTGGCTGGATTATGAGAGGGGGAAGTGGATTCGGCAATGGCCGCGGCTCCAGGGGCTTCAAGTGCCCTTTCCTGATTAAAACCCCCAGAGCTTTGGACAGGGGCATATATAACGGAGTGAAGGTTCTTTGGCCTCGAGGTTGGTGTTTGGCTGTTTGCGAGCTACTTCCAGACGCACCGGAGAATGGTGTAGCCGCAAAGGTTCTTGGGGGAGTGGTGGTGACCATGCTTACTTCTGAAGCTCTGGCAGTTGCAGCATTGCTTGTGCCTGTATTGGTGTTGCGGTTGAAGGTTCTCCTGGGTTGCTCTCTGTCTTGGTCAATCAGACCCTGTTTCATAGCATTCTCAATTTGTACCCCCATCTCATGTAAATCTGAAAAGGTGGGGAAGGAGAGAACAATCATTTTCTGCATAAGCTTGGGCTGGAGATTGCGCACAATCATCCGAATCTGATCTTTGTCAGTAGGCCTAGTGGTCATCATTGAGGCCTTGGCCCTCCACCGGGTTACGAAGTCAAAAAACTCTCCTTAGGCTCCTGCCTAGTCGTCTCGAGATCACGGGTTGTGATCTCAATCTGTGTATTATAGGAGTACTGAGCGACAAAAGCCTCGGCCATCTCATCCCAATTCCTCTTAACATCGTCTTCCAATTTTGCGTACCAAATGACCGCCACACCCGACAGGGTCCGGCCGAATAAAGAAAGCGTCTGTAGTCTGGTGAGGCCCATCGGCCTTAATATGTCTGAAAACAGCCGTAAGTGCACCATGGGATCCCCAGACCCATCAAAGCGGTCAATATGTGGCATCTTAAATCTGTCCGGCAGTATCACGGCTGCGTCGGTATACCCATCCTCGATGTCTGAGATGGACTTCACACCTTGAGATTTCTTGAACAGCTTTTCAAGCTTGCTCGCTTTTAATGCCGTGGGGTCCACCTCAAATTCAAAGGGAGAATCCGGTTGATTGATAGGAGTGGGTGCCTTGGATAGTTGAGGTAGAATCGGGGGCGGAGCCGGCCCTGTTGGGATGTCTGTATCCTCTTGGACATTCTGGACATTCGCCGTCTCCCCGGGTATTGGAAATCTTGGTGGGGGAGGAGCTTGGTGTGAAGCTGATGCTCCGGCTTGCTGCTGTAGCCGGGTAATTAGCTCTGCCTGTTGGGCCATGATGACGGCCTGCTGTTTGGAAAATTCTGCTTGACGAGCAGTGTCCTCCTGCATGGTTCTCATGCTCTCCTGGAGTTGACGCATCATTTCTTCAATTCCTGCCATACTGCCCTGATCTTGCTGAACTACCGGTATATGTTCCCTTTCTGTGGGAGAAACAGAACTCTGATCCCTACTGTACTCAGGTGGGGTAGACAAACCCTCTGAACTGATTGTTGAACTGATATATTCTGCCTAACTGCCCTCCGTCTAGTAACCGGGGGTAATGAGTGGAACACTGGTTGTCCGTCTACCAAATCCTCAAATCGATGGAGTCTGCGACCTCTAGTCCAGAGTGCTTGGGGAATATTTGCTTGGTCGGAAGCAATTGTGCTAAACTACCTAGCAAAAAGATAAATAAAGCATAATAAGGAAATAAACAACCAAAAACGGACAACATAACAGCTTAAATAAACACAACACACAGTCGACATGACAACACACAGTTGGCACATGTAAACTGAATATACTGTTCTCAAATACTGGTCATAGTTTCCCAAATCACTGCCCCAAATCTGAATCTGATACCCGCGGATATACTGATTCTCAAAACACTGGTGCCCGCAGGCCTGATGCCCAAACTTGCAAACTGATACATGCATTCCTGTAAAGACGCACTCTAAAAGCACATAGCAAACAAGTGAGAGCCAAAACACCCCTATGGAGGGGTAGGGTTTCCCTGTCCTATTTTGTTAGGAGCTAGGGTTTCACTACGCACGCAGCGGTTTCAAACAACCTACAATCGGGTAAGCAACCTGTCCTAGTTTGGAATGGTCACTATGGATTCCGATATGCACTAGGTCGAATGGTCAAAAAGGGTGCCCCGATAAAAACCAGAGTTTGTGTTCCCATCGTGGCAGAGCCCGTAACTGGTCAGCCTTATGGCACGCAGCCTCCGGCAAACCGTTCAGGAATAGCAGATGGCAAACACGGTGTCCTAGGCGCACAAATGCAAATGCAATGCAAAGAAACACATTAAGTGTAATCAAAACAAGATATCATGAGTTCGAGTCAAGTTCTCTAAATTCCCAGTGGAGTCGCCAGAAACTGTAGACGTCCCCGAACGTCTCGGAAAAATCCTGTTTTGTTCATTGGGCTTACTACAGTTCGGACTCAAATGTCACGGTTCTGAATCTAATCCCGCAAAGTGCAATGCGATGCCGATAAATCACCAAAGAGTCCAAATTGGCAAATCGTTTTGAAAAATTGATTTTTAGAAAGAAGTGCCAAATATGGACTACTTTGCTAGAAACAGAGTCGCCACCTAAATATTTTATTTTGGGGGAATTTAGGAAACCCTGACTCGTGCCTAAGGCCACGTGTCCGTCATCACCAAAGTTGCTTCCGCTCGGGAACTTGGGTACGATTGGGGAAGGTCATGCAATGAGCACCCCCGCTCGCCCGATCAAAGATCGGCCACTACTAAACATGATATCGAGTTTTTGAAAACACATGCGTTCTTATTCCGGTTTATTAGCCTAGGATTACTATGTGATGCACACAGCATACAAGTATAGACTGGATCGTCTAAGTTGGAACAAAACACCTCATGTTTGTTTTTGAAAACGGTTTGCTACTCGCAAGTAGGCTAAAATGCGGATTTTGCTACCCTCAAGTGGGCTTAGAAAACGTCTTGATTTGCCACTCTCAAGTGGGCTTAAAACTCGCAATCGATGAATTGTTCCAATTTAAATAATCCAACCTTCACCCACAGGCATTCAGGCAAGTATTTCACATAATTAGTTAGCCTCATGGCAGGCATGCTATCATGGCAGTCACTCACACACATGCAAGGATGCTAAAGCATAAACACTCACCGAATACTCCAAGCCAAAACAGAAACTAGTTAGTAATCAATGCATGATCCTAGTTCATGTTAAGATGGCTAATGCAACACATGCAGAATGCAACTAAGATAGGCTCGGGTATTCTAAGATGGCATATGAGATGCTACAGATAACATGTATTCAACTCGGAATTGAAATACAATGCAGTTAGTATGATGCGCCGAGCCCGGTGCATGCAAAACAGATGAATGGATGCAAACATACGAGCATAAGGATGCTAATTGAAACGTGCCCTAAAACTAACCATCATAAGCTGGTAAATAAAAGGGAGAAAGACGTGGGGTTGGAAGACATACATCACACACACGCACACTTATTACAACATTGTCCTCTCTCGAAGGGTCCGAATAAATAATACAGAATCGAATTAACTAATTATTACACGACACTAGCTAATTAACAAATTAACTAAACTATCATGCAAACTATGTAAAATGGGCTGCCTCAGCTCTGCTTTGAATGATAAAGGATGCATGCATGCTCGAGTCGCCTTGTCGGGAAATCCATCGCGATGCCCCGGCTCGCCTTTGTTTGTAATTGATTTCAGAAACTTGCACAAAGCTCCAAGGAGATGAAACTCTACCCTGGGAATCTAGGGGGAGGCTACCGACCAACTATGGGCATTGGAGACCACCTACCGACCACCCTTGGTGGTGAAAACCAGAAAAGGTGGTCGGCCTGCCAGAAAACCTGGTCGGCCGACCAGTTTCTTCTCCTGGTTTCTGCATTTTCTGCAACAAAGGCAAGAGAGAGAGAAAGCAAGGTATTTGCAACACATGTGTGCACGACCACTCTCCCCATCATTACATAAGCTCTAGGGAGTGTAGTCCTTGATCCTTGGGCCACCAATCACGCATCTCGATGCATGATGGCCGAGGAGTCGGATTGCACGACTCAATGTGAAATGAATGCACATATAAACACATAAATGCCTAAACTCCATCATGTGTTAGTCAAGAGTGTCAGCGACCGAGAATCGAGGCACGTTTCATCACTTAGAGTATGAAACGTCCCTCATTTCCCGTGTTTGGACTAACTCCTATTCCAAACACAATGCAACAAGTAGAATGGCATGCACAATGCGACCTCAAGCATGCAATCCTAAGGCGATGCAACCAAGTCATGCAAACATGCAAAGGATGACGTGCAAACATGCAAACTAGCATACACAATGCTACTGTAGACGTACCCGAACGTCCCGGGAGGGAATCCCATTTTGTTCATTTGGGCTCACTACAGTTTAGGACTCAATGTCACGGTCCTGTATCTAATCTCGCAGAGTGCAATGCAAGATCGATGATTCATCAAAGAGTCCAAATCTGGCAAATCGTTTTTGAAAATAGATTTTTTTGAAAGAAGTGCCAAACATGGACTGTTTTGCCAAATACAGAGTCGCCACCTAAATATTTTATTTTTGGGGAAATTTAGGAAACCCTGACTCGTTGCCTAAGGCCACGTGTCCGTCATCACCAAAGTTGCCTCGGCTCGGGAACTAGGGTACGATTGGGGAAGGTCACTTCGTGAGCACCCCTGCTCGCCCGATCAAAGATCGGCCTCTACTAACCATGATATCGAGTTTTGAAAACATTATGTGCTCTTATTCCGATTATTAGCCTAAATTTACTACATGATGCGCACAGCATACAAATATAGACCGGATCGCCTGAATTGGAACAAAACATCTCATGTTTGTTTTTGAAAGCGGTTTGCTACTCGTAAGTAGGCTAAAATGTGGATTTGCCACCCTCAGGTGAGCTTAGAAAACATGATTTTGCCACTCTCAAGTAGGCTTAAAACTCGCAGTCGATGAATTGTTCCAATCCAAATAACCCAACCTTCACCCACAGGCATTCAGGCAGTTATATCATATAAACACATAGCCTCATGGTAAGCATGCTATCATGGCAGTCACTCACACACATGCAAGGATGCTAAAGCATAAGCACTTACCGAGTACTCCAAGCCAAAACAGAAGCTATGTTAGAAATCCATGCATGATCCTAACTATGCTGAAATGCCTAATGCAACACAGGCAGGAATGCAACTATAATAGGCTCGGCTATTCTAAAGATGGCATGTGAAATGCTACAACTAACAAGTATTCAACTCGGAATTGAAATACAATGCAGTTAGTATGATGCGCCGAGCCCGGTGCATGCAAGACAGATGAATGGATGCAAACATGCGAGCATAAGTATGCTAATTGAAACATGCCCTAAACTAACCATCATAAGCTGGTAAATAAAAGGGAGAAAGACGTGGGATTGGAAGACATACATCACATACACACACACTTATTACACAATTGCCCTCGCTCGGAGGGTCCGAATAAATAATACAGTCCGAATAAATAATTAACTACTCTAGCTAATTAAATATTACAAAACCCTAATTAATTAACAAATTAACTAGGAAAGCGAATAAACTAGCATGCAAGCTATAAAATGGACTGCCTCAGCTCTTGTTCCGAATGATGAAAGATGCATGCGTGCTCGGGTTGCTTTGTCTGGAAATTCCTTGCAATGCCCCAATTTGCCTCTGTTTTGTAATTGGTCCTAGAACACTGTACAAAACTTCCGAAGGCTGCTGACTAGTTTTTGCTGCTGGATTCCGATTTGCTGCAACAGAGAGCAAGAAAGGGGCATGGCAAAGTATTTTCAACACATGTGTGCATGACCACTCTCCCCGTCATTGCACAAGCTCTAGGGAGTGTAGACCTCGATCCTCGTGCCACCAATCACGCATCTCGATGCATGATGGCTGAGGAGTCGAATTGCACGACTCAATGTGAAATGAATGCACATATAAACATAACAAGGCCTAAACTCCATCATGGGTAATCCGAAGTGTCGGCGACCGAGAATTGAGACACGTTTCATCACTTTAAGTACGAAACATCCCTCGTTTCCCGTGTTTGGACTAACCCTACTCCAAACACAATGCAATGAGATGGCATACACAATGTGACTAACGTGCGACCCTAAATGCAATGCAACCTAATCATGCTGGCATGCGAGGGATGATATGCAAACATGCAACTAGCATACGCAATGCTATGAACTGAGAATGGCATACTCAATGCACACGAACTATATGGCATACGCAATGCAATATGGACTTAAACTAAAGTGAGTGAACCTCAGCCCCACTCAAATCAGTGGCCATACATGAAAATGAGACAACCGAAATACATGCAAACATGCACGAATATAAAGGACCGATCCTAAGGCACAACATGCAACTCTAACTAAGCATGGCAAAGGATGAAATATGGCATACAAGCATACATTTTCCAGCTCTAAAACATGATGTACAATGGTCCCGAATCATGCAAATATGTTACCCAATGCATGTTAGATGGCCCGAATACCGAAACTAGTGAAGTGCGTTACACTAGAGGTACACAAAGCAATGCACGAATGGAAAAACCAACCCCAAACAGACCCTAGGCAGGTCTGAAATAGTGGGAAAATGGCCCAAAATGATGGTTCAAAGTGCATGGAAATGAAGCTCATTCAATGGTCCGAAAACAAGGCATTCATGCACAACTCTCAAGCACACTTAAAGAGGAGAAAACATGAGGATATGGCATTCACATAGGCTCTGAAATATGATGCAAAATGACCCCAAAGCATGAAAACACCTCAGTATATGCATGCAATAGACCTCCAATCTCAAAGCTAGGCAAGTGTATTAAACTACAAGCATGCAAAACAAGCATCATTCAACCATGAGACCCAAAAATAGAGCTAGGTCAGTCCAAAATATGCACAAAATCAGTTTAAGGCAAGGCCAAAAAGTGCTAAAATCAAGGGTCAACAAAGCATACAAAATAAGCTAGTGAACCATGATTTGCACTACAACTATATGAAGCACATGAGAGCTCACCAAACCAGCCAAAAACAGAAGTATGCCATGCCAAATAATGCCCAAAAATCCACTGAAACTCAGTCAATGCATGCAAAAATGATGTGTCCCTTTGAAAGGCCAATAAGAGGGTTGTTCTACACATGCAAGATAGACATACAAAATGGAAAAACCACCTCTGGACAGAGGTTATAAGGGCCCTAAAACTCACTGAAAAGGGCCTGAAATTAGTCTAGGAAGCATGCAAGTGAAGGCCCCTTTGAAAGGCCTTGAAGAAGATTACTCTACACATGCATAATAGACATCTAATATGGCAAAACCACCTCTGGACAGAGGTCATGCAGGTCACAAAACTCATCAAAAATGGCTTGGAGCATAGCTTTGAAACATGCAAATAGGGGCTCCTTTGGAAGGCCAAGAAAGCTAGTAAAGAGAACAAAGGGTGAGAGGGTCACCCCTCTCTGATTTTGAGGCTCAAAGACACATGTTAGCCACTGAAAATCCACTGGATTTTAGTGGCTAAAAGGCCAAACCAAGGCCGACACAAATGCTCTAAAGCATAGCTCAAAACATGAGGAAATGAAGCATGCAAGGGGGTAGATGACCCCCAACAGAAAAATGGTCTTAAACAAACATGTTTAGAAGATCAAAACAAGACTTTTTTTAGTTTATGACAAAGCCTAAATATGCTTGAAAATAGAACTAAACTATGAAGCAAAACAATGTCAAAAAGAGGGAATTTGAGTGTTACCCTTGTAGCCAAAGGAACCAGCAACTTCTGGACCAAGATAGCAAGCCTTCAACCTCTGAAAATGAGCTCCAAGGTACTTGGATGGATGATGGAGACGTTAGGCTAAGAGGTGTAGTGCAATGGTGCAAGAACAAGGGACCTTTGGAGCTAAAATGGAGAGAAATAGAGAGGGAAGTGTATGTATGCCTTTAAGCAAAATTTTGAACCCTAGCAATGGAAGAGGGCCCTTCCCTTTATAGAGGAGAAGATCTAAAGCTTCTCAAAGAAGCTTAAAAGCTAGCTTAAACATCCTCCATCCACGTGTATGGAGGATGCATTCTGAGGCTTCTAGCTGGCACAGCTGGCTTCAACTCATTAAGACAAAAAAGCAGAAGGCTGGCTGACCAGTTCAGGTGGTTGGCCGACCACTCCCCCTGGTCAGCCGACCAGGGGTCAAAAGGTTCAAGCTGAAAAGGTGGTCGGCCTACCCATATTGGTGGTCTCCCAGGTGAATGCAGCTCAATGGTAGTATGGGAGGCCAGAAATTGTGGCTCAAAAGTGAGGGAGACCAAGGGGTCAAATGGGTCAAGCAAAAAAGGTGGTCAGCCTACCAAGATTGGTGGTCTCCCAGGTGAATGCAACTCAGTGGTGGTATGGGAGACCAGAAAATGTGGCCCAAAAGTGAGGGAGACCAGCTCTCTAACAAGAAAATCGGGCGACGAAGAGAAAGGTGGTCTCCAAGAAGAAAAGGTGGTCTCCCACCATAGTACCACCTTTCTAACAAAGAAACTAGGGTCCATGCCAAAAATGAACCCACACCGATGCAAAACGAAGGTTCGGGGGCCAAAACGCGCAGCCGAGTGCCCCGAAAACAGGCTGTTAGGCACCGAAGGTGGCGTGCGACCACAAAGGTGGTCTCCCGGGCCACAGTGTCCCTCTAGGGAGAGGGAACAAGGTGTGTGCCAAAAACCAGAGCAAACGGAGAAAGTTAAGCTGTCCCGAACTGAGGCGCACGGCCGACGGCTCCGAAAATCGGAAACTGGTCTCCAAACGGGAATAGTGGCCTACGACCACGAAACGTAGCCTACGGCCACTGAGAGATGTCTTCGAGACCTCTCCCTCCCTTCGGGAAGAGAAAACAGAGAAAACATGACCTGGTTCGCAAACTGAGACAAAGCACAAAAGAGTCCCGAAGTCCGGAGGCAAGGCTCTCAGCCGAGACTCCGCAACCTCAGAACGAGCACAATATGCATCATCACCGAGCGCTCAATCGGTGACGTCTGAGTCTTAAGGTCGGTCAAAAATGGGGTGTCTACAGCTACGAACTAACAATGGCATACTTAATGCACATGATACTATATGTCATACAGAATGCACATGTGAAGACTATCATACACAATGAAGTGAACAAGGCATGCGCAATGCAATGATCAAACATGCGACAACGCGGCATACTCAATGCTATGAACTATAATGGCATACTCGATGCAAAATAGACTTAAACCAAAATGAATGGGCCTCAGCCACACCCAAATCAGTGGCCATACATGATGAAAATGAGGCAACAAAACACATGCAAACATGCAAGATGCAAGGGCCCAAAGCCTAGTGCACAAGATACAACTGTATGGAAGCATGGAAAGGATGAAATATGGCATACAACAACACATGTTCCAGCTCTGAAATGACATACAAAATGGTCTTGAATCATGCAAACAACTCATGTTATACATGTTGAATGGCTCAAATACCGAAACTAGTGAAGTGCATTACACTAGAGGTATGCAAAGCAATGCCCAAATGAACAAACCA
The DNA here is from genome assembly GCA_030407325.1 of Camellia japonica. NCBI lineage: Eukaryota > Viridiplantae > Streptophyta > Magnoliopsida > Ericales > Theaceae > Camellia > Camellia japonica. Next base: position 91,026,689 of record JAPPVO010000029.1, read on the forward strand.
ACCCCAAACAGTCCCTCTGTAGGCCCAAAACAATGGCAAAATGGACTAAGATGGTGGCTTGAAATGCACAAAAATGAAGCTCATGCAATGGCCCATAAATGAGGTATACAAGCACAACTTCTCAAACGCATTTAAAGAGTGCAAAACATGGGAATATGGCACAAGTATAGGCTCTGAAATAACATGCTCAATGATTCCAAGACATGGAAACACCTCAAGCTAAGCATGCAACGGGCTCCAAAACTCAAGGCTAGGCAAGGATATTACACTACAAGTATGCATGGCAAGCATCATTCGACCAAGAGGCCTCAAAACAGAGCTAAGGCAGCCCAAAATATGAACAAAATTAGTTTGAAGTATGGCCAAAATATGCTAGAATCAATGGCCAAAACAACATGCAATGTAAGCTAGTGAGCATGGTTTACACTACAAGCATGTGAAGCATTCAAGAGGCCACTAAACCAACCAAAGATAGAGCTATGATATGCCAAATAATGACCAAAAACCCACTGAAACATGACCAATACATGCAAGAATGACATGCTCCTTTGAGAAGCTATGAAGAGGATTATTCTACACATGCAAGAGGCAAACATGAGGTGACCAAACCAGCCCTAGACAGATTCTATACAGGTCCTAAAAGTCACTAAAAATGGCCTGAACCAAGGCTAGGAAGTATGAAAATATAGGCTCCTTGGAAAGGCCAAATATGCAAACAAATAAGGCCAAAAGAGAGAGGGTCACCCCTCTCTGATTTTGGCCCTCAAAACAGCGTGCCAACCACTAAAAATCCACTAGATTTCAGTGGCCAAAAAGCCAAGCAAAGGTCAACGCAAAGGCCTTAAGGCATGGCTCAAAACAAGACTAAATGAAGCATGCAAGAGGGTAGATGACCTCCAACAGAAAAATGGCCTTAAACAAACATGAATAATGCTTAAAAATAAAGCTTTTTTCAGTTGACAACAAACCTCAAATAAGCATGCAAATGAGGCTAAGAGAAGGATCAAAATAATGCTTAAAAGGGGAGAAAATGAGTTACCTTTGAAGCTCAACAATGACAGCAACTTCTGGACCAAAAACCCAGCTCCTTAACCTTTGAAAATGACCTCCAAGATCCTTAGGTTGATGGTGGAAGTGTTAGGCTATGAGGTGTGGTGCAAAAGGGTCAAGAACAATACACTTTGAACCAAAATATAGAGAGATATAGAAGGGAGGTATGTATTTTGCCTTAAGCCAAAATCTGAACCCTCACAAAGGAAGGGGAGGCCTTCCTTTATAAACAAAGGAGGCCAAAGCTTCTCAAAGAAGCTAAAAACCAAGGCCAAAGATCCTCCATACACGTGTATGGAGGATGCAGTCTGTGCCTTCCAACTGGCACAGCTGGCAACAACTCACAGAGACAAAACTAGAGGGAGTAGGCCGACCAGTTAAGGTGGTCGGCCGACCAGTTCCCCTGGTCGGCCAACCAGGGTGAGTGGTCTCCCTCAAGGAAAAGTGGTCGGCCAGCCCATTTGATGGTCTCCCAACTGAATGCAAGCTTGTGGTATGGTGGGAGACCAGCAAATGTGGCTCAAAAATCAAGGAGACCAGTTTCCCGATAAGAAAATCGGCTGGCGGAGAGAGAAGTGGTCTCCAAGAGAAAAGGTTGTCTCCCACCCTTGTACCACCTTTCAAACAATGAAAACAAGGTTCATGCCAAAAATGAACCAACACCGATGCAAAACGAGGGTTCGGGGGGCAAAACGCGCGGCCGGGTGCCCCGAAAACAGGCTGTTAAGCACCAAAAGTGGTGTGCGACCACAAAGGTGGTCTCCCGGGCCGCAATGTCCCTCTAGACAGAGGAAACAAGGTGTGTGCCAAAAACCATGCCAAACGGAGAATGTTAAGCGGTCTTGAACCGAGGCGCGCGGCCGACGGCTCCGAAAATCGGAAACTGGTCTCCAAACGGGAACAGTGGCCTGCGACCACGAAAGTAGCCTACGGCCACTGAGAGATGGTCTACAAGACCTCTCCCTCCCTTCGGGAAGAGAAAGCAAGACCTGGTCCACAAATCGAGGCAAAGCATAAAAGGGTCCTAAGGTCCGAGGGTAAGGACCTCAGCCGAAACTTCGAAACCTCAGAACGAGCACAACATGCGCAATCACCGAGCGCTCAATCGATGACGTCTGAGTCTTAAGGTCAGTCAAAAATGGGGTGTCTACACCAAAGAAAAGAGAAAAGACTCAAGGTGAGTGATCATTCATTATGCCCCAAGTATTCCTTATGTTCCCTCATTTATTCAAGAATTGCCTTTACAATTTGATTTTGCAAAAGTCAAGTTTCAATCCCTTTTGGGCTTAAGTTGAAGATTTCACTAATAACTTCAAGTATTGAAAATTTTTCCAGTTACTGATTCAAACTAGTTTTTCCTTACCCATTGCAAATATGCTATGTACGGCAGTCATTGTAAGCTCATGGATGGATACAAAGCAAAAGATGTGAATTGGGCAAGGATTGGGTCAAACCTCAGGAAGAAGTTGCCTACGTATCTCAAAATCAGAATCAGACCTCATGTAGTTCACGGTTAAGGTTCATTCGGGTATTTACAATCTTTTTTTTCATTCTAGCTTTTGCCAAAGCCGCCTTTTCGGGTTTCAACCTTGCGAGCTCTAATTGTTTTCATTTTTCACTTTTTCATGCTCTAAGTTTTGCCTAGGTCGCCCTTTCAGGTTTCAGCCCAACGAGTCTCTCAATGATAGTGTTACAACATTTGTAGTGAATTTGATCAATAGTCATCCTTGCCCTAACAATGAAACTTAATTTGCCTTGATTTGAGCTTAGTTCTCCCTTGACTTGTACATGCCATCTTCCTTACTTTCACTCCATTTTCAAGGTTAATTCTCCTCATAATGTGGTACCTTTGAATTCAAACAGAACTTCCTTTAATTGGATTTTTTTCTATGGATACCCTTGGCTTGATGGTTGATTTTTTATTTTCTTCTTTTTTTTTTTTTTAGTGATAAAAATGCCATGGGAAGGAATTCTATGATTGTGAGATCTGAAAACCATCTTGAGCTTGCCACAATGATTGCTAGAGTGTAAAGAGCATTCCCAAAATAGTGTAAAACACTATGCACAATTCTAAATCTATCCTTACAAGTTTGCCACAAAAAAAAAAAAATTGGCTTGAAATTTTGAAATGATCATGAAGGGCATTGAATCCTTCTCAACACTCGATCTTATTAGTGAAATCTCATTCTCATTAGCACATTGGACAATTTACACCTTTCCCTTGCTTAATTAAAAGTTTCAAATCTTTTCATATTTTTATTAGGTCACACATGGATTATTATAAACACAATCAAATGATCAAAAAGTTGACTCTCTTTCTCTTATTGAAAAGACGAAGACTTGAGGGTTCACAAGAGTAACTTGAAGGAAAAGACTCAACTAACACGACGACGCAAGAAAAGACAAAGAAAACAAGACTCTAACTTGACGCACAACTCAACCACCCACAATGTACCACTCAAAATTCAACAAAATCACATTATCATCATCCCAAACACAAAGGGTTTTCATCTTTCAAATCCATTGATAGAATTCATGACAAACTTCAAGTAGCCCATTGGTGGGTCCAAACTCGCCTTTATTTCAGCATCATTATCCAAAACCCAGCCTCCAAACTTCTCTTCGACGGAAGCAACTTCCCTTTCAAATTTCTCACACCATGCCCCTAGTTCAGAAGGTCATTTTCAATAATTGCCACTTGTTAAGAAAGTCCTTTCCAAGTGCTTTCAAATCATTGCCCTTAGTTTATCATGAGGCTCAGCATTCCAACCATCATTGTTAGCAACAATTAAGGGAGCTCACCGCTTCACTTCAATACCACTAAGGTCGAGCTCATCAAGATTGAGTAAACCTTCCACCTCTTCAAAGAATTTTTCATTATGCTCTTGTTTCTCAAAATTTTTGATGAGGTAGAGTGTGAGGCCCCTAAACTTTACAATATTTTCTTTAATCCTTACTTTTAAATTATTTCCATGTAGTCCCTCAATTTCTTAATTAATTTCAATTATAACCCTAGAATCAAAAACATGCGCTAACCGAAAACTCACAAACCCTAAATTGAAACCAGAAACTTAGGAATCATTCTAAAAGCCTAATAATAATTAAATTAATTAACAAAGTATCTTTTCCATACAAGAAACCCTAGGTTTCCGGTTCTTAGTACAATTTGTCGTTTAATTCAAAACAAAGAAACTTTAACCGAATTAAAATACATACCTTAAATAAATTAAATACCACACTTAATTAAATGTTCAAATTCATAAATTAAGATTTTGGCCCTCATATTTTTCTTAAATCACATGTTAACCCCAAACTAGTACCATTACATACATATACATATATGTACTTGTACCTTTTCTTAAATAAATAATTTTGTACACAAAATATCTTCAACTTGTACACAAAAAAATCAAAACAAATCCCCTCAAATCCACTCCCTAAGGTCGGCCATGCTATATATATATAGAGGTGATGCCCTTTTGAGGACAAATTGCTTGATTTAGGGAAGAAATTTGACCTAGGGAACAAATATGATTATATATTGATATATATATATATAGTACTTGTAACCAATTCAACTTTGATTAAACCTAAGCCTAACTAGATCATGTTTAAAGGTGTAATTAAGTCTTTAATCATCATACATTCCATTTCATCCTAACTAAACCCAAGACTATTCAATTGAATTTGAACTAAAGACATTTTGGACTTTTCATAATTCTTTTTCTTCTATAAATACACCAAATTTTCTCTATACTTTTGAGCACCAAACACACTCACACACTTACATTTTGGCTGAGAAAGAGAGGGAGAGAGAGAGAGAGAGAGCTTTGGTCGTAAAGGAGAGAAAAAGAGAAGAACCTTTGTAAACACTCTTCAACTAGGCAATAAGCAAGCCACATCACCATCTGTTCTTCTATTTCCTTTTTCAAAAACATGTTATTAGAGATTTAAAATCATATTTTCAGATGTGTTGTAATGGTGTTCATGAGTTCAAAGTTGATGAATTGGGCTTTGATCCTTCTTCTACTCATATTTTCTCTTAATAGATGCAAACCCGCCTTTTTCTTCCCATATCTCACCTTATTTCCAAAGGCATACCATCACTCTAAAATTATGAGTTATTGATACATTATTTATTATTTTTTAATCACAAAATAGTGAAAATTTTTCCTTAGTTGGCCTCTTTTCTCATCAATCTTCTTATTTTGAGTATTGTACATGAAAAACCTATTTTACAGCCAACTTTTGAAAATTTTAGAAAAATCTCCTGGACCTCAGTTTTATGTCAAAAACTTCCTTAAAGAGTTATATTTCAAGAAAAATTGGTTTCATTAAAAAAGAGTGAGCGGTTTGTAAGAAAATCCGATTTTCGTAATGGTCTACAAATCTAGACAGCGCTAGAGTGTTTCTTAAATAACTAAAAATCCAGAAAAGATATTCCATTTCTGGGAAATGTTCTGAAAACTAGGTAAAATTCTCCACAAACCATAAGAAGGCAAGACTCGAGAAAAATATAGAATGGTCATTTTAATTTTATTCTTGAAGTGGTACTAAATCTGGAAATTTTGTTTTGCATTGGTGTTTTGTTCTCTTGTGTTCATGAATATGCTTATTAATATATGGTCATGTCTTGGTATGATATTAAATATGTCGTGGCTATATACCTTTTATTTCAGTCCTTCGATGATGCTCATACTCACGCAACTTTATTCTTTTGTTATTTACCTGTGCTAACTAACTTAAAACGTTAATCTAAACGGGAAACTTAATGGGGGTGGCTAATGGGGTTTTGATCACATGAGTATTATTATGAGATAAAGTTATGTTCAAATTGAATTGGTTAGCGGGACATGTTCCCTTTTGAAAGTTAAACTCTTGCGCAAGTGGTTGTTCAGAACCCTTAAATGGAGCAATTGTATTCGGACCCTAAGTGGTTTTGGTGTGAGAAGGGAATGGGCAAGACCCTATTTTACCGTCTCTTTTGGGGCGTTACGGTTGGGGCTACGCAACATATAACCGTTGGTAGGCATCCGAGGTAAGGTCTGTAACAAAGCAGTAAAAGATGGGGCATACCAAATAATCCACATCCGATTCTTGTGGTTGGGATGATGAACTCTCTTTGGGGATTTCTATATTACTAACACCTAACCTTGTAACCCTTGTTATTTTCTTAAATATCATGTTTCCTTCCCTATTGTTGTAATTGCTATGGTGTATTGGATTGAGAAAAAGGGACGGGGTGTGTATATCTTCACTAAGCATTCAAAACTCATGGCGTTTCATGCCAGGTATCAAAGAAACATGCGAGACCGACGACAAGGCATAGACATTTGAAGTCTTGTGTTTATTTTAGAGAAAGTTAGCAACCATTGTGCTTATGAGTCTACTCGTGCTTTTATTTTTGGATTGTAGTAGTGATGGAACTCATTTTGTAATTTAATATTTGAACACTGTAAGTAATCCCATGTTTATCTCTGAGTTACTTATGAGACATTGTGTTAATATCTCTTAAGATCTGTCAAAAAGATAGCTTGCTATCTAAGGTGGTTGGACTTAGAAGGGAGGCTATATTGACTCCTCCGACATTCTTGGGATCTTACTTGGCTATTGACCGAAGGACTCTTTAGTGACGTTGCCCTAACCCTTATAGTAGAATTTGGGGTGTCACAATTTGGTATCAGAGCCTAGGTTCAACTCCTACCCACGCGTTTCGACCTGCGGTTAGCGACTACCTTGCTCCGACTATATTATATTATTATAACACTACCTATTCTATCAACTAAAAGACATCAAAAATAAAAAATTTCTTGACTTATATTAGGGCGTTTCTTTGAATTTCGGACATAGCAACATCGACTCATGAGGACATATTTCAGGATTGGGAAGTGGTTTTAGCTCTAAGTAAGGCCTCACATCGCGCAGTAGAGATATTATTAGTTCTACGCATCTTCTATCGATCGTCGTACCCTCATCTTATATTCATAACCTTTATTCGATGTCATCCTTTTTCTCAGATTAAGTCATGACCATCTAGTTCTATTTTATATACTACCCTTTGTAAAATTGACCTCCTTTGAGCCCTGATTATTTGGCGCAAGGCTTCTTATAAATAGTTTCATTCTCTTTACTTAGGGATGAATCTTGAATATTCAGTTTGAAACGAATGGCCCGTTTCAAGTTAAATACCTAGCTTAGTCACTACCTCTATAACCTTGACCATATTGACGTCTAAAACCGTAATGTCATTCATTCCATGATACCATTTATCCATATTCCAGATGATCCTTGTGTTAATTGATGCTATTACCACTTCATACTCTTCGATCTCCACTTCATAATCATTCCATTAACCAAACTTTGGTAGTTATTATTCTACCTATATATATGAAGTTGTATTGTTTGTTTCCCTAAATTTGTTACCTACTATTATTTGATCTTATTGTTTCAAACACCCTAGGATAAATAAACCCTAAAGATCAGTTAAATTACTCTTAAGGATTCACCTCCATAATTAGAACACTACTTATGTCTTAGGATGATGGATATATGTGGCAATGACTACACGAAAACAAGCAACAATGCCTGAGCAAGTGAGCAACAAAACACTAGAAATGCTATACCAAGAAATCAACAGCCCGAAAATGGACCTATACCTACAGGAGACAAGATCCCTAACCATTTGGGGTATCAAATTCTAGAAGAATTGGGACAAATAAGAGGAAATAGGCAGAATAATAAAACCCATCTTTTCTATTAAATTAGAAAGCAAAGGCCACCAAAATTCACCGAGGTACCAGATACAAGGATAGCAGAATTGAGAAAATGATTGGATACAATAGGAATTATTGAACATGCCAATCATATTACCCTAGATGTGTGTACGAGTTGGACGATGAAATAGATCATTGGTGGGCATTAATGAAAAGTAATCGCGACACTTCAACTTTGACCCGAAAGCAATTCAAGGAATTCATCTGGAAAAAAAATAAATAAATACTTCCCAAATACCATCAGGTCGGAATGAGTTTTGGAGTCCCCAAGACTGGAACAAAGCAGCATGACCGTGGCACAATACGTTGTAAAATTTGAGGAATCGACTCGTTATGCCACCCGATACGTAGAGGATGACGAAGAGAAGAAGAGGAAGTTTGAATGGGGTCTAGATTCCATAATCAGAAGAAAGTAGTGGCTTATGCGTCTGATAGGACACGTTTCCAATTTACGGAGGATAGATAAGATTCTCTAACCACAATGAAACGTAAGACACGATCAGCTTGTGAGATGGATGACATGTTTGATTCTAAATGAGAAGGAACGGGTTAAGATAGAACTTCCTCGAGTAGTCCGTAAGTATATAGACATCTTTCCTGAAGAATTGCCAGGACTACCAACAACCCAAGAAGTAGACTTTAGTATAGAGCTACAAGCTAGGACCACTCCAATATCAACGGCCCCTTATCATATGGTACTGTAGACACCCCATTTTTGACTGACCTCAAGACTTTGACATCATCGGTTGTGCACTCGATGATTGCGCATGTTTGTGCTTGTTTTGAGCGCCCGAGGGTCTCGGCTGAGTGCCTTGTCTTTGAGCCTCTTAACTCTCTGTGTTTTGGTCTTGGTTTTTGGGCCAAACCTTGATGCCTCTTGCCTAGGGGAGGGGAAGGGGTTGCCGGCCACTTTTCTCCCTTGTAGGCCACTTCAAGTGGCCGACTGGCCACCTTAACTGGCCGCCGGCCATTTTTTCTCATTTTTAGATATTTTCAGATCTTTTGAGCCAGTTGTGGCTCACTGAACTTATCCTCCATACACATTATGGAGGGATCAAGCAAGCTTTTGGCTTGCTTGCTCTATATAAGGGGAGCTCCCTCCCCTTTTAGAGGGGTTACAAAATTTCAGAGTTGAAATCTCCCTCTCTCTCTAGAATTCTCTCCCTCTCTCTATATTGTGTGATATTGAGCTTAAAAGTGAGTTTTCTTCATACATTTGCACTAAAACACCTAGTCAAACACCTTCACCTTAGTGTTGAAGATCTTGGAGGCCTTGTTGGAGCTCCTTGGAGTGATTTTGGCTCAGAAGTTGGTTGTTTGCTTGCTGTTTTAAAGTTGTGCTTCAAGGGTGAGAATCTACCTCTTTAAGCTTTGTTTTTGTACATTGGTTTGGCCACCCTTGCATGTTGTTTTTGGCCTAGCTTTCAACTACAAAAATCTCTTTTTTTAAGTGTTAAAAGTGATTGTTTGAGGCCCTATGGGAGTTAGGGGTGTTTCACCCCCTTGTGTGCCTTATTTGCTTAAGCCTTGTGCCATCTCTTAAGGCTTTTGAGACATCCTTTGTTTGGCCTTTCTACCACTAAAACTCAGAGAAATTTTAGTGGTAAAAATCATGTTTTGAGGTCCAAGGTAAGAGGGGGTGGCCTCCCCTCTTTGCTTCTTGGTTACATGTCTTGTTGGCCTACTTGTTGAGCATGTTTTTCTACCATCACTTGACTTGATGTTAGCCTACTTTTGACCTTGTTTCAACATGTTGTAACTCTGTTTTGGCCTGGTTGAATCACCTCATGCATGCTTCTTACACTTGTAGTGTAATCTTGCTAATTAGCCTTGTATGCTTGATGCTTTAGCCCATCATTCTAGCTTATTTTGGCCACACTCCAGCATGTTTTTACCCATATTTTAGCATGCTTTAGCTTTGTTTTGAGTGGTCTTGGCCATGTGAGACTTGTTGTGCATGGTTGTAGTGTAAAGGCCCTTGACTAGCTTTGAGTTTCAAAGTCCCTAGCATGCTTTGCTTAAGTTGTTTGCATGCCTTAGCCTCATTTCTCACATGATTTCAGTATATATAGCATAGTCACATTCTCACATATTCCGCTCTTTCATAGCTTTTGTGAGTTGTGCCTTATGCCTTGTTTGTGAGCCAATACTTGAGCATGATTGTATTGTCTCATGGACTTCCATCTCAGCATGTTGTGGCCTTTATTTTGACAAGTTTGAGGTCTGTCCATAGCTGGTTTGATTGTTAGAGTTTGATATTGGATGCTTCTAGTGTCATACTCTTTGCTAGCTTTATGTTTTGGCCTCTCTAGCATGCTTTGTTTGAGTTATTTCCATGATGTGACATCATTTCACACATGATTTCAGAGCATATTTCTCTGTCACACTCTCATGCATATCACTCTTTCATTGCTTCTAAGAGTTAAGCCTTGTGCCTTGCTTGTTGGCCAATTGGCATGCATGATTTTTCTTGCCTTGTAAACTTCAATCTCAGCATGATTTGGCCACTGTTTTGGCATGTTTGAGGTCTATTTTGATTTAGTTTAGCCCTTTGAGGCTTGTGTTGTAAGGTGGTTGCATAACCCCTTTCATTAGCTTAATGAGTTTGGCTTTTGAGTGTGCATTACATGAGTTGTTTGCATTGTTTTTTAAGTCACTTAGCATGCTATTTCAGTGCTGAAATGTATGTCATTGCACTCCATTGTTTCAAATCTTCATTCACTTTGAAAGTGGCCTTAAGCCCCTTGTTGGCTTGAACATGAACTTGAGGCATTCATGCCTATTGGTTTTAATCCTCCCTTAAGGATTTCAACTAACCAATAGCATGATACTTTCTTCATGCTCAAGACACTCGAAGCTTAGGTCATCTTTCAAATTAGAGGACCTTTCACATTGGACTTAACCAATTAAGGAATGGTTTGGTAATGTAAATGAGTAAACAAGAATTGAGCCAAGTAAAACATGCCAAGATAACATATGTGTGTTGCATTGCATCTGTTTGGATCAGATGTCAATCCAAACACAAGAAATGTGAGACGTTTCATACTCAAAGTGATGAAACGTGTCACATTCCTTGGTCATTGTCATCCTTGAGCATACATGATAGGTTGACAACACTTTGAGTCTTATGTGCGCATTCACTAAGTTTGTACAAACTTGGTTCTTAGGCCATCATGCATTGGGATGCTTGATTGGTGGCTTGAGAGCCAAGTATCACACTCCTTTGAGCTTGAGACATGATGAGGATGGTGGTAGTACACACATTTTTAGCCAAATGCATTGCCTTGGCTTTGTTGCTCTCTGTTGCAGCAAAGGCAGGATTCTGGAAAGAGAAGTGGTCGGCCGGCCACTTGCACTAGCCTGCCGACCACATGTACTGGCCGGCCGGCCAGTTGAAGTAGCCTACCGACCTGTCGAGGTGGCCGGCCGGCCACTTGAAGGAGAAATTGTCCAAAATGTTCCTATTTTGGGACAAAAGCCATCTGGAAGTTTGTGCAGTGTTCTGAGATCACAGTGAGTGCAAACAGAGGCAACTCATGGCAAGGTAATGCATTTTCAGGCGAAGCACACCGAGCATGCATGCCTCCCTCCCCTTGAGGCCATTTTACTGCTTTACTTAGCTAGCTAATTTACCGGTTTTGTACTTAATTAGTTAATGTGTTTAGCTAATTTAATTCGTCTTTGTAATATTCTAATTAGCCTAGATTAGCTAGTTATTCAATCTTATTTGGTTTGTAATAATTAATTAGCTAAGTTAGTTAATTAGTTGTTTTGTAATAAGTAGCTTAGCTTAGCATAGCTTAGTTCTTATTTATTCGGACCCTCCGTCACGAGGCGCATTGTTGTAATAAGGGTGTATGTGTGTGTATGTCTTCCAACCCCACTTCTTTCTCTCTTTTACTTATCAGCTTTCGATAGTTAGTTTTAGGGCATTGTTTGATTAGCATCCTTATGCTTGCATGCATGCATCATTCATTTGTCTTGCATGCCGACTCGGCGCATCATACAAACTGCATTGTATTTCAATACCTCTTTAAATGCGTGTATCAATTGTTGCATTTCATATGCCATCTTAGATAGTCGAGCCTATTTAGTTGCATTTTGCATGTGTTGCATTAGGCATCTAGCATAATTAGGATCATGCATGATTTCTAACTATTTTTCTGTTTTAGCTCGGAGTACACTGTAAGTGTTTACGCTTTAGCATCCTTGCATGAGTGTGAGTGTTGCCATGATAACATGCTTTCCATGAGGCTATTTGCTTACTTGTTTAACCGCTTGAATGCTTGTGGGTGAAGGCTTGATTGCCTGAATTCGAACAACTCGATGATTGTGAGTTTTAAGCCCGCTTTGCGAAGTGGCAAAATCATGTTTTCAAGCCCACTTGAGGGTGGCAAATCCATGCTTTAGCCTACTTGCGAGTAGCACTTTCAAACCATTTTCGAAAACAAACATGAGTTGTTTTGTTCCAATTCTCGTGATTGAGTCTATACTTGTATGCTGTGCACATCACATAGTAAGTTAGCAAAATAACCGGAATAGGAACACATGTGTTTATAAAACAACATATCATGCTTAGTAGAGGTCGATCCTTTGATCGGGTGAGCGGGGGTGCTCATTGCATGACCTTCCCCTCTCGTACCCAAGTTCTCGAGCCGAGGCAACTTTGGTAATGACGGACACATGGCCTTTGTCATGAGTCAGGGTTTCCTAAATTTTCCAAAAACAAAACATTTAGGTGGCAACTCTGTAATCTGGCAAAGCAGTCAATGTTTGGCTCTTTTTTATTCAAAATCGATTTTCCAAAACGATTTGCCGAATTTGGACTCCTTGGTGTTTATCAGTCTCACATTGCACTTTGTGAGATTAGATTCAGAACCGTGATAGGAGTGCGAACTGTAGTAAGACAAATTCGCTCCCTCTCCGAAAGGGGGGGGCATGCGAAGAAAGTTGGGTCTACAAGCACCTGCAGAAATATAGAAATTAAAGGCAAACTACAAAAATTGCTCGAAAACGGATTTATTGGACTGAGTACCTCGTCGTGGGAGCACCCGTTCTAATTGCCAAGAAGAAGGATGGGACGTTAAGGTTATGCATCGATTATCGTCAACTCAATCGAGTCACGATCAAGAACTGGTATCCAGTTCCAAGAAATGACGACCTTTTTGATCAACTTAGAGGTTCATAGTTTATTAGAAAATTGATCGCAGGTCATGTTGCAATCAACTACAAGTCTTGACAAGGATATACCGAAGACTGTGTTTCGGACTAAGTACGGTCACTACGAGTTTGTAGTGATGCTCTTCAGACTAACCAATGCACCAACAGTATTCATGAGCCTAAGAAACAAGATCTTTACTCCATACCTCGACTAGTTTGTAGTAGTGTTCATTGACGATATTTTAATAAATTCAAGGTTCAAGGAGGAGCATGAACAACATTTGAGGATTGTTCTTCAAATGGGTTGAAACTTGTCAATTCAAATACAAATTAACCCAACTCACCTATATATATATATATATATATGTAAACACAAAATTACGTAACAGATGCCCTTGTTTTCATCACATATTTTTATCCAAATTTGATTATTGTATATATTAATTTGTGAAACATGGTTTTGAACATAAAATCAATTAATTTATGAGTTTTGTGTATTTTCTAGTTAGAAATTGTATAAACATTAAGGACCAATGTTCACTAATATTTTTAGTATTTTTTTTAATTCCTAACCTATTTAACCCTTCAAAATATTAAATTAACCGGTAAATTTTAAAAATGGATTGATTGATGCGGATTAAATCCATCTATAATAATTCAATTAATAATGTAGGAATATTTATACGCAGCGGATTAACAGATTCAATCCATACCTGAATATCTCAAATTTGAAAAAAAAAGAACTTGATGAACGAATCACGTGCCTTCGAATCACCGGTGGAAATCCCAGTAGTGGAGTGATACTACAATGCTAGCAAAACCCACATAACTCACAGTACAAAGGCTTGTGTTTAGTTCTTCAATAGCAGAGAGATTAAAAGCACCCAGATATTCTACCTACACAATATTACGTTTTGCTTCCCCTTTTTCACTCTTATAAATAATACGTATATTGATATGATCAATATATAGAAAGATAGGTAACCACCCTAATCCCAGATAAGACGGGATGGTAAGCTATCCTTATCTCCTAGGATAGCTCTAAATTTAAATTCAAACTTAAATTCATATGGTTTTACATTGGTCATGTCACCATGGGTGCTCAAACCCCGGGTTCGAAACCTGACCTGTTTACCAACATCTCTCCTTTGCACATGGATTGGCATAACGCTGTTGCAGCTCTATCTCAAGTTACCTAAACTTAAAACAAACTCATACTAGCCAATGAACCGTGCAACCGCTAAGAACACCTGCAAGTGAGAGCTCTCTACTAGAAACTCGAAGCAAGCCAGAATAAAGACAACACCCAAAGATAAAAAGTAATGTCTTATGTATCCTAGACCCATCTAGTTACACCAATCCAAAACATCTCTAATCCCCAAAGAGCATGTTTGACCATCTTGAATTTTGCAGTATATTCACACTCAATCGCATCCTATACAAACCGATGTGAGTTGTCGACAATGAATATATAAGCAGAGGTGTAAAACTAAATGATCTTCCCTTCGCCCTTATGTCACTTAATTCAGAACTGACTGTTTTCCAAGTGATGTCCCTTAAGGCGGAATCATACATGACTGTAGGTAACATACCAAAGTAATAGAACATCAATCCCTCACCTCATGACATAGTCAAAGGTCACAAAAGGCACAAAGTAAGGTCATTGTAAAATGGCCTTTACGACTCACACAGTGAAGAAGTAGAGATCCATCCTCTCACCTCACTAACTGGTCAACAAGCACATGCAATATAAACACATGTTATGGTGGAGTAACTCTTCCAAAGAGTGATGTTAGACTCTATACACCATACATATCTTAGTCTAGTTACTTCTAAGCGCATAGGTCGCTTCAAGCGCCTAACCTGAATTTTCTATTTACTCGCTTCCAAATCGTCAAATGAGATCTTACATCTAGCTATACATAACAGGCACACCATGGGCTATGTAGGTACTACTTTCCATGGTTGATCCTTAATAAGACCTCATCTTGGCTCTAACCAAGGTGACATAAATTGTGGATGACTTTGAGCTCCTCTCAACTCCAATCTATAAACCACTAGTCTCATCCTTACTCCCTGTCAAGCGCCAAGGGTGATTGCTCATAAGAGTGACCCAATCTCGCCTGCTAATATCTAATCTATTTATTCTGTGTGCTAACTCACAAGCCATATCAATAAGCAGTAAACATACATGTAAAAACAAAAACAAATATTGATGGTATAAATATACCATAAAGTCAAATGTCCAATGTAAGTGTTCAACTCAATCCATACTCTTGACCGTTTCCTCTAAGCATGTCTTAGATTAGTAACTATTCACCAACTTGACTGCATAACAAATGTCTGGTTGTGTACACATCATAGCATACATCAAGCTTCTAACAACATTCAAATAAGGTACACAAGCCATTTCTCCGTCCATTGCAACATTCCATTTTCTACTACTAGGAGATGAAAGAGCCTCCTTGAAATTTTTAAGCCCATCTCATCATTGGAAACAATCATGAATGTTTTCCCTTCAATCTCAAAACGATGATAGGGAATGGTTACACACCGTCTTCTACGCAATTGAGAATCTTGATAATCACATTCCATTGGATCCAATCCATGGACAGGAAAATCACTTCCACTATCCCTAGGAGCTTGAGGACTTTTTTCATTGTTCTCTACTAGGCTATTAGGTGTGCCATACTATAGATCATATATCTCATAGAGATTCACATCTCTAGTTATTTCACTTTTGCTAGGGAAATCCTCATCTAGGAAATCCATATCTTGTGACTCAATTTCAGTCACACTTCCATCTAGCTGCTCTGCAAAAAACACATAGCCCTTAGAATGCTTATTATAGCGAATGAATATACATTTCTTTCATCTAGGGCCCAACTTCCCAAACTTATAAGAAGCATTGTGTATGTAAGTTGCCGACCATAGGGACGCAAATTGCCCAAATCAGGCTGTTTGTTAGTCCACATCTTATATAGGGTGGAAGGTACTGATTTGGAGGGCACACAATTAAGGTTGTAGGCAGCAATCAATAAGGCATCTCCCCAATAGAAAATAGGAAAACTTGCGCCATCATCGATCAAACCATGTCTAACAATGTGTGATTGCTTCACTCTGCTACACCATTTTGTTGTTGAGTGCCAGGAATTGTTAATTACCTAATAATCCCTTCTTTTTCACAAAGCATTTTGAATTGCTTAGATAGATACTCACACCCATGGTCAGTCCTTAGAGTCTTAATGCTTTGTCTAATTGATTCTCAACCTCATGAACATATTATCTAAAGTAATCCAATGCTTCTTATTTGTGAGAAATCAAATAAACATAGTCATAGCGCATACAATCATCTATAAATGTGATGAAATGAGGGGCTCCATGCCTTGCCCTTACATTCATTGGTCTACAGATGTCTGAATGAATATGTTGTAATGGGATAGATGCCCTTTTAGCTTTCTCAAATAGTTTCCTTGTTGATTTTCCAGCAAGACAGTGCTCACACATGGGCAAAGTGACTCTGGCGAGTGGGCCTGGAAGGCCTCCTCTAGCTAATCTAGTCATCCTGTCTTGTGCAATATGGACTGATTTAGCTTGACATCTCATAGAATCATTATCGCAAACAAATGCAATATAAGAAATACAGCCGCTAACATTATTATTATCAAAAACTAGAATCATCCACATCTAAAATCAAGAAATCATCTGTAACATAATCAAAAATAAAAATAAAAACAAATTGTCCCTAAATAAATGCTGACATTTCTTTATTCTCAAAAAAACAAAAACTAAAGCTTAGGCCTATCATACTAATAACTGAAACTAAGTTTTGCCGAACATCTGAGGCATAAAGAACATCATGAAGATACCAGGTGCAGCCATGTCGCATTTCCAGTATGTATGTGTCAATCCTAAGCACCTCTACACTAGATTCGTTCCTCATATAAACTTTTCTGTTTCCAACAAGAACACAACAATACTTGACGAACCCTACTCTATTCCTTGCGATATGGTCTATTGCTCCTGAGTCTACAACCCACAAATAAGGAGAGTGAGTAATTAATGCTTGACTAGATACAAAGCATTCAATGCGAGAAATTAAGTACCTTCTTTTGCTCAAACCAATTATGAGCGAGGTGTCCTTCTTTTTTATAGTTAAAGTACGTCAATTTAGCATTTACCTTTTTGCCACCTCTTTGCCCCTACACTTAAAAGCTTCAGCACCATTGGGTTTATTTGCAGTAGCTGCTGGCTTGTTATGAGCACTTTTTACTTTGCCATGCTTGAACCAAGATGTCCTACGTGAGACTAACTTAACTACCAAAGCAAAACCATCAGACTTAGTCGCCTCTAGGCCCTCAGCCTTAGTTTCAAATGACATGATAAATCCTCGAATGTTTTAACATTCTCATTATTCGTCATGTTCTGCTTCATTTGCTCCCAAGAAGATAGTAGAGAGTGAATCACAGCTCGAATTCGTTACTCTTGAGTCAAAACATGCCCTGCTGCTTTAAGCTCACTTATCATGGATGATATCTCTCTCAGATGTGTCTCATTGAAAAATGTTCATTTTTCTGATAAGAGTCAAACTTCATAGTCAGCCCACGTCACTTTAATAAAAATGTGACACCAAACTTTTGCATAAGAGCTTCCCATATCTCAAATGTAGATCGACTTTGCTCAAACTCACTGATCAAGTTGTTGTGCATGTTGCTTAACATGGTAAAGCGCACACACCAATCTTTCTTATGCCAAGCCTGATAAGTGTCATGATCACGACGATGTTGAGCTATATTCTCTTCCTCAAGCTCAACCATTATTTGGTCAAATGTATGCAGAACCTCTTGCTCATTGAGGAGATATTAGATCTTACGACGCTAGACGTCATAGTTATCGCCATCCAATTTCTCTCCCTTAGTCAAGTCTGCCACAACTGTCTTAGCTGCCATTTATGAATATAAAGGAAAAATTGCGCAAGGGATATTAAATATAGCAACACATAATTATTTTACAACAAAAAAATCCAAATTAAATAATAATAACATTACACACGTCACAAGATCAAAAAATTGCTATGCTCGTAATCATCTCTTGCGTCACTAGTGACAATTATCAAGATTTAATTTAACTCTATGCACAAAATTGGATTATCGGTAGAGAATTCATAAATTCTCTCTCTTGAAAAAACTCCCACTATTTATAGCATGTTATAAATTGACAATAATTAATTCCATATTCAAGAATTTTAAAATGAACAAAAAAACATGCTATAATGTTTAATCATGGAATTAAAATAATTAGAATATAGCATTCAACATCTTGAATCTAAACATTCTACTAGTTCTATACATAAATAAAGAACTAAAATGTTGTTTTAACTTTCAAAATATGCCATTATAGTACTTAACTATTTCTGTAATTACTTCTAAATTTTTCTAAAATTTTAAGTAATTAAAAAATTACACAGAGAATTAAAAATAAATAATACAAAATCTGAAACAGTACAGAACTTATACCAAAAAATAAAACATTATTCTAATAATGTACTGTTAAAAATTCAAGTTCAGAATCCAAGTCATGCTCTCCCAAGAGCAATTTAACATTAAAATATAATGTTGAATTATTCATTTATGAAAAATATCTTATTTTTCAAAAACTTATAAAAAAAAATTATCAGATTGTAGAAAATCAAATTATAGATCTAATGATAACAACTATGCTTCAATCAGAATTATAACGAATAATATAGAAACAATTAACGTAATTTTTAAATTAAAAACAAACTAACAAAGCCTTAATAGTCCCATTGCCTGCGTCAATGCTTACATTAGCAGATGACATCATCAGCTTGCATCAACAATGATGTCATTGTGCTCAGTCAACGTATCAGGCAGCGTATCTTAGCGTGTGAAATAGCTTTCGGCGCGTGGGGCCTATGTGCCACCTCCTAGACTCCGTTTTAGCATGATTTTGGCACTATTCGACTCGATTTTTCAAGATGAATCCAATGGTGGTCTCGATTTTTTATTTTAACAAGTCTAAAATAGGAAGTGTAATCCACTCTCTCTCTAGTGAGAGTGGGAGTGTATATTTTTTGCATTTCATCTTCTACCATGAACCACCAAGAACACAAAAACGAACCCAAATTAGGATTTGTGATTTCTCTTAATCCCTAAGTCGAAAACATGCGATAATATATGATTTCGAAGATCTCGAGATAAGGAATCTAAATGTATAAGTTTCATATCATGAAAACGAAGGATGTGAAAAGAATATATAATTAAAGTTTAAAAAATACAAAATGAGTCTCCATTTTTTTCCAAATCCGACTGACTTCTGCCTCTACTCCCGGAAACAACGTTTGACACACTAAATAGCAGTGCCAGGAGAACTGCTATGTCACTAAAAGGTATACTCTTCCTCATGTTTCATTATTTATATTTGATGTCTTGGGGCATAGATATTTTTGCTTTGGGGCCACTATCCCTTACTCTACCATTATTATAGGGGTATGGGGTTTGAGACAAAGAAAGATCAAGGCAGCATATCAGCTTTCTTTATACTAATTTTAGGATTGCAAATGAATCGAGTTGTTCATGAACAAGCTCGGCTCGACTTGACTTGTTTAGTAAGCGAGTCGAGCTTGAGCTTGACTATTAGGCTTGTTTAGTAAACGAGCCAAGCTCGAGCTCAAATAAGCTCGGCTCGTCAAGCTCGACTCGTTTATCTTTATTTAAATTATATAATAAATATATTATTTTATATATTAAATATATAAATAATAGTAAAAACACATTATTTTATATATTAAATAATGTAAATAATATTAAAAAAAATCTTATTTAGTTGAGCTCGAATTTCAACAATATTAACGAGCTGAGTCGAGCCAAGCTCAAGCCCAGTTACTTATTAAGCCGAGCTCGAACTCAATAAACTAGCTCAATAAGCAAACAAGCCGAGCTCGAGCTCAATAAAACTCGGTTCGGCTCAGCTTATTTGCAACCTTATCTGATTTTAATGAAACTTTGCAGATTTGCTCTATATGATATGAACTATAACATATGATCGGAGATAGTTTGAAAATTATCAATTTTCTTACATGAAACACATATATACATATTTTAATGATTATATATATGGTTTAAATTATATTTCATGCATAAAAAACAAGAAAATACTCAAGATGGCTTTGATACCAATGTAGGAATATCTATACGCAACGGATTAACAGATTAAATCCATACTTGAATATCTCGAATCCAAAAAGAATGAACTTGATGAGTGAATCACATACCTCCAAATCATTGATTAAAATCCTAGCAGTGGTGTGATACTACAATGCGAGTAACACCCACACAACTCACAGTACAAAGGCTTGTGTTTAGTTCTTCAATGGTAGAGATATTGAACGCACTCAATATTTTACCCTCACAATATTACGTTTTGCTTCCCCTTTTTCACTCCATAAATAATACGTATATTGATATGATCAATATATAAAGAGATAGGTAACTACCTATCCTTATCCCAAATAAGATGAGATGGTAAACTATCCTTATCTCTTAGGATAGCTTTGAATTTAAATTCAAACTTAAATTTAGATAAATCCTACCTGGATCATGGGTCATGCCACCATAGGCGTCCAAACCCAAGTCCGAAACCCAACCCATTTACCAACAGATAAATTTATGTAAAAGTCCATCCAAACGGACTGGCACACACCCGCAAGCAAGTAACTGGGGCACACACTTTGTTTGGTTTTGAAATTCAAAACTCTATTTTAACTTTTTTTATTTTTTTGTAATTTTGTATTTTTAATATTTTCAATCAATAATATATTTCTTAAAACTTTTTAAATTCACTTAATCTCAATGCACTTACGATTAAGCATATTTATAAACAAATAAATAAATAAAATCTGAAAATAATACAAAGAAAGTACATTTCCTTCTTTTTTTTCATTTTCATATCATTTTTATTTATTAAAAGAATTAAATTTTTCAAAAAAATACATTGATTTTTTAAGTATATTTAAATTAAGTACATCTAAAAAACTAATTAAAAAAGAGAATTTTAGCTAGAGCTCTCTCATTAAAAAGTTTTACTAGTACAAGGACAAAGGAAAAATATTTCGTAGTTCAAGTCGTCTAAATTTGTGGAGATTATTCTTGGACCAAAATACCCCACACTAAATCTAAAAATGTTGATTTGTTGTGGAATGATTTAAAAACTTTAAAATTCAATAAGTGTTGATTACATATCCATTTTTATAAAATTTATATTTTTAGTATTCTCTAATCAAAATCTTTCAATAAAATCCATAATGAATATGAAATTCAAAAAAATAGAAAATCACATTTCAGTCACCCAAGTTAGAGAAATTTTCAGAAATTTCGTTGATCGGAAATTTCTCTGACTTGGTAGAGATATTTTCTCTGACTAAAATTTCTCTAATGTAGGGATAAATTAGTCATACAAAAATTATAAGACCATAGAATACGGAATTCAAAAGGAATTTTCAAGATTTTAAGGATAGGATTTGGGAAAGATGGATGGGTGATGATGGAGGTGAGTATTCTTATAAATCCTAACTCATGATATAGTGGTTATGTAAGCTTAATTGTGAGATAGAATGTTTCAAAATTATCGATATTCTTTTTAATAATTTTACTTGAATATTATTATTGTAATAAAAAAATCTAAAAAATGAGAATTCAAAATAATTAATAAGATATTAATAGTAGCATTTCATTTTTTAAATATTAGAGAATAAATCATATATGGCCTAAATTAGAAGAAGTAAAATGAAGTTGGTTTGTTTGGTCGTATTTTTAAATTTAAATTTATTTATTTATTTATTTATTTGAAGTTATCGGTGATGTACTTCCAATGAAGCCAAACAGGTCTCCCACGGCGGCCGGGCACTGGTGTGAATTGAATAGATAGATTAGGACAGTCTTAATTGTTCCGACTCCTCGGTCCTTTTGCCTCTCTCTCTCTCTCTCTCTCTCTAACTCTAATTTGGCTACAATGCAAGCAGTCTGTTCAATCTTGTCCACCCGTGCGCCACCACAATCCCCGCTTTGCCTCTCACATTTTCCCTTGAAAATCCATCAGAATCACTTGGTTTTCCCCGGCAGCTTCACCACGGCCATGCCCTCTTTGCTATCAGGACCAGCTTCACCACCACAACCAACAAAGTTTCTCTGCCAACCCCCATCAGCCAACTATGTCAGGCAAGACTATCTTGTGGTATGCAATTTTGTTTTCTGTTTTTGTTCTTCTTTCTTTAAGATAAATTTGTATACTATATATATATATAGTAAGTATGCTTCCACTACTATTGCCCATCAAAACTTGTTTCACCTAGTCTTACTTTCTTCTACTGCTTATTTGTTTTGGATTTTGGGACTATCTCTATTTGGTTGCTGAGAAAATGGTGGAAAGGATTCAATTTTTTGATTGTTTTTAAGTCTTTTGTTCTTCATTGCTGAGCACCCCAGAAGAAAAGATTCAAAGTTAGTCTTAGCTGGGGCTTGTTATACATTTGAGAAATAAGAGCAACAGAAAATATATGAGTCCCAAATTATATCATTTCTGGTTGCTGTCCATTTCCAGTGCAACCAAACAGGAAAAAAAAAATCCCTGAAATTAAGTGGAATGTTGGTTTTGTGGTTTGATGTTTTGACTCTGTTAGTTCTCTTATGTGCTATATTTTGGAAAACAAAATTATGGTTTTGTTGTATTTCTTGTTGGTTTGGTTTGGTCTGGCAGAAGAAGTTATCTTCCAAGGAGGTTCAAGAGCTGGTGAAGGGAGAGAGAAATGTACCACTTATTATCGATTTCTATGCGACATGGTGTGGCCCTTGTATTTTGATGGCTCAAGAACTTGAAATGGTATGATATACTGTTTTATATGGAAAAAAACAATTTAATTTATGTTTGAATTTTACAACCTACATTCCAGCTCTACACTAGACTCTTCTTTGACTGCATGCCCTAATAGACATGAAAAAAAAAAAAAAAATTTAAAATTAAGAAATTAGAGGTCATCTGAATTGATGAAACCTTAAAATGTCCAGTTTAGTTCCCACTGGATGGGGGTCTCATTAATGTAAATTGGGCCATTTTAGAATTGGCTTATAAACAAATTAGAAATTACACAATGTTTGGTTGCAAAACAACTTAAAAATCTATAGATTTACACTTTTTATTTATTTATACTTTTAACTTGTTCATTTCTTAAAAAAACATTGAATTATATAATGTAAAATTTCAAGATTCGATCTGTTCTGTTCAACACCTACCCAACTTTTTAATTAGTTTTATAATTCACAAAACTTGAATTAGTTAATTCAAAATGGAGCAAACAAATTTTGCAATCAAAGGTGCCCTAAATTACTTACATAATTGAGTTTGTCAGCCTATACTATGAAATTTGATTTGCTTACTTCAGAGACGGTTATACTAATGAAATTTAGACCCAAGGTTTGATAGTAACTTTGTCAGATTATATAGACTTTATTCTAAACTGTAATTTTTTTACACTGCCTAGCGCTTTCTTCTCCTAGCTAGAGTGTTTTTTGTGGAGGAATTTGCTTAGCAAGTTGAAGTCAAACTTCCCACTTCGGTGAAATCTTTCTACAAATGTCCTCAATTTGTTGGTCTGAGGTGACAAACTTGATAAGCAACAAACTAAAAGCCTCGATCTTGCATAGTCCAACTATGCGATCAAAGGAGGTCAGACTGCTTCACGGATTGCTAGATATTTTAGTTCAACTATGGGAAAGCCAGGCTGGAAACTGTTAAACGGAGGAGAGGGGGGCTAAGCAACATGATTGTCACGGAGAATCCCATGTTAGAGGATGACATGGCACATAGTAATATATCTTGAGAATACAAGGAGTCGGCATAAATTCTGTTGTTGCATGCTCAAGAGTCATTATTCAACCTCAGTGCTTAGTTGTGCTATTGCCTGCTGATTTTTGGACCTCCACACTATCTAGTTAGAGAAGAAAAAAATGACATAATCATCTGTTAAAGGGTGGATGTCTGCATGCCAATTCAGTCTCCATCATTGATCAATTTGAAGATGAGTGTATTTGTTGGCAAATGGAACTAATGGTGAAGGCTTTCAAGAGACGTGATTGTGATGTAATTGGCTAAAAAATGAGCAGTCTTCTAAAGAAATTTTGTATATTGAAAGCTTAAGTCTAGCCTATATTATTTTGGAGCAACGGTCTTTTACTCCAACATAAAAGCAAAGCTCAGTGCAACAATTTTTTTTGACGATGTGTTATACCTAGCAGTGACTTCTCTCACCATACAACTCTTGTAGGTGAATCATTATTGCATAATTGGGATCTCACTTGCCATGGATCCTAGCATGTAGGACTGAGCTCATAAGTCATGCAAGTCATTGCCTTGCCACTTTCCAAAAGTGGTTGCTTCCTCTGGCTAGAATTGTGGAAGAGATCTATATAAGAAATAGGCACAACTAACATTATAGTTTCTTGGTCATATTCTAAGAAACATGGACACTGTAATAGCATGTGATTCGCTTTTTGGGATACTTAGGCAGCCTCTATCCGAGGTTGACCCAACCTTTGCCTTTTGGCCCTTTGTGTTTGTTTTCTTGGCAATGGCATTAATGGGAACCACCAGAAATTTCTTTAAACCTGACAATGAGTAGCAATTAGTGATGAATGTGAATCAATAAGATAGGAGAAACAATCATGGAACTAAGAGAATTTTCAATACCTGAATTTATTGACATTGTTTTGAGACCATTATAAGAAAGGCACTATTTTTAACTTATACAAAAGTCAATTAGTCAAACGAATCTTAAGGAACATATATTTACTAAGGGCACAATAGAGACAAGAAAAATCACGTTTTTCTCTTTTGTTAAGATGGTTCACTCCTTTTTCTTGCTCTGAAAGATATTTCATCAATCAACCATTGTTTGTACTCTTTGTAAAGTTTCTTTTTGAGTTTCTACTTGGAAACCTTCTTCTCGCGAGATGTCCAAGCTTTCTAGTACCTCTTTGGAAAATTGGCTTTGTATTGAGGAAGGGGAAGGATTATCCCAGATACCAAGTGCCATCACTTGGTTCTCACTAAATTGCTGAAGGATTTGTTTAGGAAGGTAAACAGTGATCATCCGAAGACAATAAAAACCCTTGTTATGACCCGTGGATCTAACAGTCATATCAGCAACATTCCACCAGAGGCAACATTAATAGATTTCTTTGCCAGTCATGGGGACATAACCAATTCTAGCCCCCTTCAAGTTCTAATTGGTGAAGAAGCTTGCGGCTGAGATAATGTATCACTATGTAATCATTCACTAATGGCCTCTCCAGATGTTTAACCTTGTCAAGCAACCACATCTGAAATCGAACAGGAGCAAAGTCAGGAAAAATACATAAATAAATAAAGTTGCCTTTTATGTCTAAGCCAAGCATTGTTCAGTGCTCACTATACCATCACTAGAGTTTTTCATCTCTTCCATTTGCCCTGCTCTGTCCATAATCGCATAATCGCAGCGCTCACTATACCATCAGTAGGGGTGCCTATGGGCCCGATGACCTACCCAACTTGCCCAGCCCATCCCGATATTTTCAGGGCTTGAGAAAAATATTTAGCCCATAAGGCCAGCTAGACTGAGATTTTGAGCTCATTAATTTGTGGGCTGGGCATGGGATAAGGAGTTTTATAGCCCAACCTAGCCAAGGCCACCCATTTATAGAATATTAATTTTATTTTTTATATTATTTAGTTACAAATAAATTAGAAAAATAATAAAAAGATAAAAGAAAAGTGTAAATATTTTTCTTTCTAGAGCTTAAATTAAAACATTTGTTAAAAGACAATATTAATTTTACAATTGAATTTTGTTAATGTTCCAAATTCAAATAATTATTAAAATGGTTTAAATAATTTAATAATTCTTCAAGACAAAATTTAAAAATTAAAAAAAAAAAAAGTTTATGTATATTAAGTGGATAGGTTTGGGATTTAGACATTTCTTTAGAGCTGGGCTTGGGATGGCTAGATTGGACCCAATGTCGGGGTAGGCTAGGTTTGGGATGGCACATATGCTCTTACTATATAGTGCAAGCCTAGCCTAGTGTATCTCTATCCCTAGGAACAAGGAGAAAATGTGCAAGCAAGCACATACGTAGGGCATTTTGACAATAGTGTTGGTAAGGGAAATCAGAAAGAACAGCTAGAGGACATAATTTGTCTATGAGCTTCAAGAAAACAAAAAAACTCACCGGCATGCATAAAAGACCAAGTCCCTTTTTTTACCCAATCTATAGAGTTTCATTAGTAGTTTAGCATGGTTCAATAGGGGAATGAGAAGAATTACTGAGTCAAGAGGGGTGCACTATTAAACTCCTTTAGTGGTGGAACAAAGTTCTCCACAGGCAAATGGTGTTTTATATAAAGCTTTGGAAATCAAGATTGGCAATTTGTTGCAAAATTAGAACCCCAGACACTGAATGACGCCATAACATTCAATGGGCACATCAAATGGCACCAAGCCATTCAATGACTCCATCATGTAGCGTGCACTACTTGATGTAACACTATGCAATGTTTTCTTCAGTTTTTGATGATCCATTTTCCCTAAATGAGCACATACTCATTCTTTTGACGTCTTGAACCAATCCTTACGCAAATCACGACTCAAAAACAAATTTTGAAAATCAAATACAAACATGCATCATGCCTAAACAAAAAGAATAGATTTTCACAAACATTCAAAGGCATGTGCTAGAGAAAGAGAGAGAGAGAGAGAAGAACACACGCTTCACTTATTTATTCCCTTCATTGATTACATTAGGACCCCGTTTGTTTTGGGGTTAAATAGATTTTTTTTGGGGGGGGGGGGGGATTAGGATGGAGGTAGGGTTATTTAGTGTTGTGTTTGTTTGTAGAGTTGGGGAGGGGTGATATAGATGGAGGTTGGAAGGGGGATTGAGATGGAGGTGGTGGAGATGGTATTAGAAAAATAGTGAGGGGATTAGAATTTTTTTTATTTTTTATATATTGGGAATTTTTTTTTAAATATTAATGTTTAATTTTTTATATTTTTTTATTTGTTTTATTATTTTATGTAAAAATAATTTAACAATTCTTACACTAACAACTATCATCAAAACAACCACAATTTTACTTAATCCCCTCACTAACAATGCCCTCACTATTAATCCTCTCACTATGAATCCCCTCCATTCTATCTCTGAAAACAAACGGGGCCCTAGTAGTATTTTAATTGAGAACCTTTTGATCCCAATGACAACTATTAGTAGAACATGCATTAAGAATATTACAAAAAAAGTAATGTTATCTATAATCTCAAATTGTTACTTTATTTTCTCACTCTAAGTACAAAGTAATGGGACTAACATTAATAAATGCATATCAGGGAGGCAGGGAGGGAAGGAGGGACACACGCTTCACTTATTTATTTATTTTTGCTTGGGCATCTCTGGGAAGGATGAAATGCATCATCGGATTTTGTAGCACTTGACTTCTTTTCCATGAATGTGCTAGAGGTGGGCACTCCTTTGTAGGTTGCCACCTAAGTGGTGCCACACCATAGGATGTGCTAGGGGCATGAGGGAGAACTCCATCTAAACCACCCCTCATTAGTGGTCTAGAGAAATGTTAACAGCTATTAGTGCATAAGCAGGGCATGCAAAAACATACAAAGGTGATGAACTCACCTCTTTGGCAACTCACACACTTTGAGTGCTAGAAGAGGAAATGAGAGATTGTATCATAAACTCGGGCTATTTTGAATGGTGGTTCAATCTTTGAGGCAGTGTTGTGAAGGCGCAGCGAGGTTTAACAGTTGTGCCTGCAGGTACCCAAGGCGAAGTGACTTGAAAGAGGCGTATGCCTTATGCGCGACTTGTCGAGGCGAGAAAAGGCACATGTTGCACACCTAGGCGCGACTTTTGTTTTTGGATCTCTAAA
This sequence comes from Camellia japonica, assembly GCA_030407325.1. Taxonomy (NCBI): domain Eukaryota; kingdom Viridiplantae; phylum Streptophyta; class Magnoliopsida; order Ericales; family Theaceae; genus Camellia; species Camellia japonica. The sequence goes on from JAPPVO010000029.1 coordinate 91,054,663, forward strand.
TGAATCTAATGGCTCAAATCGTGCTTTTAAAGGCTCGAATTACAGAGGATTACAACTCTGAGCGATATGCGAGAGTACCCAGCCCCAAATTGATTGAAATGCCCTAATCTCCATTTGTATTTGCTCGAAAGCTTGCTGTGTGTGTGTCTCTCTCTCTCTCTCTTCCCTTCGGCTCGTCTGGGACCAGGTGAGTTCTTCTCCTCTTCTTCTTCTCTTCTTCTTCTTCTTCAACTTTGCTTTGTTTTTTTTTTTTTTTTTTTTTTGACTTTGAGTCTCAACTCTCTCTCTCTTCTCTTCTTCTTCTTTTTCTTCTTCTTCTTTGCTCTCTATTTTTTTTTCCTACTTCTTCGACTCAATTTCTCTCTCTCTCTCTCTCTCTCCTTCTTCTTCTTCGCTCTCTATTTTTTTTCCTGCTTCTGTCTCTCTCTCTCTCTCTCTCTCTCTCTTGCTAGGCAAAGTTCTTCTTCTTCTTCTTCTTCTTTGCTGTTTGCTGCTGGGCTAGGTTTTTTTTCCTGTCTTTTTTTTTTTTTTGGCTTCATACATAGAATAATGCAAAAATGAGAATAGTAACAGTTTGTATAAGCAAGCACATGTCTTCTTTTTCTTTTCTTCTCTGGTTTTTTTTTTTTTTTGGCTTCTCTTCCATGCTTGTGTGTGTGTGTGTGTTTTGCAATTATGGCATTATCTTTGTTTTGAGTCTCTGTTAGGAAAAAAAAAATTACAAATAATTAATTCATGACATCACAAATTACATTATGAATCATTAGTCTATGTTAATTTATCTATTTTTTACTAACGCCTTGCTTCAATAAAGCTCGTGTCTCGCCTTGCACCTAAGTCCCAAGAGACCTTCAGTGTCTTGGTGCGCCTTGAGCCTTTAAAAACACTGCTTTGAGGGGTGATTAAATTGTAACACGTCTCCATATGATTGCAAAGTACATATATTTAGGGGTGAATTACCCAAGGAATGGAAGAATTCAAGCCAAAATGAGGACATTGAATTCGCTTGTCTTATGCCTAGAGGGAAGGAAACCTTTGATCTTTGAGAATGTGGAACCAAATCTCTTCCATGTCCTACTCTAGGTTATGACCACATCCTAGGGGAGCCTGGGTAGTTTTGGCAAGGGATAGTTTTGGCACATTAGATAAGTTATTTAACTTAGTTCAAAAACACCATAGTCCATGCCATCTTCTAGGTACTCCTTCACTAGATATCCACTCAAAGTTCAATCCAATTCACTCATTTTAAGTTGGTGTGTTTGATAACCTAATTCAGCACTTAAAATTAAATGTATTAAGTGAAAATCAATTAAGTTCATTTGATAACCACAATTAATATCACTTAAAAATTTAAGTGACTTTTAAAATGTAAACTAAAAGCTAAGAAAATTTTAAGTGGTATGGAACTAACTTAATTCTAAAGGTTCTGAAAAGCGGTTGCGGTCGCGTAACGGTGGCGGTGACGCGGTTGCGGTTGCGGGGTATAAAGGCCGTAGTGTAACGGTTGCGGTAACCGGAACCGTGAATTTTTTTATTTTTCGCACAATTTGAAAAAAACTTATAGATACGCATATTTTTTTTCCATGATCATATTTATTGGGTTAAAAATAAATATTGATCAATTTTTGTAAATTTTTAAGTATGATCCAATATATTTCATATTTTTAAATCACTATAAACTGAGTTTTTTACATTTTGTTTTAATAATTAATGACTTTATATTATACAAAAAATCAATCACTAACTATTACATATAAGATAAACAATGACAAAAGTAAGAGAATAAATAAGAGCCTAAATATATATATATATATATATACATATTTTAACTAAGCCAAATAGATAATGACCACAATTATTATTATTATTATTATTTTCAAACAATATATAGATAGACACACACAAACAAAATGGTTTAGTGATAGCAGCTGAATAGAATAGCATAGGTCTTACAGTTTCAACAAATCAATAATATGTTTTTCATCTTCCCTCTTCTCTCTCTCTATCTCTTGCTCCTCCATTTTCTCTCTTTGTCTTCCCTCTTCTCTCTATCCCTCTTCCCCCATTTTCAGCCTTCTTTTGTGTGTTTTTTCGAAAGAAACAGTTTGGAACCGTTACGTAACGGTGCTTAACAAGCCGTTATGGCTGTTACGGCACCGCTACGACCGCTATAGCCGACACACCTGTGAATCTCAATCATACTGCAAAAGCGGCCGTAACGGGTGGCGGTAACCGCCAAAACCGTTACGTAACAGCGTTACGTAACGGTTGCGGCCGCTTTTTAAAACCTTAATTCTAACTGAATTTATAAATATTAAACATAAGTGTTGACATATACTATTATAAACTTACTATCACTACTACCAGCACTCCATTACCACCCCCACAGCTGCCACTATCACCAACACCACCACCACCACCGCCACCATTACCATTGTGCCACCGCCACTACCACTACTACTACCATTACCTTCATTACCATTGTTATCATTGCCATAAGCACCACCACCATTTCACTACCGCTACCACACTATCATCACCACTGTCATTATTCCATCACTACAACAACTACTACAACCCTTCACCTCCACAACCATTGCCACCATTGCCATAACCACCATCATTACAATGCCACCGCAACCCCCTTTATTTTCATAATATCACCCTTCTACCATCACCACAACCACTATCCCTATATCTCCACTACCATTGTCATTGGTGCCATAGCTAACGTCGTCGCCTCCTCCACCACCAACTCACTATCACAATATAAAAATTTAAAAATGCAATTTAAAAATAATAAATTTCAAATTTAATCTTGGTACATATCAAATAACTTGTTTTAGTTTAGCGTTTAAATTTTTATCAAACAGTTTTTTAGCTTAAAATATTCAACAATTAGTTTTCAATACTTAATTTTCAAATTTTAGCTTTATCAAACACCACCTAAAGCACATCAACGCCAAAGGGAAGAAGGAACTTTGAACTCATCCAAACCCATAGATTGGCAAACCAAGCGCTTACCCAAACACCATTCCCTACAGAAAGGCCCCTCCAACAAAATTTACATTGTATCAACCTCTTTGCTACTCAGTAGGTCTCCCGATATGTACCTCTCAGCTTTCACCCAAGGATGCAAGTTCACCTAAAAATGAGACAAGTATTGCTTTAACTTGAAAAATAAATAATTAAATAATTTTTTTATTTTTTATTTTGTAAATTAGGGTAGGGAATATAACCCAAGGAGTTGGTCTAATGGCAAGGTCTTGGGTCTTGGGTCTTGGGGATGTGCTCGCTCAAAGGTTTAGGGATCGGAACCTCTTAGGTGCCAAAAATTCCTTGGGGCCATCGGACTGGGGGAAAATTCTTGAATTAACTATGGTGCATTTGCAGAAAACTCTTTGCCGAGGCCCTGTGCACGCCTAGGAATTAATCGGGTTTTGATCTGGACATCCCGGTGCCAATCCAAAAAACAAAAAATTGGGGAAGGGAATACCTTGTTCAAAGTTAACTTCTTGAATTTCGCAAAATCATAAGCACCCTCCTTTCTTTTCATGTGCTCTTTGGATTAAACCCCAGGGGATAATGTGAGGGTTGTCATGCCAGTTATAGGGAGCTAACATTACCAAGCATTCATAGCTCCAAATTTGTGTCAAAAAGAGAAACATCATTTGTCCCGTCATGAGTCACAAAGAGAGGGAAATAAGAGCTTGTTAAACCTTTACCTCCCAAACCCATCAGCATCCACCTTTGCTGTGAGTTTTGTTCCAAGAAACGGCACCTAGGTAGCCATAGAGTATTGCTAGTGTTGCACCGCTCCTATCATTATTTTAAATTGTTCTCATATCTTTCATAGCCAAGAGGTATCGGAGATGCACTTTGTTGTTCAAATTGGCAAAGTTGGCATTGCCAAAGAGATATAACAAGAAGGCCCAAGCCACAATCTCAAAGTCTTAGTCATCGGTGCATGCATAATTCTCAAAGTTCTCCGAAAACCAAGAATGCTTTACCGAATCTACGTCATCCATTGGTGGCACCTCACCTACATAGAACTTTAAAGCCTCGGGATTTGTGTGAATGTCGAGGTTGACAAGGATAGATTCTCTAGCTACCCATATCCCGATGATTATAGCAAAGCCGTATGGAGCTAATGTCATCTCGGTAAAGGGGAAGTGAAAGGTGTTCATAGAGTCCCACTATCATTCTACTAAGGCATCCAATTGAATTCGGTCCTTGTTGGTGAGCACTACGAGTTGAACCAAAGCACCTAATCCGACGTTGATCACTTGCCTTTAGGCCTCCTGTGGTTGTTAGAATATTTTATGTTAGTGTGTTAGGTGAGTGTAGTGTGGTAGGTAAGTGTGTTAGTAGTGTGTTAGTATATTCTCTTCCTCTCCTATATATAGGAGAGTCATTGTAGTCATTCAATATCAATCAAGAATCTATCAATAAAACATACATAATTGATTCTCTCTCTCTTTCCTTATACATTAAATTTTCTACATGGTATCAGAGCCAAGTTAAGCTCTTGGTATTCTTCGCCTTCCGGCGGGCGGCAACCTTGCCTTGACCGCCCGCCGGACCTCAACCAATTGAAACCTCCACTTGAATCATCCCCTTCCCCACTTAACTGTGGACTAGGCTCTTCCCTCTGCTCTGTAACTTCACCATGCAATCTGTTGCTACTTTCTTCCTCAGATATTAGCGTACTCCTTATATCTTTGAAGGTGAGGTCTCACAGTAAATCCATAGGCATCCCGTCTGGGCTCGAAAAAGGGCATGAAATTGGAGGCCTTGATCGTCATCAAGAGATGGACGGACTTGATCTGATGGAAAGTCCGATTGTCGTCTGTGAATTCGGAGCATCTAGTGGCTATTCCTTCACACCATAATCATCATCGTTGTCAGCTGGTGATCTCCTTCTAATGAGGGGTCGATACATACCCTTTGAGGAATAATTTGTAGATCTCCTCTGATCACGGTAGGTCGATCCATCAACCTTTGCACCAGAATTTGCAACAACATTTCCTGGACCAGTACCTTGTGGATCATGATAATTATTTGGATAATGGTTTCTTGAATCCCAATAGCCTGTTGGAGCATCGACTCGTTGACTATCATCATGGCTTCCATCCTGTATTCGAAGAGGAGGCCTGTCCCTTCCCAAGGACTTTTCAGAGCTAAACATCCTCCCAGGAATAGCCAAGTGACTCCCTCAATTCTCCATCTTCAAATGGAGACTCATAACCTGCCTGAATCTCAGTAATTTTTTCAACACCAATCTCATGACCATGGCCACCAAGAGAAGTATCCAAGCCATATCCATCATCAGTAGGATCTTCATAAGCAATCCTATCAAAATCATCACAAGACTTGGGAATGAGTTCCTTCAGGTCAACAGGCAATGAAGGGCCCATTAGAATAGCATCTGCTGCAGGAGCTTCTTTATCCTATTTCTCAACATCAAGAGCTGCAACAGGTTGGACTTCTCCAAAAGTGGTGCCCAAGGCACAGAAAAACTCATGCTCAGGCAACAGGAAAAATCCCATTATCAGCCAGACCAAGCAGAACATCATCATGCTTCCCAGGAAGAACATGTTCTATGGATACCATTTTGTCAAGTTGAAAGGTAAAAGTTCCACAACAATCTTCTCTTTTGGGCATGACAACATTGGTGGGAGATATATTTATCTTTTCCTCAGAAATAGGCCTACTTGAGCTGGGATCTGATACGGAACAAGAAGAATTATCAAGGGATTTATCCTTACTAACAACCTGAGTCGGAACCTCAATATCTGCAGTGGAATATTTCAACTGTTCCACAGCAAGTTCAGGTTCCCTATGGATGACGCCTCCTTCCAATCTCTCTGGCTTTTCACTGCTACCATCATCAGGTATACCTTCTAAGCCATTTATTTGAGAAGGAATACATTGATCATCACCTGGTAGCTCCCATGCCTCCATCACAGTATTCAGGTCCCAGTGTAACCTTTCATTTTTCACAGAAGCAGGTCCCTTTCCAACCTCCTCACAATCTTTCTTATTGTGAAAATTCTGTGACACAGCCTCAGAAAAAAACAAAACAAAATCCCAAACAAATTTGCACCACCACTTTGTTTTATTCATATCCGGGATCAACCCCGATCACAGTTCTCCACAACACAAAAAAAACAAAAAACAAAAAACAAAACAAATCAATCACAACCCACAACCACCACAACAAAAACCGGCTTTATTTTTTCGCCTCTTCAGCTGTTCTCTTCTTTTTGCCTTTGTCTTGGGCGTCCTTTGCCGGTACTGCCTCCGTGTTTCCCACGCCGCCGAGCACGTTCACTTCCCGTTGCTCCTCAACCGTCACATATGGCGGACCTCCAAATCTGAGCATCACGGTGGTCTTCCTCTTCAGTTCCTTATTTTCTGCCTTCAGCATACATATCTCTGCTCGGGCATCCGTATACATGCTCTGGAGCAGAGCCAGTTGGGCTTTTACCTGCTACACCTCATTTGTTCTACTCTGAAGCCGGTGCGACAGGTTGTTGACCGCCGTCATTGTCTCAACACATGACTTCAATGTGTAATAATTCGCCTCAATATCCGATTGTGCAGCCATTCTTTGCTCCACAGACAGCATCGGAAAGTTCAAAGGCGCAAAACCAGGGGGGCTTAGTTGAGGTTCAAGGGCTATATTCTGGGTTGTGGCCTCGTTGAGGTCGGGAAAGAGAGTAAGACCACGGGACGAAGAGGTTATGTTCTGGGTAGCTGAACGGGAAGAAGAGGCCATATTCAGGGTTGGTTGTAGAGTGTTTCAGGGATAATCTCTCTCAGCAAAAACGAAGAGTTTTTCAGAGGTTTTTCAGCAAGTGTTTTGTTCTGTCTAAGCCTCAGCCTCCGTCTTCGTTAAATAGCCACAACAGCCACGCGTATCGCGCGCCGCTCGGCACTAGACGACAAATCGGCGCGCCTTTTGATGGCTGTCGGGCACGCCTTTTGATGGCACGCCTTTTGATGGCATGTTTTTTGATAAGATTGGGCACGCCTTTTAAGGGTCCGACAAAACTCTGTAAACTGTCCCGACTTTGATTCCGGTTAGCTCTTATAACGGTCCGACATGACCCAGTAAACTGTTTTCTACAACGGTCCGACATGACCCAGTAAACTGTTTTCTACAACGGTCCGACATGACCCCGTAAACTGTTTTCTACAACGGTCCGACATGACCCAGTAAATTGTTTTCTACAACGGTCCGACATGACCCAGTAAACTGTTTTCTATAACGGTCCGACATGACCCCGTAAACTGTTTTTACAACGGTCCGACATGACCCCATAAACTGTTTTCTACATCGGTCCGATATGACCCCATAAACTGTCTTCTACCTTGGTCTGCCATAACCATACGGTCTTCTACAACGGTCTGACACGACCATACAGTGTCTCCTATCCACTTTTATTTTATTTGTCATTTTATTTTCCTGTTTTGTTACTCTCTCCAAACTCAAGTTGGTTGGTTCCTATCCCCCTTGAGTTTGAGGGGGGCTGTTAGAATATTTTATGTTAGTGTGTTAGGTGTTAGAATATTTTATGTTAGTGTGTTAGGTGAGTGTAGTGTGGTAGGTAAGTGTGTTAGTAGTGTGTTAGTATATTCTCTTCCTCTCCTATATATAGGAGAGTCATTGTAGTCATTCAATATCAATCAAGAATCTATCAATAAAACATACATAATTGATTCTCTCTCTCTTTCCTTATACATTAAATTTTCTACAGTTCCCAAACCACCTCTGCAAATATCTTGTGATGGGCCAAAGCCTTAGAGCTTCCGTGGACAATCCTTGGACTAGATAAACAAAGGAGAATTAGTTGAGGCATTTGCATGAAAATTTGGTGAACGCTATCCATTATCATTTTAATAACATGATTATCAACATCATTTCCTAAGTGTGACCATGGCATATGCATGAGCAATTTCATTCGTAATTGATCTCTTAGCAAATGTAGTAACATGAGCATGGCATTAGCACTCTACCTTATCACAAGCTAAACATTTTCACAAACACCTAGAGCGCACACATTGCACAAGCGAGATGATATCATGTTTGAATGCATGCATATTCCAATTTTTCAAGGGACAAACAACACACAAAGCACATACACATCCTGATCAAGAGAAAATTCAAAATGAGTCATTCTAACCCTTACCATGCCCTCTAAGACTAATGCTACAATGACCATTTTTTTTTACCACATTTTATTTATCATCTGATGCAGCACACACATTATTTGGATACTAATGACAACAATGGCCCTGTACGAATGTCGTTAATATCCAACTAATTTGTGTGCCACATCAGATCGTAAATAAAATGTGCTAAAAGGAGATGGTCATTGTAACATTACTTGCCCTCTAAAGCAAGCCTTGAGAGATGTTTTTTCGATTTGTGTAGTAGGATATCTTCATCATGGCTGCTCTGCACCGGGATGTATGGCTTGAAGAATTGTTGTCTTCAAGTATGTTAGGAAATTTTGAGAATGAAATGCCATTGATTGATTATAGAGTTCAGAGGGAAAATTGAAATCACAAGTGGAAAGCCTCTTTCAAGAGAGTTTAGAGGTTAGAGATAGAGTGTATGTTTTAAAATGAAATGACAGAGGCCCAACCGACCTCCTTTTTTGTGTTGGTTGTGGGTGGTGTATAGTCGTCTTCAAAATGAGTGCTTATGCACAAGGGTAGTTTGCTTTTCTCTGTATTTTGAGGCTTTTTTTTCTTAAATTGGTTTATGCCCTTCTTGCTTACTTGCATCATTCTTTAATTCTAAATTCAATCAGTAAGTTTTGAGTGTTTTGTTAAATCTACTTTTTCCTTGTGCTCCATTTGTTGCAATTAAAGTCCCATCAAAGTGACAGTCATCATCACATAATAATATTAAGTCCAGTTCAATAGAACTTCCTGCATAATATTATTATTATTATTTTAAAAATTAATCATATATTTTGATATTGAATATGATTTTAGATGGGAAAAGAATTCAGCTAAACAAGTAGTAGCTGGCATAAGTAAGGTATATCTCGTTGATAGTGGAAACAACTTGCAAATAATTTTCTATGTTTGGATCATGGATTTGGATAGGAATTTGGAAAGAGAAAGGAAAGGGCAAGGAAAATGTGAATGTAATATAAGCTAAATTTTTTCTTCATTTCATTCACCTCTTCTTTTCTCTTTCCAAATCCCTATGCAAATCCATTATCAAAGCACTGCCTGAGTCGACTCTTTCTGAAACAATTGAAGTGCCTTAGCTTCACTGATGTTTGATTAGTATTCATTTTTTTGGCTGAATTAATGGGAGAGAAGCTTATAGGTGCTTGTTGGATTGTTCATTAATTATTGATGGATATGCATAATGTTACAAGGCTGAAGCAGGTAAGTCCACCTTACTTTGGAAATGTACTTTCTACACCACCAACCAACACCCAAAGCCTTAACCGAGAAATAAAGAGAAATGGAGATTCTTTTTTTTGGTGAACCATTGAATTTTGTCGTTAACCAACATAATTTAAGTGTTCTGTAACTATTTTCCTAATCTATTCAATCTAAGTGCGAAGTATTCTAAATGAGCAAGTGGAACCTAATTTTCTTGAAGCAGATTAGTTGAATTCATGGTTTTTGCAAATCTCTTTAATATCTTTTAACTTTAAATTTATCCCACAGCTTGCTGTAGAGTATGAGAGCAATGCAATAATTGTGAAGGTTGACACGGATGATGAATATGAATTTGCACGTGACATGCAGGTTAGCGTTTGGCTCTGTTTGTCCTTATCAATATTATTTATTGGCAGAAAACTCATTCTCTGTTAGTAAGTGCAATTTTCAAGTACATTTTGAATCTGTGATGGCATCTAATATTTTATATAGTATTTTTGAGATTGGATCGTAGAGAAGTTATTGTTTAAAACTATTACTATGGAACCTCTTGGGTAAGGATAAGGTAATGGAATTGATAGAGCCCTCTCTCCAGGAAATTACTCTTATCGTGTTGGTTGAATGGAGGAGCCTCCACAAATATCTTACTTGTCTATGTTCCTTTAGGACTTAGAACTGGAATTTTGCAAGTAGAAAGAAACCGTAGTAAAACATTATTATGTTCCAGGTCCGGGGGTTGCCAACGTTGTATTTCATCAGTCCAGATCCAAATAAAGATGCAATTCGAACCGAAGGACTCATCCCAATACAGATGATGCGGGATATAATTGATAATCAGATGTGACAAGTTCACCACTTTGCTGGATGGATTTGATTAATGGCCATGTTGAAGCAATTGAGGTTTGTTGTAGGAGGAGGATATGCAATTTAGGAACACACTTTTTTGCTGAACTGTTCTATTCTGTTAAGTAGTAGTCAGATTTTGTATTTCCATATAATTATGTGAATAGTTGGGATGTTTTATGCAAGGTGAAGGAGTTGATGATGCACTGCTTAGAAGCTATTCTAGTTGTTTCTGGCTTTTAAGTTATTTGTAGATTTCAGAGGTGAAGTGCTTCAAGATTAAACCATGTGATAAAAAGAGTTTGCTCACATTGAATAGAGTCAACTTTCAAACAAGACATACCTAATTGAATGTTGAACTCAAAATGAAAGAAGTTGACTTAAGTTTGATTAGAAAAACAGAAAATGTTTTTAAATTCAACAATGGTAGGTAGCTTAAAATTTTGTGACTCAAATGGCTCAAATCCCTCAAAACGTCGTCGTTTAGACAGATTTTGAGTATAAAACGTCGTCGTTTTGACATATTTGAGCCATTTGAGTCACAAAATTTTGAGTTACCAAACATTTTCCTTTTAAATTCTTAATGGGTCAACAATCAGCTGCAATGGAAAGCAAATAAGTCTGGGTAGTCAGAGAACCAATTATGTCAAGATTGGCTTAGCAGCCAAGCCAAAGGGAGTTTTAGTCAAACAATTTATTGAATTATTGTGTTTGGTTTGAATTTTTTGGATTAAGTTTTTTAAAAATTGAGTTTTTGGGTTTTCGTGTTTTTTTGTTTTAGTGAATATTTTTAAAATTTTAAACATTTTTTTTATTTTTTTAGATGCACCTTACTTAGATGTATTTAAAAAGTGAAAAATTTGTGAAAAATATTTTTAAAAATTAATAAATACATAAAAATATAAAAAGTATACCGAATTTTCTTATTTTTTTTTTTATATTTTTGGTATTTAGTGAATTTTAAAAAAAAAATTCACAATTTTTTTACTTTTGAGGTATATTTATTTTAAGGGGTTGTTTGGAATGATCTAAATAAGTGCACTTTTTGTCTTTTTACGAAAAAATGTGTAGAAAAGTAGAGAGGTGATGTGATAGAAAAAAGATAAAAAGATGGATTATTTAGGGGATGCCAAACCATCCCTAAGTATGTCTAAAAAGTTAAAAAAAATTACTTAAAATATTAAAAAATTCAGTAAATAAAAAACACAAAAAAGTGTTTTTGAAAAAATGAAACCAAGCAAAGTGGTATTTTGAGATTCAAGAGGACAAAGTGCCATTTGGGAAGCCAATAAAAAGTTAATTTTTAACTTTTAATTCATTTTGGATCATATTATCTTTCACATTTTATATACAAAAGGACAAAAAAAAATTTAAAAAAAAGTTGAAAAGTCAATTTTTAACTAAACTTTCCAAACCAAAATAATGCCGCCAGCTGTTGCCTAACAAAAGTAGTGTATGGAACAACTAAGCCTGTTTAAAGAATTGAGAAATATCTTATCTCAAATGAGAAAAACTAATCCAAGCCTAAGAAAATTCATCCAAAAATTTGAAATGAAATTGCAAGATTGCGTCCCAAAATTCTTAAGGGTTGTTTGGGGTGTCCTAAATAAGTGTACTTTTTGTCTTTTTAGATTAAAAAGTTGAGGAAAAAAATATGGATGTTTGTATTAATTTTTTGACTTTTTATGAAAAAATGTGTATTAAAAAGTTGTATAAATAAATGTGTAGGAGAAGATAGGGTAGGAGCCGTACGGAATGGCAGTGGTGACTGGCTGGGTGAGTAGATAAAAAATATTGTCTATTTCTCGGGCTTTGATTGGATGGTATTGTTTGACCCGTGGGAGCCCACCACGGGTCCCTTTTTTCTAATCGGAATCGTTCAATATATAGAACTCATCGAGTACTACATGTTTATAAAAAATCACATTGATTGAATATTGATAACTATCTGATCGTTAGTTTTCTTTGTCAACTGTTAACTATAATACCATCCAATTTTTATATAAAACTGATTTGATCATATAGTTAGCGATATCCAATAGACGTGATTTTTTACAGGCATATAGCACTAGACGAGTTCTACATATTGCACGGTTCGGATTATCAAAACGAGACCCATGGTAGGCCCCCATAGGCCCAACTTTACCATGCAAATAAGTGAATGTACACATATTATTTTTTGTTTTTCCTTTCATTGCAGGTGGCTAACGTGTCCGTACCTTGATGGGTTGGTCGGATTGAACTTTTATATTAATTTACCATTTAAATTAATATTTATATATTATTTTTTAAATATTTTTTTTTAGTAAATAGTGATAATTTTTTAACTTTTTTGATAATTTTTTGACTTTTTAACTTTTTCAAGGGTTGCCAAACCAGCCCTTAGTTTCACAAAACTTTCAACCTAAATCAATGAAATTACAGGCCAAAACTAAGAAAATTCAGTCAAAAACTAAGAAATTTAATCTCTAAAACAAGAATTGTGATGAGAAATTTAATCCCAAGACGAGAAATTGTGACGAAATTCTGAAATTTCATCTAAAAAATTTTAGTTTCACAACAGTGAAAATTTTCCTAGTTTTGTAAAAATGAGAAATTTCAACTATATACTTTAAAATCACAACTAATACTGACAAATTTTCACTCCAAAAAGAAAATTTTAATGCCTAAAACTGATAAATTTAATCCTAAATTGATAATTTGTAATAAAAATTTAAATTTCGTCCTAAAATTTTCAATTTTACAAATAGAGAAATTTCTTAGTTTTAAGAAAAAGAAAATTTTCATCCCAAAAACTATGAAATTTAATCATAAAATTCAAAACGACAAAATTTATTTTATCTTCTTGTGATTTGAGGTCAGAACACTTTACCCCTTAAATATAGCTAGAAAGTCCCAATGTGATTTTGGACTAAAGTGAAACCGTTAATATCGTTAACTATACATGTAAAATGACTATAATACCCTCGAACTCTATATTTTTTGTTATTTTCTTTCTTTCTCCTCTCTCATATACACAATTTATAATGTCTAATATTAGTTCAATTAAATCACAATTAATTATAAATTTTTAATTATTTATTGTAATTCTTAATTATTAATTTTAATTATATTTTAGATCAAATTTAATCCTAAACATTTAATTATTTATCAAAAATTTAATTATATTTTAGATCACAGGTAACCCTAAATTCTTAATTATTTATTATAATTCCTAATTTATTAACCTAATTTTAATTTATTTATATTTTAGTTCAATTCTTAAATATATTTTATATTTTAGATCAATTCTTAATTTATTTTATATATTTTAATTAACATATTAATCTTACTTTAGATTTGGAAAAAATGCAGGTAAAATTATCTTTTTATTGTATTAATTTCACTTTAATTTTTAAAAAAACCAAACCCGCCCTAAAAAATGGAGTGTAATACACATTTTGTTAGTTTTGATGAAAAAATTAACGATAATACTTTAGTCCAAAATCACATTAACGCTTTCTGACTATATTTGAATCATAAAGGATATAGTGCTCTAGTCCCAAATCATAAGAGAATAAAATGAATTTAACCCAATTGAAAAAAAAAAAAAAATAGTTTTGAGAAATGATAAATTTTAATCTAATACTCTAAAATTACATCCCAAACCAACAAATTTCAACCCCAAAATGTAGAATTTCATATTGAAAATAGAGAAATTTAATTGAGAAAAATTAAAAGTATTTTAGTCATTAAAAAAAATTATATGTATAAATAATTAAATAAAAAAGGGAAAAATTAAAGCTTTGAGCTTTGTCAGATAAATTTAATTTTGAATATTTTATTTTATGAATTTAAATCCTAATATTTTAATCTATTTTTAATCTAAATCATTCCCTTATCTCTATTAAATAAAATTAATAAAAAAAATATATTTTTAACCATTAAATTCGTATAAAAAAATATCTAAAATAATTGTCTTTATTGAGTTTAATAACCACTTACACTTTTTCTGACAACTTTATTTAACAAATATAGATAAATAATTAAAATTAAAATTTTGAATTGATAAAATTAAAACATTAGTTTTTGAATTGTTTGGTTAAAAGGCTGAAAGCATAAAATGAATAGACAACTTAGAAGAGAAATGAAAGGAGCAAGCATTGTATTGAGATGTGAATGTTAGAGGGCGAAACAATGAAGTTTTTAATAGCAATAGAAATGGGATGGGAGACAAACATGTATGTATATTTGTCAGAGAGTAGTAAAAAGGAGAATGTTGGCATTGGGATTGGGATTGGCATCAGGAGGAGAGAAGGCCAAGAACATGAGAAGCAGCATTATCCCCACCGGAAACAGCATCAACATCATTGGTGGCGGCGGCAGAGGCGGCAGAATTGGTGGCAACACCAGCAACGACGCCGTCAGAAACCCCAGCACCAACACCCACCTCACACTGTAACAACTTACCATTCTTCTTCTTTCGATTCTTCTTCTTTTGATTCTAACTCTGATTCTAATTGTATCCTCTTGTCTCTCTTCTTCCCTAGCCTCGTTAAATCCCAGATCATAACTTTCTTGTCCTGGCCCCGATCAACTCCTCCTGTTCCCCTTCAACTCAAAACTCTTTTTACGAACAACACCCACCCTAAGCAACTCTCTCTCTCTCTCTCTCTCTCTAATATATATATATATATATATATATATTATAGTGAAGAGACAAGAGTAATAGAATGTTGAATGATGGCTGCTAAGCTGTTGGCTGGCTGCGTCAAAACTCGGTGGGTACTCCATTTCGAGTTCATTTCGCACATTTATAGCGTTATCGTCCTCTGTGGGCTGGTGTGGGACCACATTATTTTAAAAATATTTTATTTTTTATAAAACAATGTGTAAAAAAATAAAAATAAATAATACGATAATTTATAATAATTTTTTAATTAAAATGTTTAGTCTCCAAACGAGACCTTAGCATGTACCTTGTCATTCTTGTCTAAAGAAAAATTTGTTATTTATTTTGTCTGCAACTTGTCTCTACTTTGTGGATTGAATCGTTGTATTCCTATTCATAGAACTCATCATGAGTCTCATCTTAATTATTTCAAACATTTATTTTGTAATCATAATGTGTAGATTATTTATAAAAAAAATAAATCGATATGATAATCATATTTGCGTCAATTCATGACATTTATTTTCAAACAAATAAATAAATAAAATTATAGAAATTATTTGAAAATTTATTTTTTGAAAAACAAATGTAATAATCTAATAAGGTTATTATTATCAGATCAATTTTATTTTATTTTATTTTTTTATAAATAATTGATAACGTTATGATTTAAAAAATGAACAATTTAAATTAGCAAGAGAAGACAAATGGGACCAAACAATACGGCGCAGTTCACAAAGTGAACTAAGGGTTGGTTTGGGAAGTGGGTTGGCTTTTTGACTTTTTGACTTTTTTGGCTATTTTAGCCTAGGCTAAAAAACTTGGTTTGAGAAGGACTTTTTGATTTTTTGATTTTTTTGACTTTTTTTGTGAGAGAATAGTGTAATGATTATGGATTGGATGTGATGTTTTGTTTGTTGTGACTAAAATAGCCTATTTTATTTTTTATGACTAAAATAGTCAAAAAAACCCATAAAACCACTTCTCAAACGGTGCCAGACAAGTTGTGCCCTTTTATTTTCACACTATCTATGTTACTTTTTGTTGTATTAGTCTTTGAAAAAAAAAATGATATAATTATAGTAAAATTATTAAACTTATTTGTATTTTTAAAAATCTTAATTGAGATTATTATAATTTACTTAAAAAGCTAATTAGGCACAACCATTATAATTTTCAATAAAACACTATATTTATATATCATAAAAATTTTATTATTTCATGTATTATTATTGACAAAGTATATGGACACTAAAATCACCAATGTAAAACAAAATGTTCATTCTCTATAAATGCAAATAAAATATTTACATATATAGAGATGCGAACATTTTATTTGATACTAATTGAGATTTTTAATATTCATAACACTGATCATTATTAGTGATAGTCTTTTCTAAATTTAAATCAATATAAATAATCACACATTATGGCCTCGTTTGGTAAAAACTAAACTAACTAAATAAGTACAATAGGATAAAATAGGCTAATTTAGTTAGCATGATAAAATATACATTTAAATCATAATCATTTTATTTTTTCTCTTATAACTATCATATTCAAATAATAAAAAAAATCAAAAACTCTTTCTAACTAATTTAATCGGAAAAAAAAAAATCAAAAAATCAAAAACTTTTTCCTAGAGGATGAGAATGTGATTGATGTCTTTTGTTGGGTAATATGGGTAATATATATGTGTGTGTGTGTGTGTGTGTGTGTGTGTGTGTGTGTGTGTGTGAGAGAGAGAGAGAGAGAGAGAGAGAGAGAGAGAGAGCGAGAGAATCAGACAGAATCAGAGCCGATACGTTTAGAGGAGATTTGTAATCAGTCCTACTGCAATATAATATGGTGTCTTTTTATTCTTTTTTTCTTTTTTCTTTTTTTTAACTTTAAAGTTGGTGGATATATTATGGTGTCTTGAAATATGAAATATTTTCTTCGTATTTACTCATGACTTCATTTTTCATTTAATTTTCACACCTCGAATTTTGATTTTAATAGAAGGTAAATTTTTAATTTAACAAGTTGAGATAAATATTGAATATAATGATAACATCATTTTATATGATGTCAGCAATAGATAAAAAAATTCTAATTAATGTGGTGTAAGGTGTAGGTTGAAATTAATCTCGTCTTTCTCTTCACCAATCGAACGGTCCTTACATGCATTTGGAGTTTCACAATCATCAATGATGCCAGGGGTGTTCAAGAAAATCGTAGAACTGATAAATTGATTCAAATCATGTGTGATTTGGCTTATTTAGACAAGTTGGTTATTTTTCTAAGTAATTAAAAATTATTCAATACAATTCGATTCACGGGATAAGATTTATAACCAAATTTAAGAATACCTTCTTTTTTCATTTTCTTTTTTGTTATTAATTTGAAAAGACAAAACATAAAGTGTTTATACGGAAGAATCAAACCATCAACCTTTTATTCATTTTACATTAGTGCATGCCAATTGAATTGTTCTCGACTTTTTATATTATTTTTATGATTTTACCAGAGCTATCTAGAGACATGCGAGACAAACACATAAGGAGTTCTAAGCACTCACCGAGCCCTAAAGGGTGCTACCGACAATGAAGGTCACACACTCAGCATCTGGAGAGCAAGCTAATGGACCAGGATGCCATCATTCGAAGAATGGCGTTGGAGATAGAGGCTATGAAGCAACAGATAAAAGGGAAGGGCGTCGTTGGAGTGAAAAATCACAGTGAGTGTGCCCAATCTCATCGCTCAGGCAGTCAGAGTCGATGAGAAACTCCCTCACTTTCCATAACCAGAAGTTGCAGAGGTGGTGATTCCGTACCGCTGACAGAGAAGTTCTACACTCAGGACAGTAGCTACTACCCCTTACGTCTGACACCGACGTTAGGATATTCATACTCCGTTCATTCAAATGACCTAAAGGACATCTTGGAGAAACGAGCATGCCGGAGGGAAGCCCTGAGGGGGTCGTCGCTACAGAGGTTGGCTCCCAGAGTTTATGAAAGCGAAAAGGTCGCTATGTCGGCGCCACATTTGGTGGTGGATGCGCCGGTAAACAGAGACTTGGCAAGGCCGAGCGCCACTCCATATTCCTTTGAGATTGAGAATACGCCACTTCCCGTTGGCTTCCACCAACCAAAATTTACTCTCTATGGTTTGAAAGGCTGCCAGAGAAAAGCATTGAGATGTGGCAACAACTAGCGAAAGCGTTTGTCACTAGATTCAAGACAAACACAAAAACACCTAAGGAAGTCAACCATCTTTTGAGAGTAAAGATGGAAGCGGACGATTTGTTGAAGGTATACAATGCCAAGCATTGTGAGACATTCAATGAGATCCTCGATTGCCCTACCAACTTGGCAATCGCCTAATATAAGCACAGTCTTCCAGTCAAACATAGGCTGAGGGATTCGCTCACTATGAATCAACCCACGACAATGGAGTTATTGATGCAAAGGATTAACGAACATATCAGAGTTGAAGATGACATGGGTACAGCTACTGTGAAGACAAATCCGATAATGGCGGACGAAAAAGTCGCTGGAAAAGTCAATGCAGTTGGACAAAATGATGGTTGTGCAAACAACAGTGGAAGGAAGTAGAACCGCGATACTAATTGCAATAACCGGAATACGGACCGAAACAATAATCGGGCTAACAACCAGCGTGATGCAAAGGATGATACCAAGAGAAAGTTAAAAGCTTGGATTGGTATCACTATGGTCTTCAAAGTACCGATCTATTACATATTGAGTGAAATCTATGACGAGGAATACGTTCGGTGGCCGTTGGGGGATACCCAGAGAGGGTTTAATCTGAAATACCATTGCACCTTTCGTGATGAGAGAGGGCACCAAACAGAAGATTACGTGCCGCTCAAACTACACTTGGAAGAGTTGGCAAAGCATTTGGATCGCTATGTTGATGAAAAGGTCAGGACGGCTCCTCAAGAGTGGACCTTCCCAAATGGCCTAGCAATCGAAGACGTCCCTCCTCAAGCAGTAATCGATTGAAGAGATCTGGGCAGATCGGTTTTGAAAGATGGCGGTAAGAAGGCCGAGAAAATGGGGCATAAAACTCATAGGATATAAATGACCGATCTATTTCCAAAACGTGAAACACTTCCAATCTAAAGTTTTAGTTCCATCTTTGTAACCCTCCTACTATTCATGTAATGAAACAAGTAGACTGTTTTCTTAGAAATTGCGATATTTTCATAAAGTTTCCTTCTGGTTTACCATGCTAAGCCCTTCCGAGCAGTTTAGCGCGGTCAAAGGTGTAACTGACAATCACTCTAAAGGAAAGATTTGTGACACGCCAAATGTTTAATTAATTTTAATATCGCGTTAATATCAACAATATATATATATATATATATCTAATAATATATTTAATTTACTAGTTATATATGTTAAAATGTAATTTAATTTAAGTTAGCAGTCATTGTGTTTAACCAAAATAAATAAATAAAATAGAAATATAATTATTTTAGGATAAGGGCTTAAGTGATAATAGGATAAAGATGATAAACCTTAGGGGATAAGCTTCTTTTGGGGAGTCAATTAGTGAGTGCCACCTGATTATGCCTGCATGGTAACTTTGCTAGATGAAATGAACCATGCGCTGAAGAAACACTTACAAATAGGTGCATTAAAGCAAGGAAAAGAAAAACAACAAATGAAAGTGTGGTTAGTCAATAAAAGAAGGGAGTTCTGGTGAACGGTGAAGTAAAAGTAAAAATTAATATTAAGGTGAGTTATATTATATCTTTAGTAATCATAAATTATTTTATTGTTTTATGAATTATTTTATGCGAATCATACTTTATAAATTATATTAATATTTTAACTATGTTATTTATTTATAAAATCTATTTGTTTAAAAAAATAGAAATCCATGAATATAACTATTTATTAAATGTGTTTTTGAATAATTATTTTATAAGTATCATCACGGAGGTCACATGCCTTGGAGGACTTAAATAACCATTGACCCTTTGAATTGTCACATTAGTAACCCTTTGACAGTCTCATGTCCTGGGGACTTAAATAACCATTGGCCTCTGATTAATCACTTTATAACCTTCTGTTTGTCATAAATCCATTGACTCTCAATTCTATTTTGTTCTGTTTTGTACCGTGGTTATGATTATTTTGCTATAATTCTGCATTTTACTTCTGTTATTTAAATGATTTACTAGAACCAAACTACTCTCTGTTTGACCTAAATAATTATCCATGGTGATTTTATACCTTTATGCTCTTAGTATAATATTTGTTACTCTGCCCTATACTGATAGCTGTTATCTCCTTTCAGGGGATGAAATGTAAGGAACAGTAGTAACCTCGTGTAATGGGACTAGCACATGACTCAATGCCGACATTTTGTATTTTTTTAAATAATTGTCTGATCATCAATGAAATAAATAAAAGTTTCAAAGAATTTTTTTTTTTTTGGTAACATTATTGAATATTTTGATTATTTATTTATCTATTTAATTCGTTATCTTGTCTCTACCTACACCATTTAATTTGTTAAAATTAGAATTAACTAATTACTTGTGAATCCAGTCCTAAGCACCGGGATTAGGTCGTGACAAAAGTGGTATTAGAGCCAAGGTAAAAATAAATAAATAATAATAATAATATAATAATAATAATAATAATATAATAATAATAATAATAATAATAATAAAATAAATAAATACAAATACAAATACAAATATATATATATATATAAATTAATATTTCTATACTGCTCTAACACATTAGTTACTATATGCGTAATCCTATTTGCATCATAGGTAACTTTTATATGATATATGGATGTCCGAGCAAAATCTCAATGAGTTATTTTGGCATGAGCTCGAGACCATGAGGCTAGCTGGGATCTTAGAAGAACACCACACTCCCGCCTCGCCAGAGGAATCAGGAGACTCCGAAAGTATAATTAGACAACTATACCCAGGCCTAGACCAATTAATGAATCAGCCGGTATACGTGCAAGTTGATCCTAACGACGTAGCATTCCTGCGTTGGAGATAAAGCTCCAGCTATACATGAGGAAGATACCTTAGACCTACCCACATCGTCAGCATCGCTCCAAAACTAGACGGCCCCTACTTCGTAGTAATGCATTTTGCCCTCAGCATTTGCAGAAAGAATGGGAAATATATTTTTCATCGACTACCTATTCACCGACACCCCCAACCCTCTGGACATTATTAATGTTTAGAATGTTGATTTCAGTAATAACTTGACATATCTCGAGACACCTGTATGGATCACTAACCGAGCATTTTGGGGATATATACAGTGCGTTCCCATTTACATAATCCAGACAACATAGGTTTGTTTTGGAGTAGCACAACTGGGTTGGGAGTTTAAGCCCCTCATGCAGCATTATTTTCTATGGCTGTTTGACTCCCCGATCTAGACTACGGAAATGAGGACTCTTTTTGTGAGCTGACCACAATTAGTTCTAATCCATATTTTTGTATTGACAGGATTAGACACTAACATGACTTCTAACTTATGTAGCACAAACACCATATGTGTATGAATAATAAAACTGGTGTCTATATATATATATATATGTAATACTGATAAATATGTGCAATGTTTTTAAAATTATGTTTTTCTAAATCTATACTTGTAGTAATGACCAATGATGATAACAGAACTGAATCGTCGATCAGTGGGACAGAACCAATGAAAAGAATCATGGAAAGAGCAGTTACTAGTTTTCTACAAGCCCTACAAAACAACATAAACAATGGAATGCTAGAATAGTGAAAAGAGTCGGTTATAGTAAAGTAGTACCAAGACTTGAAACACATCATATTCACTGGCAACTCAAACCCACTGATAGCAGAAGCCTGAGTCAGGGACATGGAGAAAATTTTTCGAGCACTACCTTGTACGGAAAGACAAAAGGTAACCTTCGCCATAGTTACCTTCAAAGAAGATGCACAGGGATGATGGCTTCTGAACTTGGAGAATGAAGAAATCATAACTTAGGCAAGATTCTTGGAGGTATTTTACGAAAAATACTTCCTGGATTCACTACGGGAACAAAAGGCGTCAGAATTCATATACCTAAAACAAGGAATGATGTCGGTGGCCGAATACGAAAGCAAGTTCACCCAATTAGCTCGATTCACGACATATGTCATTTCTACCAAAGCTCGGAAGGCCAGAAAGTTTGAAACTGGCTTAGATGATAATGTTATAAACAAGATTGAGGTTTTGAAATTGCTAACTTACGCGGTGAATCGAGTATACATCGCCGAAAAATGGAACTAAAGCCGCACGTTCTGGGGAAACGGACCAAAAGAAGCGGTTTTAGGAAAGAGTCACAAAGGATCTGGTGTTACACCCCCAAAGAAGGTAAATACGGGCTTAGCCAATTCAGGCAACCAAAATCCTACTACTCATAGAAGCAACGCCATTCCAAATTGTCATACTTATGGAGGGACTCATTGGGGGACAATGCCACCGAAACATGTGAGCATGCTTTAGATGCGGTCAGGTTAGCCATTTACTGAGAGATTGTCCAAAGTTCACTAATTCTATAGTAGGCCCCTCCTTAAATTAGCTCAAAAGCCCGCAGTACTTGCAGGTGTGAGGAAAGACCAAAAATGCCTAGGGAGAGCTTTTGCTTTAATGCGTGAAAACTTGGAGGTTACCAGGAACGTTGTGTCAAGTACACTTCCTATCTATAGGCATTTAGCCTATATTCTCATTGACTCAGGCTCGACCCATTCTTTTGTTGCACCACACTTTATTTCCAAATAAACATCGGTATCAGAACCCTAGGGATATATACTATCTGTGCCTTTTCCTTCTGGTAACGAACAAGAACGTTGCTTCTAAGAGTTGAAAAGCAGACTTGTGTCAGCCCCAATACTAGCACTCCTTACGGGAACAGATGGGCTTGTAATTTATAGTGATACTTCATACAATGGGTTGGGTTGGGTTGGGTTGGGTTGCATCCTTATACAAGATGGAAAAGTCATTGCATATGCCTCGTGTCAACTAAAGACTCACGAGAAGAACTACCGAATTCACGATCTAGAATTGGCTGCGGTGATCTTCACTCTCAAGATCTAGCGTCATTATCTTTACAAAGTAACCTATGAGATTTATACTGATCATAAGAGTCTCAACAAAAAAATATATATTTTAATATATTATAATTAATTAATTAATTTAATAGCGAGTCGGGTCAAACAAGACTGGTTGAAATTATAAATCTCAAGCCCAATTCATTAATATATCAAGTTGAAAATATTAGACTGGCCTAGTCCAGCCCTATGAGCTAAAATAACATTCATTAATATATCAAGCTGAAAGACTAGCCCAGCCCTATGAGCTAAAATAACATTCATTAATATATCAAGCTCAAAATGTTAGCCTACCCCAGCCTAGCCTAGCCCAACCGTATAACATTCCCAAACCTTCAAAAAAATAAGATCAGACTGAACAAACTAACAAGTCGATACTTATCCCTAATTAGTAGTAGTAGTGTTGGGGAGGATAAGTTATTTGGTGGTACTGAAATATCGCTAGGTAATATTTTAAATGTATTTTAAGATTTATAATTTTATGTTAAATAATTAAAAAATATAAAAATATATATATAATAATTTGTAATTAATCAAAGAATATGATTACGTGTGTCCTGGGTTAAGAAATAGTTTTTCTTTCGAGAGGGCGACGTAACCGTGTGGAAACGGCACAAGGATCATCATTCAAATACAATGTACCTTAGAAAAGCAGAGATACTTTTTGTGATATGTGTTGTAATTTATATACATATTATATATTACATTATATTATATAATTTATGCTGAAGAAGAATCATCATCGTTCATCATTAATCATTGATCATTGATCATTGACCATCTGACAAATGAAATGAGCCAGCTTTAAATTTGAATTGCTTTTCTTTCTTTAGACTACAATATATATAACCCTTTTGTCAGTCATCCTTTGAACCAAGACACCCCAATTGGCTTGTGATCTTTTCAAAATCTCACAATGACCCTGCTTGGTAGAGCTGTGGGAAAGTGCTTATAGTTTATGCCTAAACAGCTTATACCTTATAACTATGAACATAAGCTGATTTCTGACTTATAAATTAAGCATCTCCTGCCCCACTCAAAGAATAAGCTGACTTCTGACTTCCAAAAAGCTATAAGTTATAAGTTATAAGTTAAATTAAACACATCAAAATAGCTTAAATTAAGCTGAAAGCTGAAATAAGCAGCTTTTAAGCTGCACCAAACAGACACAATATAGCAATACAAAAATGATTCATACCTCTAAAAAAATACAACTAAAACATTTTTAATTTGTCTTTTTCTGTCTTTTTTTTTCGTCTTTACTTCACTTTTTTTTTTTTTTTTTATTTTTTTATACCTTGACAGGTCACTAGTGCTGTACTGCAGCATTTCTAATTAGAGGTCTGCGGCACAGCCCATAGCAATATGGGTATGCCCTGCAAGGAGATAACCTTGGCTCATGCCCCCATGCCTGCCTTCCAGTGCCCTATATCTCCATGATTTGCTTATACTAGCATTCTTGGAGTTAGGGAAGAATCTCTGAATCCCATACTATTATTATTATTATTATTTTCTTACAAGACAAACCATGAAATCTACTTTGAGACAATAACTGTGGAAGATCACATTCGCCTCATTTGGGATTTTTTTAATTATTTTAGTTTAAAATTAAAATTTTTTTGTTTAGATTAAGTTTTTTTAATTTTTAATTTTTTATGAAAAAAATAAAATAATTATAATTTAAATATGATATTTTATTTTATTAATTTTCCAATATATTTTATCTTTTATAATTATTCTAACTTAATAGCCTTAAATTTCACATGGGGCATTGTTGGCTGGCTTCTTGGGTGATTGGACCACGTCTCACACTCCCCCGACCTCCAATACTGATCTTGTTTGCCAAATAAGTAGTAGTTGTCGTCTTGGAGACTCGGGCTGCTCTTTGGTTTTAGATAATGCTATAATACACATTTTTTTGAAAAAACTGTACATCATATTGTAAAAGAAAAATGCTTTATAATTCGAAATGGGAGAGATTCGAGTAGTCTGAATTAGTGTTTATTGAATGACTGGTCGGATAATTATTCAGATAATTATCGTGATTGTCACATCGTCGACTGTAGCTAACAGCCTTTCTGTCGAACGATCGGCTGAATGACCAGCCAGACAACCGATAAAATGAATTTCATGCCATTCAGGCCAAACTCAAATTCAAGTTACACAGCAGTGTTAATTGTAAAATATTATAATCAAATTATTTTTTGTCATACTTAATAAATTACAACTAAGCATCTTTAATGCATAATAAAAAAAATTCTTTTGCGATAATTAAAATTATAATCATAATAAATCATAATCAATACCACAATATGTCATATAATTAAGGGTTATAACCAAACAAGACTCGAGACATAATCAAAATATTTCTTCAATTATAATTAAAATAAATTATGAAGCCTCTTTTGGGAAGTGGCTTATAAGCCAACTTATTGATTTTTTGACTTATTTTTTGTAGGGCGAATTACACTAACAATCCCTATAGTTTGGAACTCGTGTCACTTTGGTCCTTAAATTTTTAATTGTGACAATTTAACCCTGAATTTTGAATCTTGTTTTAAATAAGGACAATTGAAAATACCATTGCTTAATTTTAAGGGTAAAATCGTCAATTTGATAAAATATAAACTAATTTGATAAAAATAAATGTCAAAAAAATATTTTTTAATTTTTAAAAATTATTTCTACCCACAAAAAATAAAATTATGTAAAATTAATAAATCTTTTAGACATTTATTTATTTATTTTTACCAAATTAATTTTTATTATGTGTTTGAATGATGATCATGTAATGGGTGGTTATTAAGATTTTAATGTGTAATCAATATATTTAATATATGAAATATTTTTAGTTTTAAATTTTTTTGATTTAATGGATTGGTTTAATAATGATATCAAAGTTGTCACCATATTTGACTTTTGAAAAAATAGAAACTAATTTAATGAAAATAAAAAATAACTACCCATTACATGATCATCATCCAAACACATAATAAAAATTAAATTGGTAAAATAAATAAATAAATAAATGTCTAAAAGATTTATCAATTTTACATAATTTTATGTTTAGTGGGTAGAATTAATTTTTAAAAATTCAAAAATATTTTTGACATTTATTTTTGTCAAATTAGTTTATATTTTATCAAATTAACGATTTTACCCTTGAAATTAAACAATGATATTTTCAATTGTCATTATTTGAAACAAGATTCAAAGTCAGGGTTAAATATATCACAATTGAAAAGTTAAGAACCAAAATGACATAAGCTCTAAATTATAGGGACTATTAGTGTAATTCGTCATTTTTTGTATTTCTTTTCGTAATAAATAAAAAAATAGCTTATTTAGCACTTCTCAAAATAATTCAAGTCATAATCAATCTCATAATAAGTGATAATAAATCAAAATTAATATCATAATGGATCAAAATTAAAAACCATAAAATTATAACTATAACGTATAATATACACATTTTTCAAGGTTTGTATTCTAGAATTTTCCATAGTGTAGCTCTTTCAAGTTCCAAGTTTATATATTTATTAATAACGCAAAAGATTTGCAATTTGACCATGTGTATTGCCTAAATATCTATAACGGTGCTCGAATCTTCTCTGGATTTTGGATTCTCCTATTTCAATGAGAACACTAGTTACATCTTCTCGATGTTGGGACAGTTTTTCCCTTTGTTTGCTTTCTCTTTTTTTCTCATTTTTTTTAGTTACTGAACAACCTAATTATTTATCTTCAATGTCTTTTTTTTTTTTGATAAATTACACTGACATCTTTGAGATTTTTGTTTAATATAAATCTCTCATCATATTTAAAAAATGACACTTACTTCCCAGTCAGATTAAAATAACATATTTATCTCTTAACCTTTATATATATAAAATAATAAAATAATATCGATATTTTGTTTATGTTATTTTAAGAGAAATAACAATCATCTTCTTTGGTTTAATTCACACAAAAAATTAATTTTTTTATTTTTTGTGTTTTTTTTATTGTTACTGAATTTTTTTAATATTTTAAGTATTTTTTATTTTTTAAATACACCTAATCTAGATATACTAAAAAAATATAATATTTTGTGATTTTTTAAACTCACAAAATACAAAAAATAAGAAAATACAAAAATTCAGTAATACTGTAATAAATGTGAATGGCGGTATTTGATAATACTGTAGCAAATGTGGGTGAATAGATGAAAAAGAAAAATGATAGTGAAAATAAAAAATGAAAAATTCTATTCATATGTATAAATTTATATAAAAAAATATCATAAAAATGTTGTGATAGTGATGTTGTAAATATAAATCATGTTTATGAGTGTTTTATTTTAAAATGAAAGGTTACCATTAAACTATCTCATTGTGTTTGAAAATTTTTATATAAAATTTATGTTTGTATATTGTTACTCAATAAGAATATATTTAGGTAGAATTTAATAATAAAAAATTATAGAATGTAGTAATGATGATAGGAAAAAGAAATGGTAAAAAAAGAATAAAATGGTCATTTAAAAATTTTTATAACATAATATCAACAATTGAAGAAGTAATTTATAATGAGATTACAAATCTCAAAAAAAAAATATATATATATAATTTTTCAAACGTTAAAAGAGAATTTGTGTAAGAATCTTGATAGAGACTCTCAATTTTTCCCACCCCAACCACCCTCACACACACGTAAAAATTAGTTATTGGAAGAAGAAAAAAAATAAATTTTTTTTGACCAATTAAATCTCACTGAGGTCCTGCGGGTCACCTCAGTGGGGGTCTAAAACATAATGCTTTGTATAAAATAAAAATATCCGAGCATGTCAATATAATTACATTTATTTTTTCGTACATCAGAAAAAATATTTATCTTGAACGTTATTCAAAGAGCTACAGTTAGATCTATGAGATACCCACAGTTAGATCTATGAGATACCCACTTGCTTTTTCAAGACAGTACAGTACATAGTTATCGTTTCCGAAAAACTTTTTTAGTTAACTTTTTCTTTTTTTTTTCTTTTTTAGTTGAGATTTTTTTAATTTAAGACTAAAAAATTTATTTGACAAAAATTTTAAGGAAATTTAATCAAAACCTTTTCATTAGATTATTGTTTAGTGAAAATGACAGTTCAATTTATCTTGATTCATAAATTATCTAAGAAAAAAATACGTAATTGAATAAGGATAAAGTAAAATATATATATATATATATATATATTTTATAGACAATATTTCCAAAGTAAATGTTATTGCTAAACAGAGCAACATGTTACTATAAAACAAAATAACATGTTACTTTCAAACACAGTAACATATTACTGTTATTATTTATATCAATTTTGACGGTAATAATTTTTTTTTTTAAGAATTTTATAATCAACATAACTTTTATTTGATAGATTTGATGAGAGAATTTTAAATAATATTAATTTTATTAAAGGTTGACATTTAGATAAAAAAATTATATTATTTTAAAATTTAATATTTTGATAATAATGATATGTGTTGAACTTTTCAAGAAAAATATTTTATGCTTGTCCTTAATGTATTAAAATTTTATTGGGACTTTGAACAAATCTCTCAAATTATTATTATTTTTTTATTTTTATGAAAGTAAAAATAAAATAATTATGATTTAGATTTGATATTTTATCTTATTAATTTATTTATTTATTTTTTTTTTTTTTGTATTTTTTTATTTCCCAAAATCTTAGTCAAACGAAGCCAAAATTTTGGTGAAGGTAATGTATCCATACATGTACATCCATGTGAAACTCATGCTCATGTGAGAGTTTATGTACTGTGAGGTAATTTGAAATTTGATAAAAAGTTAATTTTTTGATTTTTTTTTTTATAGTTTTTTTACACAAAAAAAAGTCACAAAAAAATCAACTTTTTTAGTCAAAAAAGTCACCAAAAAGTCAAAAATTTAAAAGTTAACTTTTTATCACCTTCTCAAAACACCACTTTGTACATCAAAATTAAATGTAAATAGTGTCTGTTTCCAAGAGTATGATTAACAGGGATATCTCTCCCTCTCTCTCTTCGTTTGGGAAGTGGGTTGATTTTTTGGCTTTTTAATTTTTTTGGCTATTTTAGCTTGGGTTAAAAAGCTTGATTTGGAAAAGATTTTTTGACTTTTTTGGCTTTTTTTTTTTGTGAGAGAAGAGTGTAATGATTATGGGTTATATGTGATGTTTTGTTTGTTGTGGTTAAAATAGTCTATTTTGTCTTTTGTGGCTAAAATAGCAAAAAAAAAAGCCCATAAACCATCTTCCCAAACGGAGCTATAGAGTTGTTTTAAGAAATTAGTTAAAAGTAAATTTTTTTTATTTTTTTAAAAGATATATTAAAAATAAAGAGATAATAGTAACTCAAATAGTTAAGAGTTAAAATTTAACTTTTAATCAAATTCCCAAATTGACTCATATGCGCAAATGTAGAATTATTTCAAAGCCCCAAAAGTTAGGAGTGTAACTTGGACAGGTTCAGTCGGGTTGAGATGTTGTCCAAACCAACCTAAGTTGTGCTAAAACCTACCCAGGCCCGCCCAGTCCTGAATTGTAGCCCGAGATTACCTGTCCAAACTCGACTCGAGTTAAACCCGAATTGCCTAAGTTACCCGAATTGTAAATGAATTTTAATATTTTTTTTAACAGCTACATTATTAAAATTTCACTCTATTTACATTTTTTTATTTATAGAAAATCATTAATATTATTAAAACAAATAATTTATATAATGTAAAAGAGATGCCATTATAGTAGTCTTTATAACTTATGAGTGAAAATAAAAAAAAATAAAAATATAAAATTTTATGTTATTTGTATATATAATATATATTCAATATGATTTAATAATTTAAATTACTTTAATATCATGTAATGGCTAATAATTATATATATATATATATATATTTAATATTTTATATATTTATATATGTATAATTCCGACTTTGGGTTGCTCGGATTGTTTAACATTTTTGCCCAAGCTCATCCAAACTTAATTTAGGTTTCTAAATTTTTATCCAAACCCATATCAAATTAAAAAATATCTTGTCTAAATCCTAAAAAAATTCAAACTAAGTTTGGATTGCGAGCCCGCCCAAATTATACCCTACCAAAAGTTCATTCATAAATTCTCGTAATTTTGAAAGAAAAAATAAATAAATACGTGGCACTCCTTTTTCACTATTTAGGCATTTTTACCTCGAGAAAAGAGTGAGAGCCCTACTGGGTTGACCCCACCACCTCCAGTGAATGCTGATTAGTCTAATTTTTTTTTTTTGTTTTTTTTTTTTTTGGTCATCCTCTCATTGCCCCCCACGTGTATGTGGGGATGGTGGGGATCACCCCTCAGTGGGGGTCTGGATCAACTCTGTTTTACCTCCTCTCCCAAGACGGTTACATAAAAAATAAAAATAAAATAATAAAAAAATCACATAATATCTCTCAATACCACAAGTCACTCGCGCATATTCGTCACCCATAAACCACTCATGCCACGATCTCTCACTCACATAAGTAACTTATATAAATTAATAAAAAAATACAAATCCCCAAACTCTATAACTTAAATAAATTTAAATATTTATATACATGTAATTGTTAGAAAATAATAATTTTTCGGTAACTTTAATTCAAAATTAAAGTAGGATTTAACCGTCAGTTGATGTTGGTCTAAGTGATTTTATATTATTTTAAATGATAATATTACAATACAAAAATAATGAGCAAAAACTATTGAGTTGTGAATGAAAATTGTATTATCAAGTGGGCATCAATAAAGTTGGACTTAGATTTGGACTTAATCTTGGTTTGGACTAGGCCTAGGCTTGTGCATGTGCTAGGTTTGTGTAGACGCGCCCCGAGGACTCCCGAGAAGATCTCGTTTTGTTCTCTAGCATACTACAGTTCGGACTCAATGTCACGGTTCTGAATCTAATCTTGCAAAGTGCGATGCAAAACCGATAAATCACCAAAGAGTCCAAATCTAGCAAATCGTTTTGGAAAACTGATTTTTAAGAAAGAAGTACCAAACATGGACTGCTTTTCTAGATACAGAGTCGCCACCTAAATATTTTATTTTGGGGGAATTTAGGAAACCCTGACTCATGCCTAAGGCCACGTGTCCGTCATCACCAAAGTTGCCTCGGCTCGGGAACTTGGGTACGATTGGGGAAGGTCATGCAATGAGCACCCCCGCTCGCCCGATCAAAGATCAGCCTGTACTGAGCATGATATCTTGTTTTTGAAAACATATGCGTTCTTATTCCGGTTATTAGCTAGAATTTACTATGTGATGTGCACAACACACAAGTATAGACTAGATCGCCTAATTTGGAACAAAGCATTGCATATTCATTTGTTTGAAAATGGTTTGAAATTTACTACTCGTGAGTAGGCTAAAATGCGGATTTCAATGAATTGTCCCAATTCAAGTAATCCAACCTTCACCCACAGGCATTCAGGCAGTTATATCATATAAGCGATTAGCCTCATGGCAAGCATGTTGTCATGGCAAAACTCACACTCATGCAAGATGCTTAAGCATAAACACTCACAGTGTACTCCGGGCCAAAACAAAAAACTAGTTAGAAATCATGCATGATCCTAGTTCATGTTAAAATGGCTAATGCATCGCATGCAAAGTGCAACCAGAATAGGCTCGGCTAATCTAAAATGGCATATGAGATGCGACAATTGGATACATGTATTCAACTTGGAATTGAAATACAATGCAGTTA
The DNA here is from genome assembly GCA_030407325.1 of Camellia japonica. Classification (NCBI taxonomy): domain Eukaryota; kingdom Viridiplantae; phylum Streptophyta; class Magnoliopsida; order Ericales; family Theaceae; genus Camellia; species Camellia japonica. The sequence goes on from JAPPVO010000029.1 coordinate 91,086,438, forward strand.
GTATGATGCTCCAAGCCCCGTGCATTCAATACAGATGAATGGTGCAAACATGCATAGCATAAGGATGCTAATTGAAATATGCCCTAGAACTAACCACTGAAAGCAGGTAAGTAAAAGGGAGAAAGAAGTGGAGATTAGAAGACATGCATCACACACACGCACGCTTATTACATAATTGCGCCCTCTCGACGGAGGGACCAAAAGAATAATACAAATCATCTAATTAACTAACTAACAAGCTAATTAATTAATTACACAACCAAATCGAACTAAATAACTATTCTAAGTTATTAAAACACTGAAATGGCCTCGAGACGAGGGATGAATGCATGCTCGGACGGCTTCGCTCGGAAATCCATCGACATGCTTCATGTTGCCTCTGTTTGCACTGCTCTGTACCTCTGAAAATTATGCCAACTTCTGTGACACTTCTGAACCATCTTGTGTACACTGTGGGAGGTCATCGACCAAGAGATGATGCCATCGGCCAAGATAGGAAGGTCATCAACCAAATATAAGGCTCTCGGCCAAATGTTTGTTGCCGATCGGCACTAAATATGGTCGATCGACCATCTCTTCCTGTGAAAAGCTCCTGTTGCTGCAGCAAAGGACAAACAGAGCATGGCAATACATTTACAAGACAATGTCTGCACAATTACACCCCTTATCATGTTTAAGACTCAAAGGTGTGTAGTTCTCGACCCTCGGACCACCAATCACACATTTCAATGCATGATAGCCAAAGGAGCCAAGTGTGTAATTTAATATCAAATGAAATGCACAAAAAAAACACATGAGGGGCCCCAACCTCTATCATGCTTGATCAAGAGGCAAGGGAATACACACACAATGCAATGCAACCTAAGCATGCAAGCAAGCTAATGCAACATGAGCATGCAAGCAAGCGATATGCAACCTCAGCATGCAAACATGCATGCATACAATGTAATAGGCATGCAATAACAATACCAATAGCAAACATGCAACAACATGTAATCTAACACATATGCAAGATGGATGAGCATGCAATAACATGTCAATTAGCAAGCATGCAACAAGCATGTAAGCATAATATAATAGGACTAGCATGCCACAACATGCAAGGGAACTAATAGGCAACAACATATAATGTACCAAGTATGTAACAAGCATGCGACAAAATGCGAGGTAAACATGCAACAACATGCGAAAGAATGGACTTAAACTAAAGTGGACAGCTCTTAAACATGCCCAAATCAGTGGCCGAAATGCTATGGAAATGAAGACAAAGGTACATACAAACATGCATGCCAATTGGTCTATCACCTAAGCATAGGAGAGCAACTTTCAAGAACACTTAAAAGGAGACAAATATAGACATGTGACATACATTGTAAGCTCTGAAATCATTTTAGGAAAGGTGCCAAACCAACCAAACAAAGCAAGCAAGTCATGCAAAAAGGCTTAAAGCTTGAAACTAGTCAAGGGACTTAAACCAAGGCTATGCAAAATCTGAAGCAAATGACAAGTATAATCCAAAACAGTCCTAGATCATACCAAAATGAGCCTAAAACATGCAAGGACCAAAGCCAAAATAAGCTAGAACAAAGGGCCGAAAGCATGAGGCATGCAAGGCTACAAAAGAGGTGTTACACTACACCTATCAAAACCAAACATGGCATAACTTAAGCAATGAAAAACAGAGTTATGGCATGGTAAAACAAGACCAAAAACCCACTTAGATAGCATCCCAAAGACCTAAACATAATGGCACACACAATGACCCATTCATGAGGCATAAAACATCAACTCTTTAAAGCATTAAAGAAGTGACAAGTGCAAGTGTTTGAGCATGAAACATGGACTGAAATAGTATAACAAATGATGCCAAATCATTGAAATGGTCCAAGTAAAGCATGCTAATGACTTGGACACTTAAGGCTAACAAGCTAGAATGCCTTATGGCTATACAAAGCATGGCATATATGGTCAAAACAACTCAAATCAGAACTTAAGCCTGTTACAACAAGGCTAAAAGCTTCATGGAGTCGAGCCAAAATCATGCTAGAAATATGGCTTAAAGCATGATGCATGTTAAGGCAAATGAAAGGATTGCAAGGCAAGTACATGAAGCATACATGGTATGTCCAAACCAAGTCAAAACAGTGTTATATCATGGTAAAACAAAGCCTAATACATACTGAAATGAAGCTAAAACAAACCAAGCAAACATGCTACCAATATAAGCTATTTATACTAACATTCAAGACAATAAGGAGAGGGGATGACCCTCTCCTATTTAGGACTCCAAAACCACTTTACCACCACTAAAAATCCTCTGGATTTCAGTGGTAGGAAGGTCACGCAAAGCCAAGAACAAGGGCCAAAAGGGATGGCCTAAAACAAGGCCCAAAAGGGATGGCCTAAAACAAGGCCTAACAAGGCCTAAGAGGGGGGGAAACAACCCCAAACCAAAAAGTAATCTTAAACAAAGATCTAAAGCATCAAAAATCAGAACTTATTATAGTTTAGAGTTAAGCTTAAAACAATAAGCAAGAAGATCTAAAAGCTTAAGCAAGAAAGGGGTATTAAAAGCAAGAATGCTCACCCTTGAAGAACACTTTCAAGAACAAGGCTCCAGCAACTTTTCCAAGCTTAAACCGCTCCAAGAACTCTGAAACTAACCTCAAGGGGCCTCAGCTCCAAGAGGATGGTATTCTAGTGTGTGTTTGTGTACAATAGTAAGACAATACTACACTTTTGAGTACAAAACAAGGCTAAACAAAGAAGAATAGATACAAAAATATATCTATCCCTCAAGACTCAATTTTCTGAACCCTTGAGGAGGGAGGAGGGCCTCCCCTCTTATAGAAATCCAAATTCAAAGTTTCTAGGAGAAGCTAAGTCAAGGGGCAAATCCCTCTATACACGTGTATGGAGGGGGTGAATTGTGTATGCCAGCTGTCAGCTGTGACAGCTGGCATAAAATATCTGCATAAAGCAGATGAACAGGGTTCAGCCAGAAAACATGGCCAATCGACCAACATAAGTGCCGATCGACCAAAAGGAGTGCCGATCGACCAAAAATGGAGTGTCTACAGTTTGGAGTGTCTACAGTTTGGTCTTGGACTTGTATTTGGACTTAATCTTGAGTTTGGGCTAAGTTATATTGTATTGAGCTTAACTTGTGTATGTGTTTAAGAATTAGGCTTGGATCGGGTTGTGACCCAATATTAGTATCCATTTTGTGACATGTCTAATTGGTTTATTCAAATATCATTATGTACATATTTATTTGTACATTTATTAAGTACATGAGAAATGTAAGATTTTGTAACTCTTATCTTTTGATGATGGAGTTGATAACCATATTAGTGACCATAGGTTTTCAACATTTGTAACTCTAGCCCTAACGGCTAGAGTTGATGGCCTTAGTTAATGGCATTTGATGGCCCTATTGATGTATAACTTTCATGGCTAGGGATTCCCCTACTTGTATAAATAGAAGCATTTCCCCTCCAACTTGGTAGAATAATTTTGGAGAGATTTTTTTATGAAAAAATGGAGATGGTATTTTGAGATAAAAAGTTGAAGATGTTTTTTTACACCAAAGAAATTTTTTTCTATCTTCTTTTGCTAGCCCATTTTTTGGTTCTTATTAGAGAGAGTGCATCTATTGTCAAGTTCGCCGAAATTATTCAGAAGGCGCTTCTACCTTAGCTGGTCTCGACAGTCGTATCTTGGGAGACAGACGTCGGCGTACCTTTAGCATCCATCGGGAGGCGGTAAATCTGTTTTAAGGAAACTGTCTAGTACAGGCTTCGATTTGCTTCTTTTCTTATCATTTGTTCTTAAATTTTTCAATATTTAGTTTACAAAAATGAGTTCTAATCTTTAGTTATCCATATTAATAATTTATTCTATTAGTAATGTAATCTAATTCATTTCTATATTTTTAGTTGTGTCTTTTATTCTGTATTTCATCCTTTTAATAAAAAATTGCTTTATCATTTCTATTTAATTTATTTTATATATTTTTCATGTATTATTATGGAGAAATACCAACAATCTTAAAACAGACTTTTTATAAATAGGTTTTGATAAAAACAATTTAGTTTTTATTATACTTTTATTCTAGTGACTCTTGGAATTAAAATTAATTTAATTGTCTAAAATTATTGGAATTTGAGTTGTTTGTTTCGTGTAATTTATTCATACAATTTATTTTATGTTAATTAGTTGCTATTGCATGAGTTATTTGATAGTTAGTGCTTAAGTTGTTAGGAGTTTATAAAAATAAAATAAGAATTTTATTTCTTAAGATTCTTACTAATTTATTTGATTTGTTTGTTATTGTTTTTCTTTTGTAATTAACTTTCTTTACAGGCTTACCTAAACACGAAAATAGGATATATAATACAAACAAATAAAATAAATTGGAATTAGTGAATGGGACTACTAATTTTGTTTTGAACATGATAACCTAAGCATGAATAAGAATTTTAGATCTTCAGATTTTTGGACATATTTGCGAGTTTAAGCATTCACCGTAATGTGGAGAATTATTTTGGATTTATTTCATATTGTTTCGAAAGTTTTTTAAACAATTTTGATTTAATTCGATTAATTAAATTCTGGGAAAATCAAAGTATTGGAATTCTTGTTTGGAGAATTTTAAGAGATTCGTCTAGTCGAAATGTTTTCGACAGCATAGAATATCTCCAAACTGGTTTTTTTTATGAGGAAATTTAGTTCAACAGTTTTGATTTTTCTATATAATAGTCTTATTTCTAACCTTGCTTATGATTATATTGCAATATCACATGGTGGTATAGCTTGGTATTGTAGTGATATTAATTCTTATTTATTCTATTTATTTTTGGTTATATCAATTCTGAGTTCTTTAATGTCTTGATGCGCAATCAAAGAAATCACTCAAAAATATTTTTGTATTGATGGAATGATATGTGAAAAGTTAAGTCTATTGTTTTATATATATATATACATATATTTGCTCATAGTTGTATGGTTGGATTGCCAACATTATAACCATAATATTTCTATATGTATAATTGATTTATAGCCATGCAACTCATGATATTCTTGTAACTGCAATGCATCTATAGCCTTTGAATTACACATTGTAAGTTATAGCTGAAATTACTTGTGTAATAATTACTTTATTGATTAATTAACTCATCTTGTATCCAAGTGTGTATATGAATAGTGAGCATGGAGATTTAGCGGCAACGAAAATAGAATTTTGTAATGTGTTTTACACAAAGATAAGTATTACAAGTGGAGAAGTGTATTCTTCGCTAAACAGACGATTTCGGATGCAACCATGAATTCCGTTTTGTAGATTAAGACAATTTGTAATTATAACAATTGCATTTTCATTTCCATTTATAGTGGTTTTAATTTCTAATTTGTAATAGTTTCACCGTAGTGAAAGGAAATGGAGAAGGAAAGAAATTATAAACCTTCGGGTTTAGAGAAAGTCTCTGGGATTAATTTTATTATTACCAAAGTGTTTTGGTTTTCTGTAATAGAAACCAAAGTCTAACCTTAGCTAAAGAGTATTTTTGATTTATTCAAAAATGGCAAGTAAGATGGATTTAATTTCAAACCTTTGTCGTTAAAGGAAATCTTTGGGTTTAATCTTTTTATTCCCAAAGTGGTAGGAAATCAAGTTTTGAGAAAGTCTTTGGTTATAATATGATTATTTCCAAAGTGTTTTGTTTTGGGAAAAGAAACCAACTTTTAGCATTAGCTAAAATATTTCTGATTTTTATTCAAAAATAATGGGCTCAGTTCCGAGAGTACCGGTTAACTTTTATGAGTAGTGTAATTCTGATAGCAAATTTTAATTGCTTATAAGTTTTGTAAACTTCGTCTATTTTAACCTAGTTTATCCCCTGAAAAAATTAATTCTAAATTTATTTCTTATAGACTAGGAGTCAACATACTCTTGAAAGTTTTGTCTAAGGTTAAATGGGTCTTAAGTGGGACCGGTGTGACCCCTCCAGTCTTCTTGAAAACTTTCCTGACTATGTTCGATTCTAGGGTAAGTAGTGAGATCAGTTTGAATTAAATTTCAGACTTTGGAATTTTCTAGTGTTAAGTTTAGTTCCTGGAAAAACATAATAGTGAAAATTCTGTTGTGATTTTTCAGAAATGGTTTTAAGAGGTGACAACAGAAAATGTTGTTCCACCTGACAACCTTAAGCCTTGCGAGGTTCTTAAAGAAAAATCAAGAGAGATCAAGTGTAATTAAAGAAAATCATAAGATTGCATGATAATATCTCTGAATTAATCAGAGGTAATTAGTATGTTATCCTTGTGTCAATTATAACATGTATGATTGCTATGTGACTTTGCTTGAGAGCAAAGATAAGACAACCCGTTAGGGTGGGAAATATATTTTTGAAATTTTGAATTCCAAATATATTCTTAAATTGGTGGCTCCTAGTAAGTACAAGATCACTAATCACAGACATAGAAAATTGGTGGTTCCTAGAAGGTGTTAGACCATTGGCTACACAATTATGAAATTGTGGTTCCTAATAGTGAATAGATTACTGATCACATGTCAAGACATGATGGTTCCTAGTAGTAGAGAGGCTACTAATCATATGTCAAGACATGATGATTCCTAGTAATAAAAGAGTCTATTGATCCTATGTGAGGATGTTGTGATTCCTAGTAGTAAAGTGACTACTGATCACAGGTCCAAACATTGTGATTTCTAGTAGTAGAAAGTCTACTGACTACATGCTGAGAAATTAATGATTCCTAGTGATAAGACTATTGATCATGTTATGAAGTTTTGAATAGTAGACTATTATTGAACACTGGATTTGTGTTTCCTAATAGTAAGACTATTGGCTTCAGAATGATAGGTTGGACCAAATATGCCTAGGTGCCTTGAATTTGAAAAAAACCTAATTCGGTTGATGACGGTTTGGGAATGTATTTTCTGTTATATGATTTTGAGAGTTTCATAATCATTACGACACAAAAAATTGTTTAAAGACTTCGTATGAATTTTTGAAAAGGCCAAAAGCCTTCGTATAAATTCTACAAATGTGAGGGTGTCATGCAAAAGGTGGTAATACCTAAATCCAAGAGGGTTAGGATAAGCCTTAAAATCCGTTGAGTTTGTATTCAACGGTTATGCACAATATAGTAGTGCATATCCGTTTTTTTGTGGACAAATCTGATATTCAGATTTACACAAGAATATTATTATGAAATTAAGAAAATGGTTTTCATGAGAAAAGAAATGAGCCTAGAAGATGTTAACATGCTAGGACTTTAAAGTACTATCTAAATCTTCTTAAACCTATATGGTGGCTAGTGAGGCTAAAAGCTTCTTTGAAGCTATGATTTCTCCAAAAAAAAGTTATTGATTTAGCTTTATCTTGCATAGATAGTAAGCCTTGGGATGCAAGTGAATGAAAGCCAATAAGATGGGCTTGTTATCAAAGGATACTGGCAAAGAGAATGCATTGGTTATTTTGATACGTGATCACCAATTATGGTGAGTACGATCGCAATTGTACGAAGTCTGTAGATACATAAAGATGGATGTTCATATAGCTTTCCTATATGAAGATTTAGTTGAATAAATCTTTATGGAACAACTCGAAGAGTTTGTTGGTTCCAGGATGAGGAAAGATTGTATGCTTGAGAATTATGTTATGATTTGAAATAAGTACTGAAACAATGGCATGAGAAATTTAACTACACTATGTTGTCAAGTAGGTATTGACAAATGTGTTTATGTCAAAGACACTGACAATAGTATATGTCATTGTGTGTCTGTGTGTAGGTGACATGCTCATTGTTGGTAGTTATGAGAAGATGTTCAATACTACCAAGTGAATGTTGAACTCTAAGTTTGGTATGGGCCTTATAGATGTGATTACCAAAACATCTGCTAATATTGTACTTTCTCAGTCTCATTATGTTGATAAGATACTTGAGAAATTTAGTAAATCAGAGATACAACTGTTTCGAGGACACCGGTAGACTTGAGTCTACATTTGGCCGAGAATAATAGTGAGAGTGTATTTTAACTAGAATATTCTCGGATCATTGGAAGTTTAAAATATCTGATGAGTTGTACAAGGCCAAGAATAGCCTACTTAGTTAGCAGGCTAAGTAGATACACGAGTAATCCTAGTGCCTATCTTTAGAAGGCGATTGTACGGGACTCAGGTACTTACGATATAATCGGGATTATTGGTAGCATTACACTTGATATCCAGTTGTATTAGGAGGCACGCCCACTGGATATCTTGTCCGTTAGTGTCACGACCCAAACCCGATACCCAAAAGTTTGGCGTCGCAACAATAAAATAATTTTAAAATTTCTGTAGTAGTAATAGTAGTAGTAGCGCAAGCAGAGAAATTAAATTAATTAAAATAAAATAAATGGGTATCAAAAAGTTTATTAAAAAGGAAAGTAGTCATTTGGGCTTTTATTTATTACAACAGTCCGATCAGAATTACAGATAGTAAATAATAAAAAAACACTACGATTCATTCCCAATCTCGATCCCGCTAAATCTCATCACCTAAAAGGGGTTAACAGCTATAAGTACAAGGCAGAGTGAGAACTATTATACAATGAGCATGAGGGTATACAAATTATTATGGATAATTATTTGGCTAAAAACAGAGATTAGTTTGGTAACTGAAATATATAATTAATTTTCACTGACAGAAGCATAGTGTGGAAATCATGTAAGCAAATAATCATAACCACGGTACAGAACAGAACAGAGGTCACTGGAGTAACAATCAGAACAGAGGTCAATGAATCCATGACAAAGAGAGGACCACAAAGTGGCCAAACAGAGGCCAATAGTTATTTAAGACCCCCAAGGCATGGGACTCCCATGGTAGTACTTCCAGAAAATAATTGTTTACAAGATCATTGTCAAATACTTTCTAAAATTTAAACAACAGATCCATGGGTTTCAATTTAAGCAAATAGGGGTCAGGAAATAATCCACATAATCGAAATATTAATATAATTTATAAAACACAAATTGCGTAAAATAAATTATGGTAACTTAAAACATACGTAAAATATATTGTGGTGATTCAAAGTATAATAAAACTCACCTTAATGTTAATTCCAACTTTTACCTTTCGTTCACTGCTACCCACTAAATACTCCAACTAAACTCAAAGGTTATAAAACCAACTAAAAAGCCAAGAGAGAAAATTGGTGAGTTTGGAATTGGTGGTGATCCTTAGCTGAGCTGATGTATATCTATTTATCTAGGCCACAAAGCGAGGGGAGGAAGGGGCGTGCTCAGCAAGACACTTGCGGGGCACGTCTTTTTGTTGCACAAAAAAATTATATTTCAGTATATTTTAATCTAGGAAAAATATAGAGAAAAATATAATAAAAATACCATAATACTCAAAAAATAATATCGAATAAAAAATTATTTTTTCAGTATAAAAATATACAGACTATTAACTATTCAGAAAAATTCAGAAAAAATATACTATTTATATATATATATATATGTGTGTGTGTGTGTGTGTGTGTTTTCATACTCTAAACTTTAATACCATCTAACTCTTTAAAACATATGCTTCCACAAATTAAATATTTGGGGTGTCATATTTCTCTCATCTTAAATAGAAGTTTGTCCCCAAACTTGACGTACCTTGGTTTTCAAAGAGGTGTGGGTACTTGGTCCGCATTTGACTTTTAGTTTCTCATGTTGCTTCTTCGACACGATGGTTTCTCCATAAGACTTTTATAAGAGATATGGTCTTGTTTCGGAGAACCTGATTACGACGATCGAGAATCTACACTGATTGTTCTTCATAAAAGAGATCTTCTTGAACTTCCAGGTTCTCATAATCGACAACATGTTCTGGATCTCGAAGATACCGTCGGAGCATCGAAACGTGAAACACATTGTGAACATTGAATAGTTCAAGTGGCAGTGCAAAGCGATATGCGACAGGATCAATCCTTTCTAGTATCTCGAATGGCCCGATGTAATGTGGGTTTAACTTTCCTCGTTTTCCAAATCGAATAACCCCTCTTGTGGGTGAGATCTTTAGAAATACATGATCTCTTATTTAAAATTCTAAGTCCCGTCTTCGTGTATCAGCATAGCTTTTCTAGCGACTTTGAGCAATGCGAATTCGCTGTTGGATAAGTTAAATTTTATCGCTCGTTATTTGCACGATCTCGGGGCCTAATAGTTTCCTGTCTCCGACTTCCGTCCAACACAGAGGTGATCGACATCTCCTTTCATACAGTGCTTCGTAGGGTGCCATTCCGATGCTTGGTTAGTAGCTGTTGTTATAGGTGAACTCCACCAAAGGTAGGTGATCATCCCAATTACCTTTGGGGTCTAGCACACACACACATAACATATCTTCCAAAGTCTGAATTGTTCTTTCAGATTGCCCATCGGTTTGCGGGTGATAAGCAATGCTAAACCTCAATGTAGTTCCCAAAACCTCTTGTAATTTGTTCCATAAGTGAGACACGAAGCGGGGGTCTCAGTCAAACACGATTGAAACTGGGGTACCATGAAATCGAATGATTTCTTTGATGTACAAAGTGGCAAACTTAGTAAGGGGGTATGTGATTCAGATTGGTAGAAAATGTTCCGATTTCGTCAATCGATCTACTATAACCCATATTACATCATTCTTCAAGATTGACTATGGTAGCTCGACCACGAAGTCCATAGTAATGTGCTCCTATTTTCATTCAGGAATAGACAGTGGTTATAGCATTCCTGCATGTCTCTGATGTTCTGCCTTAACCCATTGACAATGCAGGCATTTGGAGACGTGGCTTACTATGTCTCTTTTCATTCATGTCCACCAGTAGTGTTCCTTTAGATCGTAATACATCTTCGTGTTGCCAGGGTGGACCGCAAACCTCGATCTATAAGCTTCTACCAATATCTTCTTCTTGAGTTCTGGAAGGTCGAGTACCCAAATTCGATTCTGAAATTTAGCATCCCATTGCTTATCGTGAAGTCAGGATTGGGCATGCTTATTTGCTCCTCGTACTTTTTCTTCAAAAGTTTATCTTCACATTGGCATGCTCTAATTTCTTTAATCAACGTGGGTTCCATGATTATGTTGGCAAGCAGTCCATTGACCTTGTGAGAAACGAGGGTACATGCCAAACTTCTGGTAGTCTTTCAACTCAACCCGTCTGCTACCACGTTAGCTTTGCCTGGATGGTGATGGATTTCTACATCGTAGTCTTCATAAATTCTAGCCATCGTCGTTGCCTCATATTTAGCTCCTTTTGTGTAAACAGATATTTAAGACTCTTGTGATCAGTATATATCTCGTAGGTTACTCCGTAGAGATAGTGACGCCAAATTTTGAGAGCGAAGATTACTGCGGTTAATTCCAAATCGTGGGTCGAGTAGTTCTTCTCGTGGGTCCTTAGTTGATGCGAGGCATATGCAATGACTTTTTCATTTTACATAAGGATGCAACCCAAACCATTGTATGAGGCATCGCTATAAATTACGAACCCTTCTGTTCCCTTAGGGAGTGCTAGTATAGGAGCTGTCACAAGTCTGTTTTTCAACTCTTTGAAGCAACGTTCCTGCTCGTCCGTCCATTCAAAGAGCGCATTCTTCTAGGTTAGTTGGGTCAAGGATGATGCTATCTTTAAGAAATCTTACACAAAGCGTCGATAATAGCCGGCTAGACCCAAGAAGCTTCGAATCTCGGACACGTTAGTAGGTCGTGGCCAATCCACGATTGCTGTAACTTTTAGGGGGTCGACCGAGATGTCATCTTTGTTAATGATGTGACAGAGGAAGTGTACACTAGTGATCCCAGAATTCGCATTTCTTCAATTTGGCATAAAGTTTGTGATCACATAGTGTTTGTAGAACCGTTCGCAAATGCTGCTCATGGTCTTCCGGTGACTTGGAGTATATGAGAATGTCGTCAATGAAGACGATGGAAAATTCATCAAGATAAGGTTTGAACACTCGGTTCATGAGGTCCATGAAAGCTGCTGGGGCATTCGTGATGCCAAAAGGCATGACAAGAAACTCGTAATCCCCATAACGTGTTATGAAGGCAATCTTTTCGATACTTTCTGCTTTGACTTTTAATTGATGATAGCCAAAACACAAGTCAATTTTGAGAATACTTGAGCGCCTTGAAGTTGATCAAACAAGTCATCGATTCGTGGCAGAGGGTATCGATTCTTGATGGTGACTTTGTTTAGCTCCTGATAATCAATGCATAGCCTCATCGTGCCATCTTTTTTCTTTGGTCGGATGAAGCCTTTGTCCAAGAGTTCCTGAAGTTGGGTTTCTAGTTCTTTCAATTCTGTCATTTACATACGATAAGGAGCTTTGGATATTGGTTATGTACCAGGTTGAGTTTCAATGGTGAATTCGATTTCTCGATCAATTGGGGTACCGGGTAGGTCTTCAAGAAATATATCTGAGAATTCTCGAATCATAGGGATTGTATCAAGTGTGGGGGCTTCTGGTTGAGTATCGATCACATAATAGATATAACTACAACAACCCTTTCTTAGAAGTTGTTGGGCTGTCGTGAAGGATATAACACATGGAGGGGTGAAAATTCCAGTTCCATCAAAAACAAGCTCGAGTTGGTTGGGTAACTGAAGAGAGACCTTTTTGGCTTTGCAACCGATAGAGGCGTGATTGGTAGTTGCCAATCCATTCCTAAGATCACATCAAAGGTACTAATGTAGAGAGGAATTAAATCTACATGTAAGGTTTCACCTGTTAATGATATAGTACAAGATTTGTACACGTTTGTACCAATAGTGGAATTTCCAGAAGGGAAAGACACAGGTAGTATATATCCTAAGGGTTCGAGTGTTGATGTGAACTTTGAAGCAAAGTGTGGTGCAACAAAAGAATGAGTGGAACCAGAGTCAAAGAGAACATGAGCTACGTGACCACAAATAGAAAATGTACCTGACACAACATTTTCTGTAACTTCTGGGTTTCCAGGTACCACGGCAAAAGCTCTTCTTTGGCATTTTTGGTCCTTCCTCACTTCTCCAGGCATCGCGGGTTTTGGGGCTGGTCCAAAGGGGCCAGCTGTAGGATTGGTAAACTTTGGGCAATCTCTCAGCAAGTGGCCAACTTAATGGCATTTAAAGCATGTTCCCGTGTCTCGATGGCATCGCCCCCAATAAGTTCTCCCACAAGTAGGGTAATTTGGAACGGTACCACCTCTGGGATTAGTAGAACCTTGATTGCCTGCATTAGTTGAACTCGTATTTACCTTCTTTAGAGGTGCAACACTAAATCTTCTATTGTCCCTTTCCCCAAATCGCTTCTTTTGGCTCGTTTCCCCAGAACGTGAGGCTTTAATCTCTTTTTCTGCAATGTATGCTTAATCTACCACCTTCGCATAGGTTGGTAGTTTCAAAACCTCAAGCACATCCTTGATTTCAACATCTAATCCTACTTCGAATTTCCTTACTTTTCGAGCTTTGGTGGAGATGACATATGTCGCAAATCAAGCTAGTTACGTGAACTTGCTCTCGTATTCAATCACCGTCATGGTTACTTACTTTAGATGTATGAATTCTGATGCCTTTTGTTCCCACAGCGAATCTAGAAAGTATTTTTCATAAAATATTTCCAAGAATCTTGCCCAAGTCGCGATTTCTTCTTTCTCCAGGGTAAGAAGCCACTATTCCTGTGCATCGTCTTTGAAAGTGAATGTGACGAAGGTTACCTTGTGTCTTTCTGTACAAGGTAGTGCGCGAAAAATCTTCTCCATGTCTCTAACCCAAGCTTCTACTAGCAGTGGGTTTGTACTGCCAGTAAATGTGGTGGGTTTCAAGTCTTAGAACTGTTTTATTGTAATTGGCTCTTCTCGCTGTTCATGCATTCCATTATTCACGTTGATTTGTAGGGCTCTTAGAAAACTGGTAACTACTTTTTCCATGATTTCCTCCATTGGGTCAGCACCGCTAATTGACAATCCAGTTCTATTTCCATCGTTAGCCATTACTACAGGGTAAAAACGGTTAGTGGAATAGTCAAATTTTTTTTTTGAACCAAGTATGCAATATTATATCTATGATTTACAAAGATAATATAACAGCACATATATAATTTACACGACACTTGTGTTACTTATGCAAAAGAAAAGATGTTAATACAACATACTTAGATAACAGTCAAGGGTTAGTATCTAATCCTACTAATACAAAAACATAAGGATCAAACTAATCATGGTCAGGACACAAAAATCTCTTGATCGGTCATCTAAAATGGACTATTAGGCCATTATGAGAATTGGCTCTGAAAAACTAAGCTATGGAACAACCCTGCAAACTCACTCTACATGAGGGACTCAAACTCTCAACCACTGTGTTCTATCCCAAAGCAACGCCATACCACCCGGACTATATAGACAAGAACACCGTGATCGTAACCCCAAAACTCCCGTCCAGTGATCCGTACAGGTATCTCCAAGTATGACAGTGCGTCAGTGAAATCCACAGTTGGAATATGGATAATGTGTTTTGGGGGAGGTGTCGTAGTGCGTATGTGGCTGCTAGGGTATACATGCCCTCTCATCTTAGCAAAGCCCAGGGGCAATAGTGCAACCAAAAAGTGCGGCTATCCTAGATCTGGAGCAAGACCAACAACGTGGGTCGGCCTAATATATCTCTCACGTGTGCTGCCTCGGCTAAGACTCCAAAACCAGAAATTGTCATCGAGGTCAGCCTGCAAGTATACAGGTCTCCCCATGAGCCAGTCAAGTGTAGGGTGGGCTTGCCTGACAAGACTCTTTGAATCTCCCTAGCCCTCTACTAGGTTCCGGATAAGATGAGCACCTAGGGGCTCAAACCAAAATAACTCCATCAGGTTTGCCATTTCCTACAACACAAGAAAACTTAGCGTAGAAATATTTATAAAATGGATGAATCATGTTAGTCAAACTAAGGCTTTTTTTTTTTTTTAACCCAAAAACCATTGCTCTGATACCACTTTGTCATGACCCAAACCCGGTACCCAAAGGTTTGGCGTCGCAACAATAAAATAATTCTAAAATTTCTGTAGTAGTAATAGTAGTAGTAACGCAAGCGGATAAATAAAATAAAATAAATGGGTACCAAAAAGTTTATTAAAAAGGAAAGTAGTCATCTAGGCTTTTATTTATTACAAAAGTCCGATCATAATTACAGATAGTAAATAAAAAAAAACACAGCGATTCATTCCCAATCTCAATCCCGAAAAATCTCATCACCTGAAAGGGGTTAACAGCTATAAGCACAAGGCAGAATGAGAAATATTATACAATGAGCATGAGGGTACAGAAATTACCATGGATAATTATTTGGCTAAAAACAGAGATTAGTTTTGTAACTGAAATACATAATTAATTTTAACTAACAGAAGCATAGTGCGGAAATCATGTAAGCAAATAATCATAATCACGATACATAACAGAATAGAACAGAGGTCACTGGAGTGATAATCAGAACAAAGGTTATTGGATCCATGACAAACAGAGGATCGCAAAGTGGCCAAACAAAAGCCAATGGTTATTTAAGTCCCCCAAGGCATGGAACTCTCGTGGTAGTACTTACAGAAAATAATTGTTTACAAGATCATTGTCAAATATTTTCTAAAATTTAAACAACATATCCATGGGTTTCAATTTAAGTAAATAGGGGTCAGAAATAATCTACGTAATCGAACTATTAATATAATTTATAAAACACAAATTGCGTAAAATAAATTATGGTAACTTAAACCATACGTAAAATATATTGTGATAACTCAAAGTATAATAAAACTCACCTTAATGTTAATTCCAACTTTTACCTTTCGTTCACTGCGACCCACTAAATACTCTAACTAAACTCAAAGGTTATAAAACCAACTAAAGAGCCGAGAGAGAAAATTGATGAGTTTGGAATTGGTGATGATCCTTAGTTGAGCTGATGGACATCTATTTGTATAGGCCACAAAGCGTGGGGTGGAAGAGGCGTACTCAACAAGACACTTGCGAGGCATGTCTTTTTGTCGCACAGAAAATATTATATTTCAGTATATTTTAATCTAGGAAAAATATAGAGAAAAATATAATTGTAACATGCCCGGGGGGTACCCGCGCGCGTTAAACAGTTCGGACTCCCAAGATCTCTTTGATCTAGTCTCACGAGTGCAATGTGAAACATAGATGAAAGTCCAGATTTGGCAACTTTTAGAAAATTCATTTTATTGCAAAACCTTTTGTCCGAAATGGACTGCGTCATCAGATCTCAAAGTCGCCACCTAATATTTATTTTGGAAAAATTAGGAAACCCATGACTCGTGCTAAGGCCACTGTCCGTCGTAACCAAATATGCTTGGCTCGGAACCTTAGGTATGAGAGGGGAAGGTCAATAATGAGCACCCCCGCTCACCCGATCAAAGATCGGCCTCTACTAAACCATGATATGAATTTTATTTACTTTATATGTTCATATTTCAATTATTTAATAAATCCTAAAATTTACTATGTGAAGCATACAAATATAGACTATGTCATTATTTTGGAATAATTTGATTTTATGTAGTTTTGAAAGAGTTTTGGAGATGTACAACCCAAATAAAGTGAGTTTACAAGCATGAAAATCAACACTATTCCAAATTAAGCGACACAACCTCCATCCACTAGCATTCATACAGTTATATCAAGTAAGCAAGTAGTCACATGGTAGGATGCTTAAACATAATAAGAAAAACGCACACAAACGAGATGCTAAAGCATAAAAACTTACATATTTATCGACGTCCCTCGAACAGTTACAAAACAAAGTTAATAAAACATGCATGATCTTATATACAAAATCTTAATGCAATTCACTCATGAGATGCAACTAAAGATTCAGCTTCTAAGATATGACATGTGAATCATCTCAAAACATAAGGTAGCGCACATAATCACATAGGAATTGATTAAATCTACAAATGCAAACTTAGTCGAATCAATATGCATGAAACATGGATGCAAAGCATGGATAAAGAAAGTCAAAATATGATGTGTATTCACACATAAAGAAAGCAAGTAAAAGAACGGGATAGAAAAAAGCGGGGCGGGGGAATTATTACAACATTTTAAATATTACAAATCCAAGGGAGATGAATAAATATTACAACATAATATAATAAAAAAAATCCTCACAAACACTCAAAATGAAATAAACATGATAAAATAGCAACTTCAAGCTCCTCAAAGACCATCGGAGGTTATCGGAAGGCTGCCCGATTTTGCCTAGAGATTGCAGGCACAGTCATGAAGGTTACAGGCGCGATGGTGTATTTTTAGGTGGCTACCCTGCCAACTAACGGGCTGGGTAGCTCGATAGGCTCGGCCAAATTCTATTTTCTTAGATTTCATCAATAATATCTATAGGAGTCTCAACTCACCACTTTCAATTAGATTACAACAATATGTAATATGATAAGAAATCAAAGTAAAAGAGCAAAATAAGTTGAAATAAAAAAAAAACAATGGGTTCAATATGACGTCTGATTGAACCCAACTCAATTTTATCATCTTGTGCCTTTTTTAGTCCAATTTTATTAGCCCTCTTAATTACCTTGCCATTTTTTAGTCATTTTAGTCCAAAAATGAGAGTTATGTCCACTAAAATAAGAGAAGTGTCAAACAAGGAGTTGTTCTTGGCATGAGAGAGAGGTAATGCCTTGGTAATGAACTTCCGAAAAGATTAATCCATTCAGCATGGAAGGTCTTTTTCTCGTGCTAAAAACAACATATATGGGACTTCAATTCACCACTTTCAATTAGATTACGACAGTATAAAATATAACAATAAATCAAAGCAAAAGAGCAAAATAGATAAGAAATGCAAGAAAATGAAAGGTTTGTGAAATTCACCTTCCAAGGAAATGATGAACTTCTTAGTTCTCAAACTTCCTTTTGATCACCCTCAAGTGAAGGAAGTGTGTTCTCAAATCCTCAATTCGAAATTATGGAATTTGTGGAGTTTATGGTATGAAAAGTGGCTAACTCTCTAGTTTTTCTCATTTTCAATTACTAAACACTCTTCCTTATGATCAAGGCAATTGATCTTTGACTATATCAGAATTTTTGGAGTGGTTTTGGTGTATGGAAATGAGGAATTTCAGTAGCTATGGAAGCTTGGAAGTGTTTTGGCTCAAGTTTGAAATGGTTAATGGTTTCTCTCTTTTCTCTCTAACTCTTTCTAACTCTCTCTTCAATCAAATTTGTTTTGTTTTTGTTTTACCCCCCTGAAATCTCTCCATTTGATTGCTTTATATAGACAACAAATAGATAATATAATAATATAAATCTATATAATATATATCTATATATAATAATAATAATAAAGTATATAAGATTATATATATATATATATATATATTTATATATGTTTGCTGAGGTTGATGTCGGTAGCCGAGGGCTGACCGACATCAATATATATTTTTATTATTTTTCTTTTATTATAATATAATATAATACATAAAATATCTAAAATATATAATTTACATAAAATACTAACATATAATATAATAATATTAACACATATTTTAATATTATAATTTTTTTTATTATTTTCTTTTATATATTAGAATATATAATTTATACCAATTTATATAAAAACACCAAAAATATGAACAAACACATAAAATTATGCAAAATTACAAAAATACTAAACTAATGAAATATTTAGCATTTTAAAACAATTTGGCCATAATGGTGAAGGTTGGGATTAAAGTTCAAATTCCATCTCTCTTACTGAGGATTTTGTGAGAAACACATTCTAATTATCATCATCGG
Organism: Camellia japonica; assembly: GCA_030407325.1. Taxonomy (NCBI): domain Eukaryota; kingdom Viridiplantae; phylum Streptophyta; class Magnoliopsida; order Ericales; family Theaceae; genus Camellia; species Camellia japonica. The sequence continues at coordinate 91,105,263 of JAPPVO010000029.1, forward strand.
ATAATCAAAAGAAAGCACCCAAGTCTTAGAGCCAGTCAAAATGGGGTGTCTACAATAATAAAAATACCATAATACTCAGAAAATAATATCGAATAATAATATAAAGTTAAAATTATTTTTTTTGAAATAATTTTCAGTATAAAAATATACAGACTATTAACTATTCAGAAAAATTCAGAAAAAAAATATACTATATATATATTTGTTTTTATACTTTAAACTTTAATACCATCTAACTCTTTAAATCACATGCTTCCACAATTTAATATTAACGTGGTGTTAATTAAATATTTGGGTGTCATAGTTAGTGGACTTGTTTTCACTTTTGGGAGTGCAACCGTGTCTTGGAAATCTTCCAAACAGATGTGTATCGTGAGATCAACGATGGAATCAGAGTTCAGTGCTTCAGATAAAGCTACTAAAGTAGTTGAATGGTTTTGCCGTTTTCTTGAGAATATTCCATGTTGATCAAAACTTGTGCTAGTAATTTTGTATATTTTGCGACAACCAATCAAGTATTGATAGGGCACAGAGTAATACATATAATGGAAGGTCTAGACATTTGTGTTGAAAACATAATTTTATACGACAACTACTCTCTTGTTTTGTCACTATAGACTATGTAAAGTCTAAGGACAATATTGCGGATCCGCTAACAAATATAACTGCAACAACCCTTTCTTAGAAGTTGTTGGGCTGTCATGAAGAATATAACACATGAAAGGGTGAAAATTCCAGTTCCATCAAAGACAAGCTTGAGTTGGTTGGGTAACTGAAGGTAGACCTTTTTGGCTTTGTATAGACACCCCATTTTTTACGGCTCTTACGACTTGGACATTATCGCATGCACACCCGATGATGAGTTTATATGCTCGTCGAGTGGTCGAAGTCCTCAGCGAAATGCCACAGCTTTGAGTCCTTCAAAACCTATACTCTTGTTGCCTCATTCTTGGACCAAGCCTTGGTTCTTCAAGCCTGCAATTTCTGGTGGCCTTCCAACCACCTTTTTGGACTGTCGGTCATCACTTTTTGGTTGCCGGCCACCAGTTTCTTTTACAGATATTTTATGACAGCTATGCTAGCTGTTTGCACAGATGCATGCATCTGCCCCCACGTGTAGACCTGGATATTCTTGAGGGAATTCATGTTTTCTATATATAGGAGGCCTCCCTCTCATGTTTTAGGGTTAGAAAAATTTTAGAGCAAAATTTTTCCTCTCTCTCTCTAGTAAATTCCTACACTTTTGCTTACAAATCTTCAACCTATGCCTATACACTCTTAACCAAACCTCTTTATCTTTGACCTGAGGTATTCTTGAGCCTTGTTGGAGCTCTAGAGGGTGTGTTTGCTTGGTTTTGTTTCTTGGAATTGTTTTTCCTCTTCAAAGGTATAAGGCTTTGCCTATTTGCTTGTTTTGTCTACTCTTTTTCTTACCATTGTAAAACTGTTTTTGGGCTATAAAAAGTCTGTATTTTTGGGCTGAAACTTGGGTTCTAGGGCCATTAAAGGTTGAGGTGTGGTTCACCCTTCTTTGTACCTTATTTTGGAGGCCTTTACCTTTGTGTTTCCCACCCTTGTACTATCTTTTTTTGAGCTTTTAAACACTATTTTTCAGAGTTATTTCAGTGGCCAAAATCATATTTTAAAGTCCAAATTTGGAGGGGTTAGCCTCTTCTCCTTGTGTCTTGCTTACTAGCCTAGCTTGTGCCATGTTTTAGCATATTAATCTAGCCATTTTTAGCTTAATTCCAGTATGTTTTAGGATTGTTTTTAGACTGCTTTAGCACTGTTTTTGATTGATAGTTGCATTTGAGCTTTGTTTTGCATGCTTGTAGTGTAATAGTCCTTATGAGTTTGGTACTCTAGGCCTTAGACACCATCTCCTTTGAGTTGATTGCATTTATTTATGGCTTTCCATACTTGTAATCACACTTAATCATCTCTGCAACCTCCCTCCTTTCTTGGTTTTTGTTTTACTTTGAAAGTGGTTCAAACAACTTGTTTGTTTAAAGCATGAGATTGGGATGTCATGCTTAATGGTTTAATCCCTTGGAGGATTCATTACCAATGATATGACGTCTCTTTCATGCTTAAAACAACTTTTGGTTTGAGCCTTCTTTCCATTTAGAAGACTTAAACTCACCATTGGACTCAATGAATTAAAGAATGGTTGGTAATCTAAAATGGAGTAATTAAAATTGAGACTAAAATGGTGCAAGATAATAAAAGTGTTGTGTTCAATCGGACGTTAATTGAACATATGGAAGCTTGAGGCATTTCATACTCATTAGTAATGAAATGGTTCAAGTGTCCAAGGTCACCACTTCCCTTGATCAATTCGTGAAAGGGAAGAGGTTAGAGTCTTATTTTGTTGCATTCATTGAACTTGCACACTTTGGTCCATGAGCCATCATGCAATGAAATTGCTTGAGTTGATAGTTTGTGGAACAAGCTTACTACTCCTTTGATTTGTTCATGAAAAGGAGGGGTGAGTTGTGCAAACAAACCCTTGAGAATACCAAGTGCATGCTCTGTTTGTCCTTTGTTGTAGTAAGGTGAACTGGGCAGCAATGGCCGGCAAGCCACCTTTGATGGCCGATCATCCATCACTGGTGGCCAGCCAGCTGGCCACCAATGCAAAATTCAATAGTGTGTTCTTCAAGCAGAGCAGAGTTATTCTGGAAGTGGACAAAGGTGTATGTGTTCTCTGTGCAACAGAGGCTCTCCGGAAGCAAAACAGTGGCCTTTTCGGGTGGAAACCGAGTACGTACATAAGTATCCCTCGCTTCCCGAGGCGGAGTAGTTAGCTTAGTACTTAATTGTTTAGCTTACTTACTTTTAATTGCCCTTGTGTTGGAATTATATAATTAGTTAAAGTAGTTAGCTAGTTGTGATGTTATAATCATTAGTTAACTAAAATAGTTAATTCATTTGTTGTAATAATTAGTTAAGTAGTTTAGGTAATTTCATTTGTTTTGTAATAATTAGCTTAGTTGTAATTAGTTAGCTAGTTAGTTAGTTAGTTCATTCAGACTCTCCTTCGTGAGAGTGCAATATAATAATGTGTATGTCTTCCAACCCTACGTTTTTCTCCCTTTTGTTTACTAGCTTATGATGGTTAGTTTAGGGACATCACGTTTTGTTTAGCATACTTCATGTTTGCATCCATTTGTATTGCATGCACCGAGGCTCGGTTCATCATTCTAACTGCATTGTTAGTTTAAACGCTTCTTTGATACGTGCTTAGACCGCATGCTATTTCATTAATTCATATGCCATATTAGTAGCCAAGCCTAATAATTATATCTTACATGTGTTGCATTAGCCATATTGCATAGTTACGATCAAGCATTTTTCTAACTCTTTTCTTTTTCGACTTGGAGTACTAGGTAAGCCTTTACTTGTTTTAGCATAATTGCATAAATGTGATTGTTGCCATGTTTAGCATGCTTGCCATGAGGTTAATTGCTTAAGTGATAAATTGCTTGAGTGCCTGTAGATGAAGGCTTGTTGCTTGAATTGGAATAATTTGAGCAATGTTAATATGCGATCACTTTTTCAAGTGGTACATATTTCGAAACAATTTTTAAAACAAACATGACTCGAAATGTTCCAATTCTTGCAAAGTTAGTCTATACTTGTGTGTGTACGTATCATATAGTAATGCTAGCCTAATAACTGGAATAAGAGCATACAATGTAAATAAGATTCATATCATGATTAGTAGAGGCCGATCTTTGATCGGGCGAGTGGGGGTGCTCAATTCATGACCTTCCCCTTTCATACCTAAGTTCCCGAGCCGAGACAATCTTGGTGATGACGGACACGTGGCCTTTGGCACGAGTCATGGGTTTCCTAAATTTTTCAAAAATAAAAAATTTAGGTAGCAACTCCGTATGTGGCAAAGCAATCCATTTTTGGCAATTTGATTCAAAATTGATTTTCCAAAAGATTTGCCAGATTTGGACTCTTTTGTGATTATCTATTTCACATTGCACTTATAAGATCAGATTCAGAACCGCGAGAGTCCGATATTGTAGGGCTTATTTCGACTTCCGAAAAGGGGCACGAAAAAGTTGAGCTACAGTTTGCAATCGATAGAGACGTGATTGGCAGCCAGCTAATCCATTCCTAAGATCACATCAAAGATACTAATGCAGAAAGAATTAAATCTACGTATAAGATTTCACCTTTTAAGGATATAGTACAAGATTTGTACACGTTTGTACAAAGGGTGGAATTTCCAGAAGGGAAAGACATAGATAGTATATATCCTAAGGGTTCGGGTGTTGATGTGAACTTTAAAGCAAAGTGTGGTGCAACAAAAGAATAAGTAGAACCAGAGTCAAAGAGAACATGAGCTAAGTGACCATAGATAGAAAGTGTACCTGACACAACGTTCTCGGTAACTTCTAGGTTTCCAAGTACCAAGGCAAAAGCTCTTCCTTGGCATTTTTGGTCTTTCCTCACTCCTCCAGGTACCGCGGGTTTTGGGGCTGGTCCAGAGGGGCCAACTGTAGGATTGATAAACTTTGGGCAATCTCTCAGCAAGTGGCCATCTTGATTGCATTTAAAGCATGCTCCCGTGTCTCGATGGCATCGCCCCCAATGAGTTCTCCCACAAGTAGGGCAATTTGGAATGGTGCCACCTCTAGGATTAGTAGAACCTTGATTGCCTACATTAGTCAAACCCGTATTTACCTTATTTGGAGGTGCAGCACTAAATCTTCTGTTGTCTCTTTCCCAAAATCGCTTCTTTTGGCTCGTTTCTCTGAAACGTGAGGCTTTAATCCCTTTTTCCGCAATGTATGCTCGATCCATCACCTCCTCATAGGTTAGTAGTTTCAAAACCTCAAGCCTATCCTTGATTTCAGCATCCAATCTTGCTTCGAATTTCTTTGCTTTTTGAGCTTCGGTAGGGATGACATATGTTGCAAATTGAGCTAGTTGCATGAACTTGCTCTCGTATTCGGCCATCGTCATGGTTCCTTACTTTAGATGTATGAATTCCAACGCCTTTTGTTCCTGCAGCAAATCTGGAAAGTATTTTTCGTAAAATACTTCCAAGAATCTTGCCCAAGTCGCAATTTCTTCTTTCTCCAAGGTAAGAAGCCACCATTCCTGTGCATCATCTTTGAAGGTGAATGTGGCGAAGGTTACTTTATGTCTTTTTGTACAAGGTAGCGTGCGAAAAATCTTCTCCATGCCTCTAACCCAAGCTTTTCTTACCAGTGGGTTTCTACTGCTGGTAAATGTAGTGGGTTTCAAGTCCTAGAACTGTTTTATTGTAATTGGCTTTTCTCGCCGTTCAGGTATTCCATTATTCACATTAGTTTGTAGGGCTCGCAGAAAACTTGTAACTGTTTTTTTAATGATTTGCTCCATTAGGTTGGCACCGCTAACCGACGATCTAGTTCCATTTCCATCATTAGCCATTACTACAGGGTGAAAACAGTTAGTGGAATAGTCAATTTTTTTTTTTGAACCAATTATATAATATTATATCTATGATTCACAAAAATACTATAACGGCACATATATAATTTACATGATGCTTGTGTTACTTATGCAAAAGAAAAGATGTTAATACAACATACTTAGATAACAGTCAAGGGCTAGTGTCTAATCCTACTAATACAAAAACATAAGGATCAAACTAATCATGGTCAACTCACAAAAATCTCCTGATCGGTCGTCTAAAATGGACTGTTAGGCCACCACAAGAACTGGCTCTGAAAAACTGGGCTATGGAACAACCCTACTGTGATACCCCTGTTCCGTAGTATGCTAATTGGTCCTTAATTTGAGTATAATTATGTGTTTAGCATGATTTTGTGTGCCATTATGCGAATATATGTGATTTTGAAATTCTATCTGTTCGCCGTAGGAATATCTGTTTGAATAATTTGCTTTGGAAATTAAATTGAGGGCCTTATCGGCCACAGAACCCAAAATTGATTGCGCCATTGTGATTGGCATAATTTTTAGAGCCTACGGTGAAATTTAATTAGAAATTGATTCTGGTCAGATTAAACTGATCAAATTGATGAATTAAGTGCCCAAATATTTTATATTGAAATATTATATTAGTGGGCCTTGTTGTATGATAGCACTACACTCCCCTCTAGCCCTTATGAACTCAAAAATCTAAGTTAGACTATTGTGAGGAAGAGAGTCGGCTGTAGAGAGGGAGAGAGAAGAGAATTGTGCAAACTTAGCTTAAAGCTTGGGAACCTTGAAGATTATTCAAGATTTAATCATAGATTGTGGGAATCAAGCTCCTAGGTAAGTAATTCTTGGACTATAAATTTGTAATTTTGTGTGTGTCCAAGCTAATTAGGTGATCAAGAGTAAGATTGAAATGAAATTGAGTTATATATGTTGGATTTAAGGTCTTAGAACACATGCATGTAAGAAATGGCTATGAATCTCCATGTTTGAGCACAATGTGTATGATTTATGTTGAATATTGTTTAAAAACCAGGTATTTGAGCCTCCCTTCACCAATTAAGTTGATATGAATGCATGTTTCTCACATGCAAGAGTAGATCATAGAGGATTGAGCTTGGCATGGTTGAATTTAATGTATTGGTGATGAGTTTGGATTGATTTGAGGCATGCATGTGCTTGACTTATGAAATTGAGCTCCATTGTAATGTGTTTTGGTGTTCATACCATGTTAGAACAATTATATGTGAAATTTGAGCCTTATAATGCATGAAATATTGGCTGGAAAATCGAATTGGAGCTCAAGAACTTAATCTGGAAAACCCAGATTTTTGATGTCCGCTCGAGCGGGGAAAGTGCCGTTCGAGCGGGAAAATCGTGCTCCCAACACTTTTTGCAGACATGGTTCCAGCTCGGCGGGTAAGTTGACGCTCGAGCGGGAAGCTTTTATAGACAGGGCTTCCGCTCGAGCGCCCTAACTCACGCTCGAGCGTAATTTTGAGGTAACTAGTATTTTTGCAGGCCTTAAGGGTCCGCTCGCGCGGGGAAGTCCACGCTCGAGCGGGGACCCTATTTTCTGAAATTTCGTTCATGCGTTCTGTGTTTCGTTTTCCGTTCTCTTTCACTTGTAATCACTCTTAGGCATATGTTAAGCATTGTAAATGAGTTAATGAGATAAGAATAAAGCCTAAAGAGGACTATGTGAATTAAGGAACGGATTGAATTGTTAATGACCCTTTTGTGTTGATGGAATGTGTAGGGTCAAGCTCCAGGGCGAATCCACAAGCCGATCACTGTGAGTAATATCGATATTTGAATGACTGTGAATGTCCAATTGCTTATTCCCTTATAAGCTCTATGAGTTGCTAATCGGGATTGTGGACAAAAGTCTGACATAAATAAATGAATGGACCGAAGGTCGTTTTAATAAACACAAATGGACCAAAGGTCGTTTTGATAAACATAAATGGACCAAAGGTCGTTTTGATAGAACTGAATGGACCGAAGGTCGTTTTGATAGAAATGAGTGGGCCGAAGGCCATTTTGACATGAATGAGTGGGCTGAAGGCCGTTTTGACACAAATGAATGGGCCGAAGGCTATTTTGACAAAAATGAACAGGCCGAAGGCCGTTGTGACAATAAATGAATAGGCCGAAGGCCGTTTTGACACGAATGGAATTCTGAATGGGCCAAGGGCCAGGACGTTAGAACTACAGTCATATGATTTGAATTTCGTATGGTTATATATCTGTTAATTAGAAATATGAATTAGGCCCAAGGCCGTTTGGAACATGTTGTTCTACATTGTTATGTAATTTTTGTATTTGATATTATTCACTGGGCTATCGCTCACGCTCATTCATGTGTTTGTAGGTGAGCCAAGAGAAGCCCAAACCCAGCCCCAGTGAAGTCTGCCAGGAACAACATGAGTTTAAGAGAGTCAGCCTTGTGTCTCGCGCACGAGACCCAACCTTGCCATTTTGTTATGTATTTATATTTTGTCTTGTTGGCAAGGACCTTGTGTATATCTTGTATATAGTTTTGATATGGGTTGACTCAGTTTAGATGATCCTGTTTGTAAAGGATTTTATGGTACTGTATTTTGTTGTGGGTTATTAACGTATATGTGCATGGTTTGTTTAAAAGTGCATATAAGCACGACTCTATGGACAAAGTTTTTAATTATTACTTCCGTTTGGCCCCTTTACTCTGTTGAGTTATGTCTGCTTTGTTTCGAGGCCGTAGGTAATCTCAAGATTACTGGTCGGTTATGTCCTTAACCCATAGGGGCGGGTTCGGGTCATGACACCTACAAACTCACTATGTATGAAGGACTCAAACTCCCAACCACTGTGTTCTATCCCAAAGCAACGCCATACCACACAGACTATGTAGGTAGGAACACCGTGATCATAACCCCAAAACTCTCGTCCAGTGATCCGTATAGGTATCTCCAAGTATGATAGTGTGTCAGTGAAATCCACAGTTGGAATATGGATAATGTGCTCTAGGGGAGGTGTTGTAGTGCATATGTGGCTATTAGGGTATGCGTGTCCTCTCCTCTCAGCAAAGTCCAAGGGCAATGGTGCAACCAAAAAGTGCAGCTATTCTAGATTTGGAACAAGACCAACAACGTGGGTCGGCCTAATGTATCTCTCGCATGTGCTGCCTCAGCTAAGTCTCCAAAACCAGAAATCGTCATCGGGGTTAGCCTGCAAGTATACGGGTCTCCCCATGAGCCGATCAAGTGTGGGGTGGGCTTGCCTGACAAGACTCTCTAAATCTCCCCAGCCCTCTAGTAGGTTCAGGATAAGATGAGCTCCTGGGGGCTTGAACTAGAATAACTCCATCAGGTTTGCCATTTCTTACAATAAAGGAAAACTTAACCTAGAAATCTTTATAAAATGGATAAATCTTGTTAAACAAACTAAGGTTTTTTTTTTTTTTTTAACCATTGCTCTGATACCACTTTGTCACGACCCAAACCCAGTATCCATAGGTTTGACGTCGCAACAATAAAATAATTTTAAAATTTTTGTAGTAGTAGTAGTAGCGCAAGCGGATAAATTAAATAAATTAAAATAAAATAAATGGGTACCAAAAAGTTTATTAAAACGGAAGTAGTCATCTGGGCTTTTATTTATTACAAGAGTTCGATCAGAATTACATATAATAAATAAAAAAAAATACTGTGATTCATTCACAATCTTGATCCCCCTAAATCTCATCACCTGAAAGGGGTTAACAACTATAAGTACATGGCAGAGTGAAAAATATTATACAATGAGCATGAGGGTACAGAAATTACCATGGATAATTATTTGGCCAAAAAAAGAGATTAGTTTGGTAACTAAAATACATAATTAATTTTAACTAACAGAAGCATAGCACGGAAATCATGTAAGCAAAAAATCATAACCACGGTACAGAACAGAACAAAACAGAGGTCAATGGATCCATAACAAACAGAGGACTACAAAGTGGCCAACAGAGGCCAATGGTTATTTAAGTCCCCCAAGGCATGGGACTCCCGTGGTAGTACTTACAGAAAATAATTGTTTATAAGATCATTGTCAAATACTTTCTAAAATTTAAACAACATAGCCATTGGTTTCAATTTAAGCAAATAGAGGTCATGAAATAATTCACGTAATCGAAATATTAATATAATTTATAAAACACAAATTGCAGAAAATAAATTATGGTAACTTAAAATATACGTAAATATATTGCGGTGACTCAAACATAATATAACCCACTTTAATGTTAATTCCAACTTTTACTTTTCGTTCACTGTAACCCACTAAATGCTCCAACTAAACTCAAAGGTTATAAAACCAACTAAAGAGCCGAGAGAGAAAATTGGTGAGTTTTGAATTGGTGATGATCCTTAGCTGAGCTAATGGACATCTATTTATATAGGTCACAAAGCGTGGGGAGGAAAGGCGTGCTCAGCAAACATTTGCGGGGCACGTCTTTTTGTTCCACAGAAAATATATATTTTAGTGTATTTAATCTAGGAAAATATAATAAAAATATCATAATACTCAAAAAATAATATAGAATAATAATATAAAGTTAAAATTATTTTTTTGAAATAATTTTTCATATAAAAATATACAAACTATTAACTATTCAGAAAAAGTCAGAAAAAATATACTATTTATATATATATATATATATATTTGTTTTATTCTCTAAATTTTAATACAATCTAACTCTTTAAATCACATGCTTCCACAATTTAATATTAACATGGTATTAATTAAATATTTGGGGTGTCACAGTTAGTGGACTTGTTTTCACTTTTGGGAGTGCAAGTGTGTCTTGGAAATCTTCTAAGTAGATGTGTATTGCGAGATCAACAATGGAATCAGAGTTCAATGCTTCAGATAAAACTACTAAAGCAGTTGAATGGTTTTGCCGTTTTCTTGAGAATATTCCATGTTGATCAAAACTTATGCTAGCAATTTTGTATACTTTGCGATAACCATTCAAGTATTGGTAGAGCACAGAGTAATACATATAATGGAAGGTCTAGACATTTTGTCGAAGACATAATTTTATACGACAACTACTCTCTTGTGTTGTCACTATAAACTATGTAAAGTCTAAGGACAATATTGCGGATCCACTAAATTAAAGGGTGAGTTAGTAAGAAGTCGTCAAGAGGAATGGGTTTAAGGCCTTTAGAAAATGTTACCGGAACGGAAAACCCAACCTAGTTGACTGGAGATCCCAAGATCTAGATTCAAAGGGACAACCTAATTGTGTGTAACAGGTGAGTCACTGATGAGGTAAATCCTCTTGTTTATTCCTTTATACAGTAATACCTTGTAGGATGGAAGGTTAAGCTGATCCTTTTCATGACCTAAGTGCTGTGAATAGTCAACCATGGTATTGCGAGATACCTTATGTCGATCACCTATGTGAGTGCGAAGTGAGGCCGCTTCTTTAAAAATTGACAAGGCTAAATTCTTTAAAAACACTCACTGAACCAAGCTAGTGTTCCAAGACCAAATCCGAGACACCAGTGAGAATAAGAACAATGGTTGGAATAACTTCCATGTGAGGTCTATTGTCTTAGTTTACACAAATAGAAAAACAGTTCAATACATCACGTCCACCGGTCAACTAGTAAATCCTATAGGCTTTCACTACGAAAGGTTCAAGGCCAACAACTACTTTTTCTGATGCAGGGTTATTCTGTGTGCTCTCTCTCCAAGTCTTTGTTGTTAAGCGTTGTTTGTTTTTCTTTATTCGGCCAATTTTATTCGTGTAAGGGATTGTTGAAAAATAATGGTTTTTCGGCAACTTTAATTCGAAATTAAAGTGGGACCCAACCGCCGGTTAAGGTGGGTCTGAGTGGTTTTGTATTCTCTTAAATGAGAAGATTGCAATACAAAATAATGAGCCGAAACCATTGAGTTGTGAATGAGAATTGTCTCATAAAATGGGCATTAATAAAGTTGGACTTAGATTTGGATTGAATCTTGGTTTGGACTAGGCCTAGGCTTGTGCTTGTGCTTGTGCATGTGCTAGGTTTGGTCTTAGAATTGGACTTGGACTTAATCTTGAGTTTGGGCTAAGCTATGTTGTGTTGGGCTTAACTTGTGCATATGTTTAAGAATTGGGCTTGGATAGGGTTGTGACCCAACATTAGTATCCATTTTGTGACCCATCTAGTTTGTTTATTTAAACATCATTATATACATATTTATTTGTATATATATTAAGCACATGAGAAATCTAAGATTTTGTAACTCTTATCTTTTGATAATGGAGTTGATGACCATATTAGTGGCGATAGGTTTTAACCTTTGTAACTCTAGTTCTAATGGCTAGAGTTGATAGCCTTGGTTAATGACGTTTGATGGCCAAGTTCGCCAAAGTTATTCAAAAGGTGCTTTTGTATTAGCTAGTTTCTACTATCATATTCTGGGAGACAAACGCCGACGTACCTGCAGCATCCATTGGGAGGCAATGAATCTATTTTAAGGAAACTATCTTGTGCAGGCTTCGGTTTGCTTCTTTTCTTATCATTTCTTCTTAAATTTTTCAATATTTACAAAGATGAGTTCTAATCTTTAGTTATCCATGTTAATAATTTGTTCTATTAGTAAAGTAATCTAATTCATTTATGTAATTTTAGTTGTGTCGTTTATTCTATATTTCATCCTTTTAATAAAAAAAAAATTGTTTTGTCATTTCTATTTAATTTATTTAATATATTTTTCATGTATTATTATGGAAAAATACCAACAGTAAACCCACAACAATCTCTATAACTTAAATAAATTAATATATATATTCCTTCATTTTTATTTTTATTTTCAATAAAAGGTTTCCTTTTTTCCTTTATATTGCTTTTATTTTAAATTTTTAACTTTTAAAATCTCTTTTATTATCTAAAACTCATTTATCTCTTTTTATTTTGCTTAACCTTCTCTAATATCTTCATTTATCTCCAATTTCTTATTTCTTCCTTATTTATTTTTATTTTTTAATTTTATCTCCAATACTATCATTTTCTCCAACTTCATTTTTATCATATTTTCCAAATGATGCTATTTTTTTTTTTTTTAAAAAATTATCTTAATATGATAATTATCTTTAACATAATAACTTATACAAATTAATAAAAAAATAAAAACCCAAAACATTCTCTATAAATTAAATAAATTTAGATATATATATATATTCATTCATTCTTATTTTTTTCCAATAAACTTTTTTTCCTATATATTGTTTTAATTATAAATTTTAACTTTTCAAATATCCTTTATCTCTTTTTATTTCATTTTTGTTTTTATTTTTTGCTTAATCTTCTCTAATATCTTCATTTATCTCCAAATTCTTATTCTTCTTTATTTTCTTTTCTTTTTTAATTTTATCTCAAATCCTATCATTATCTCCAACTTCATTTTTATCATATTTTTCAAATGATCCTATTATTTTTTTAAAATTTTTTTTTCTTTAGTCTGATAATTATCTTCAACTTCATTTCTATGTGATAATAATCTCCAATTTCATTTCTATTTAAATTTTCAAATGCTTCACATTTCAGCTATATAACATGCCATCAATTTTTTTAGTATTCTCACACTGAGTATAAAGTTTAGTTCAAACTTTGCGTTTAAGATTCGAATTACATTCAAACATCAGTAACGCTATAATCGGTCAAGCAGTTATAAGATTTTATGGTTTGATGAATTTTATTTTCTTTGCGTGTGCCTATGTATTTATGTGGTAGAGGCATTTTTTATTGTTGTTTGGGAGATTTACGTGTAGGTCCTAATAGATGGACTTGTTGTCTAACAGATCCTATGATAATTAATAACATTTTTCATCGAACACTATTAAAAAAGTCATTAATTGTTAATTTTTAGCGACAGTTTAAAAATTCTCACAAAAATGTCACTAATTATATGTTTTAGCGACAATTTTAAAAAATCGTCACAAAAAAGTTCACTAATTTTTAACTTTCGGCAACAGTTTGAAAATTTTATCAAAGAAAAATATTACTAATTGTATGTTTTAGTGACAATTTATAAAAACCATTAATAAAAAAAAGTTACTAATTATTAATTTTTAGCGATATATGCAAAAAATTATAAAAAAATTATTTTTAGCGACAATTTTACTAGAACTTATTTTCAATAGAATTTGATGCGAAGTAAGGCATCGTTTGGCAAGTGACTTTTTTAGCCAAAAAGCCACTAAAAAAATCAAAAAGCCAGCGACCTGTACCAAAAAATCAAAGATTTCATTTTCTTTCTACTTTTTGCACATCTTTTCGTAAAAAACTAAAAAGTCATCTCAAACATACTAGTTTTTTTTACATAATATTTTAGTCAAAAAGTCAAAAAGTTATTAAAAAAAGTCTATTCCCAAATGAGACCTGTCTTATTATTAGCACCTACTGATAATTTTTGTCTAAATTTTTTATTATTGAAAAACAGGTTAGAACTCAAGAACACTTTCAACCCAAATTTTTCCTCAACGACTGCACGTGAGGGCACCAATCACCACACAAATAGCAAACTTCAATTCAGTCATTGCATGACCACCGCACATACGACCAAAATGCACTACATGTGCGACCAAGCTATCGCTCGAGCGACCACTCCCCACTACACGAGCAGCCAACAAGGAAATGGTTGCTGCTCCACTTCCGTACGTGTGGCCAAATAAGGCACTTGCGTGGATCGACTTCTTTTTGTTCTCCTTGATTCACTAGACCTTACTACACTTGTTTGAAACCTGAAATAAAATTGGATGAGACTTAGAAACCGACCTAAAGAGATATTAGTTAATAAAAGAAAGTTGAAATTAAGTTGACACCTTTGTTTCGCATTTATTTCATTGATGTTTGTATTCTTATTTGTGTAGGTCAAGGTCGTGTGGAGCATCCCGCATGTGAGAGCCCTTGTGAGTAATATTATTGCGAAGTTATATTTTAAAAAGTTGTTTGAAAACTCGACAATATATCATGATCTGTGAAAACTCTATTTTGTTTCGAAATGAATAAATGTCCTATATTCTTTGTATTGATGAATTAGATGACATCCTTAGATTAGTTCTAGCCAGTGGGGGACAATAAGCATACCATTGTCAGATGCATTGTTATTATGTTTTAGATACAAATTGTTCTTGGAAGAAAATTTTGAATTCTTTTTGAAATGTGATAAGTTATTTATGTTTTGCAAATTAGATTTATATTCATTCATTCACCACTTTTTTACGATATTATTCACTGAGTAATGACTCACCTTCTCTTCCTTATATGTATGTAGGTGATGGCAACAAAGAGCGGGGTTAGAAGGAGATTTTATTTTGAAGAGTTTGTCTTGATTATGTACAAGATGTAAATTATTGAAAAGTTAATAAAAAAAAGGCTTGTATATTTATTTCATATCTATTTATGCATTGTTCTAGATAGATTTAATGGATTATCCAATGTAAAGCTTCTGTTGTTAGCCCCAATATATTTTGAATCTATTTCTTGATTCGTTAGTTAGATCTTTGGTAATTAAAAATTACTGGCCAGTTATCTCACTATCTCACTATCCTAATATGTTTGGCATGTTGATTTTGGATTAAAATAGTCAAATAAATAAATAAAACAAAACAAAATAAGTTAAAAATTAATAAGACAAAATATTACATTCAAATCATAATTATTTCATTTTTTCTTTTACAAAAATCAAAAAAATCAACAAATTTATTCCAAATAAAACTTTTAATCCTAAATTAAAATAATTAAAAATTAAAAAGTCAAAAAACCAAATCCAAATTTTAAACAAGGCTAATACAGACGGATCCCTTATAGTGGAGAAGCCTCTGGACAAATGGTTGGTCGTCTTAGCAGCTTCTTTTGGACCCCTGGGAATTATTTTAAGATGGATCTCATACATTCCATTGGTTGAGCTCCAATTAGGGGTGTTTGGGAACTTAGTTTTTGGATTTTTTTTTGTTTTTTTTTCACTACAAAACAAATATTTTACAAAACTAAAAAAAATAAATCCAAACAAAATATCACATCAAATCCCATAATCATTTCACTTTTTCTCTCACGAATATTATATCCAACCACAAAAAAATCTAACTATCTTCCTAAATACAAAAAAAAAAATT
This sequence comes from Camellia japonica, assembly GCA_030407325.1. Taxonomy (NCBI): domain Eukaryota; kingdom Viridiplantae; phylum Streptophyta; class Magnoliopsida; order Ericales; family Theaceae; genus Camellia; species Camellia japonica. The sequence goes on from JAPPVO010000029.1 coordinate 91,120,849, forward strand.
CTTTAAAAATTTTACAAAAAAACTCACTTCGCAAACACCCACTTAGTCACCTCAACCATTTTTCTGCTCTGACCAAGGACGGTGACAACGCTGAATTTTACTATATAATAAGATTCTTTTTATTGTTTCCAGCAACAATCTTAGCCTATGTTTGCCAAGTGAGTTTTGTGACTTTTTTTTTTTTTTTTGATTAAAATAGTCATGAAAAATAAAATAAATTTTTTAATCTAATAAGATAAAATATCACATCAAATTCATAATCATTACATTCTTTCTCTTGCAAAAACAAAAAAACAAAAAAGCCAAAAAAACTAAAAATCCTTCCCAAATCAGACTTTTTAGTCTTAGACTAAAATAGTCAAAAAGTCAAAAAACCAACCCACTTCCCAAACGAAACCTTAGCAACCTTCTAATCAGTGTTATATGCATTAAATACACCCCAACAACTGTCAACTCCTGATTAACCCCAATTCCTCTTTAAATAGATATGTCATCTCCGAATTAGATCCTCTTCTTGATCTCTCTTTTTAATTTTCTATTTACAGAGTCATTAGACCTATTTTTGGATCCAATTTCGAAAATCCGAACCATTCACATTTTACGATTTGTTGAGTATATCATACCTGTAAAAAATCAAATTAATCGGACATCAGAAAACATGTGTTCGGAAAACTGCATATTAAATTTTTTAAAAAATGGTTTATAGTTCAATGATCCAAACACGCAGTTTCTAATATTCGATCAACTTAATTTTTTACAGGTATGATATACTCAATAAATTTTTAAATGTGAACAGTTTGGATTATCAAAATTGGGTTCAAAAGTGAGTCCAATAACCCAACAAGTAAGATGTTAAGGAAAAAAAATTAAGAAGGGGATCCTGATCCGCCTTCTCTCTCTTGAAGGCATGCTTGAACATGCTTTGAATGCTTGAAGATTTTAACTCACTTTTAGAGCTTAAACCTCTTCGATACTCCATTAATGAGCTTCCATACTCAAACTTCTCTCCAGTTAACTGTGTGAATTGGAGCGTATTGTTAGGTCTATGAGATTTGGAGCATACTGTTAGGTACAGGAGATTCACTATGAATTTCGTTTCAACCAAACCGTTCAATGTGTAAAACTTATCGAGTATTTCATACCTGTAAAAAATCATGTTGATCCGATATCGGTAACCCCTTAATCAGAACATATTTTTGTTAACAATTTATGAATATTTACCATTGACAAAAATATATTCCAATCAATAGGCTATCGATATCTAATCAATGTGATTTTTTACAAGCATAAAGTACTCAATGAGTTCTATACATTGAACAGTTTAGATCATTAGTGAAACTCATGGACCCAACAATATGCTCCAAGCCTGCCCCATTCTCCATTGCTTACTATCTTCCAAAAGCTCATTTTTTAGTGGAAAAACTTTTGCTCAGAACTGCACAAAACTCCCAGCTTTTCTCAATGACGCATATTGAGCTTCAGCAGTAATAGATCCAGCTTCTGTCCGAGTTTTTTAGCTCATTATATAGCCTTTACTTGGTCTTTTATAGACCATCTCACTTCTGAAACAACATTACAGCTTGGAGAAGAGTTCTTGTATGAGAACCTTACATTTTCTCTCTCCCTAAACACACTAATGATTTTCTCTCTTATATTTATTATGGCTAACCAAGTAAATAGCTCTGTTCTGAAACATTTTTAGGTCCAAGAGTGACTTTCAGCTAGCTCAAAAACACATCAGAGGTGTCCTCGACTTTCAATGTTTGGCAGAACAAAAGCTCAGTAAATAGACGACTTACCAAATGAAATCCCACAAGTGACAACTTTTCATGTGAGCTGTGTAATTAATGTGGCTATGGTTTGAAACATTATACCTTGTGATGCATGAAATAGTTTCACCTATAAATCGACGTGTACACGGGAGTGTATTATTAAGTGATGATCATGTTTGTATTTGTTTGTCTTGTATCCGTATTGTTTTGTGCTAAGTAGTCGAAATTTCAAGACTTCAGCCAAACATTAAAGTGTGTAAAATGTTTCACATCTAAACCAGCGGAGCGTTGATTAAAAGAGTATGCTGTTTTGATTACACAAGTTATTACTTCATGTGACTTGGGCACGTCTAAAACCATCATAACACTAAACCACATTCGATTGTAATCAATCACATTTGAAACACAACACTAAAACCGCATTGCATAATGATAGGCTTTGCTCGCTCGCTCGCTCAAACTGTGGTGGGCAATCGCATTGTACCCCAAAAAAACTTGCCATAGAAAGTACACAACAGAACAGAACCCACCCTTTTTGCATGGAGGACCTTATCAGATATTTCAACAGATTTATCGAACCTTCTCAACTTAATTTTCAAAAAAAAAGAAAGAAAGAAAAAAAGGACAAAAACAAAAAGAAAACGCGGGAAGATACCCAAAAAAAAAAAAAAAAGAAAGAAAAAGGACGATATTTCAACAGATTTATTTAAACTTACAAACTCCATATAAAGCAAAGTTATGCATCAAAGCTACGAATCTGGTTCAGCATGATTATCCGGCAGATTTCAATTTTAAAAAAAAAAATGATTATCAGGCAGACCAAACACAAACAAAAAGGGAAAGGCCTCGTTGTGTTGGTTCTCAAAAGAAAGAAGAAAAAAAAAACACAAACAAAACAAAGGGGGGGTGGGGGGAGAGAAAATAAGAAAGGGAAGAGAACACACACCTAGCCCAAACACCAAACTTCCATTATTGTAGCCTTCAAGGATTAATCCTGCAAAAGAAAATACTAACAATAGAGAGAGGAGTGTCAAAAAAAGTGCATTCATTCTTTTGTGTCATTTGCCAATTAACTTTTGATCATGTTAGAATGCACATCCCAAAGTAGCCCCAATTTTAGTCAAAAGGAGCAAATGCTGAGAGTACAGATAAAATAAAACTCATCAACAGCACCCATCTTTAGAGACCCCAAAAAAAGTCAACTAACTCACAAGGTCAAATGAGTCAATTTGTACATAATGAAATAAAAACCAAATAAAAATATGTCCTCCACTGGAACTCACCTCCACAAATAACATTATCTCCTTAAAATTACAAAATGGCACTCTGTTTGTTACCTTCTCTTGGCTGCGTTGTATTCTGTCAATTGATTGTAGGGGAAGGCAGGTCAATTACTAACCCCCTTTGTTGGACTCTTTCCATCTCTCTGCTCTTCGGCAAATATTAATCCATCCATCCATCTGATCAGCATGGTGTCCACTGTAATAATGGATGCAGTTTCAAGCAAATTTTAATAATCTTCTATTACATCAGCAGCAGCAGAATCAGCTTCTTCTTCCACCTCACCATCGGGATGGGGCCAAAAGCCCGCCCCCATAGGCTCTCGAGTAAAACTGAAAGGAGTTCAAAAGGCAGAGGTAAAAGTTTTTTCATGAAGTGGTAATTGTATCAAGAGCAATATCGGCAGGATCTCCAATCCATGGCCTCCCCTCTCTCCACTGAAATTTAATTCTTAACTTGCCATTAGCATCTACACCAACCACCTGGCCTTTGCTTGCATGGGTCTCCATTCCCCATCCCCACCGTGGAGTCACCAGCCCTTCTCTGATCCTCACATTGTCCCCCACTTTAAACGGCCTTACCCTCTCCATTTCCCATGCTTTGCAAAGCCACAGCCTCTCCATAAAACAGAATGCAACCCATAGTTCCCCGTCTTCTATCCTGTGCACCACTCCAATGCTTGAATAACTCACGTCTCCCCACTGATGAGTCGGGGTTGAAACCGATGCCCTCACCTTAACCCAATCCCCAATGCAAATTTCCTCTTCCTCCACCACCTCCACCTCCGATGGATCTAGCATCCATGCTTTTGACCCAGCAGGTGTATATATTCTCAGCTTTCCATCCGCATCAATTGCAGATATAATCCCAACACTTGCATGGTTGTGCCCGGACCACCCAAACCTTGGCTGCTTTACAAAAATTTTCACCCTAACCCTCTGCCCAACCATGAGCTTATCAGCTCTTTCAAGATGGGAGGCAGGCCCCACCCATCCTTCTTGTTCCCCACAAAATCCCACACAGACACTTCCATCCCATTCGTCCCCTTCGTACACATTTCCCTGCACAATTCCAATACTACCTGGTCCAATTGATTTCCAACCACTTGCATTGTTTCTCAGTCTAACCCAATCTCCCACTTCAAACATTTGCTCTATCTCTAGATCAGCAGGATCTCCTCTCCACAACCCTGGCAAACCAAAGAATGCGACTCTCACTTCTCCATCGGCATTGACACTGGTTATAACACCTCGTGAATTAGACTGGGCTCCTCTCCATCCCCACCTTGGCTCCATCAGTCCAACTCGGAAGCAAACGTGCTGCCCAATTTTGAAGCCTGGAACCTTTTCAACATCGGTGTAATGAGTGATCCACCTTCCTTTACGGAAGCAGCACGCTAATTCTAAATAACCAGTATCCTGTACACTATGTACAACTGCTATACTTTCTTTCCCAATACTGTTCCAGTCATAACTTGGTCTGGTCCCCAGGCTTGGTTTTGATCGTACCCAGTCCCCTACTTCAAATCCTGAAAGCCGTTCTGCATCTCCTGGGGAAACTTTCCACAAACTAACTTTGCCAGCAACTTTAACCTAGACAGAAATAACCAGAAGCCGCTTTAGTCAACAGTTCAAAGTTTTTTTTTATCATTATTTTTAAATGCTTAGAATTTTCTATTCTTACTTATTTAACAATAATATTTTCTATCTCAAACACACTACTTTTCAGAAATCCAGTAAACAGCTGCAATTCACCTCAAACACTGTTCTAAAAACTTATAGTAGATAGTTAGAGAACAAAGAAAGGAAAAAAGAAGCTAGAAACTAGGGATAATTTCATAAATACAAAAGGAAAAGATATGACCGTTTAACATATCATAACGCAAAAATATGTGATTACTATTTTGAGTTGGCCTATGATATTTTGATGTTTACACTTTATTTTTGGGTAAATTACAACCACACCCCCTGAGGTTTGTCTTTAATACAAATTCCCCCTTGAGGTTTTGAAAATTACATTAAGCCCCTGTCAGAGTTTGTTGATTAACACCCCCAAAGAGAAAAATTAAAATGACTTTATTGCCCTTGTCTCTCATCTCCTTGAGGTGGACCATGGCATAGGTATGGAGCTTCTTGTCCATCCCACCCTCGTCTCAAAGGCATTTCATCAAAGATTAATTGAAGCCCACAGCTACAGCCACCCACCACATCTCAACCATCACCCAACCCAACACCGACCCCCACCGCCACAACCACCATCACCCACCCTACCTCCACTATCACAGCCATCATCCCCATCATTAGTCACCACAGCCATCAAACCTCCACTAAAAAACCAACTCCTAACCTCCATCGTAGCACCACAAACCCCAAATCAAACCTACAAATCCCTAAATCAAACCCCACACACAAATCATAACCCTAACCTACGTTTCTCCCAACCAAAAAATTCAGTATCCAAACCACCCTATGCCCACCGCCACAACCACCGTCATCCTCCACTATTGGAAAATCAAGCCAAATAAAGAAAAACATAAAGCTCATGGAACACTGATTTGTAGATTGCATCCTGGGAAAATCCCTATGACAAAAAAAATCAATGAAAGAGAGGGGGATGGAGGGAGAGATGTAGTGCACCAAGCACCAACACGATCAACCAAGCAAGCACTACCACGATCCACCAACCACATCCATGATCCACCAGCTACCTCCCCACCCCTCCCCACCCTCCACTGCCAGCAATACTCCCTAGACTCCCCTACCACCTCTATCCCACCCCCATACTAGCCCCAGCCTCCACCTTTTCTCCTTCCCTCTCTTTCTCGCTCATCTCCCTCTTTCTCCATTCAGATCTAGATATATTTAAGGGTAACAAATCAGGTATGGGTTGGGTTATTTGGGTAGGGATTGGATTGGATTGGATTTGGGTTATGTTATTGGTTGACAAATTTTAATGTTGATGTAAAAAAATCTGTTGGTCAACTTAATGGGGAATTAACAGGGGGGAAATTATAAAGTGATTTAGAAACTCAGAGTATGCAGTGTAATTCTCAAACCTGGAGGAAATATGTATTGAAGGAAACCTCAAGGGGTGTCGGTGTAACTTGCCTCCTTTTTTATTTTGTTTTTTTTTAACTTTTGATATATAAGCGTACACATTAATACATAAAGCTTTGTTCCTCCACCAATATTTTATGAAATTGTCACATATTTTACATTCTTATCCATGCTTCATTGACCAGATCAGGATTAGTCGCACTAATTAATCACAATGCAACACTTAACCATACAAAAGGCACCAACATTAATTTAGAGCAAAGCAAAACAAATCAAACTGCAAGGGGGAAAAGAGGGTACTTCTTTTCAGTGACATGTTTCCAGCACTGAGTGTCACCATTTGTAAAGGTGATAGTGCGAGGACAAAGAACCACTCCAAACAAAAGATATAAGTAAGAAATAAGCATGCTTACATTTAACGCCCCATCCATGTCAATTCTCATGATTTTTCCAACAGTAGCTGGAGTTTCATTTGCCCATCCAAGTCGTGGCTGAGCAATAGATGGCGTCACATGGATCTCTTGTCCAACTTCAAAAGCAGGCACCTTCTCCACGTCCGTGACAGAACAACAGAATGGCTTGCTCCTGAAGCAAAAGGCAACACCCATATCACCATCCTCCTCCAGACTGTGGATTATCCCAATACTGTTCCTTGTGATATCCTCCCATCCATATTTTGGGGAGGACACTGAAGCTTTTACTCTGACCCAGTCCCCAACCTGCTTAAGTTAGAGTGAATTTAAGAGTGAAAAGATGAAGTCATGCCACAATATACATAAATCAAATTGGCCAGCATACATATATAAAATCATTCCGTATAATGAATTAGACAGGAAAAAAAAAAAAAAACCTTGAAATCCTCCACCCTTTCCATGTCAGAGGGATCGGCTTGCCATGGTATTGGCCGATTTGGGATTTCAATTATTAGGAGACCATCACTCTCTATTTCACTTATTCTCCCAACACTATGATGAGTTTCACCACCCCAAGCATATCTTGGTTCTGCAACAGAGCGCTTCACACAAACCCTGTCACCAATCTGTAAAAAAGATATGTACAAAATAAGTAAATAAAACAAAGAAAGAACACACAAATGGACAAAGGCAGGACATTTTTCTTACCTTGAATGGGACAACAGGCTCAACCTCTTCAGGTTCACAATGCCATGGATTCGGAAGATAGCTCAAATCCAACAACAAACTATTATCCGGTCTAATACAGTAAACGATACCAATGCTTCCTGGAGTTACAGAACCTAATCCATGCTTTGCGGCAGTGAGAGTCGGGCGAATGCGCACCCAGTCTCCAACCTTGAATTCTTCAACCCTTTCCATTTCTGCAGGATCAGCTTTCCATCCTCTGGATGCTCCAGGAAAACCAACACGCAGAATCCCGTCATCGTCAACACATAGAACAGTTCCAATGCTATCACGTGATTGACCACGCCAACCAAACCTGAAAATAAGACTATCAGTAATCATACTTCAATACATGTATTGAAATTACAGATCTATTGAAATTAAGGATCCCAAAGATGTAAACGCTGCTTCAGCAAGGGTCATATACCAATTCAATTTCATATTCTGTAATTCATAGAAACAAAGAGTCAATGCAGGCACGGACCACATAAATTAGCAGCACAGATCCAAAATTTAGCATGATTGTCTCTCAGATGAGAACTAACAGAAGAGGATGTACCAGATACTTCGTACCTGGTGTTCATTTATTTATTTATTTTATCATGGGCCTAAAAGCTTGCAAACAGTTGGTAAATTGCCCTTGAGATGGTGATTTTGTCAAACATGTCTCAATAATTTAATATAAGAAGGCATGTGTGTCATACTGAAGCACATTAAACAGCACGACAAGCCAGCAACAGAAAAGGATCCACTTAAGGAAGAAATTTAACTATATTATAAGTTACATTCCATAAGTTTAGTGAAGTAGTTTGCTGCTGATAGCAAAAGAATATCCCAAGAACGAAGAATCAGACCACCTTTTCCTTTATCTTCCCAATTGAGTATGTCTTTCACAAAATTGCAGATAGCAAGTTATCAATTAATCCAAAGTGTTACTTGGTTCCACCTACACTGTCATGGTTGGTTGGCTTGTCTACTGGGCTTCATCACATGGTAGATCAATTGTACAATTAAAAGCCTCAGACAGATTCATCCAGATAGAATTAACTTTGTGATCAATCCAAATCAATCTTTTACATCCTCTAAGTTCAGCAGGTAAATCAAATCATTAAGGAATTCCAAAGAGTAAGGTGGATGAACAGAAATAACAAAAAATAGTGGCTGCATAGTAAAAAGCAGTGTGGTGCAAATTTAAGGTTCTGAAAGGACAGGCTAATTACATCGGACAAGGTAGAGAAAACACTAGATGACGTACTTAAAAGCATATTAAAATTTGATTGGGTCGAAGACATACGATGGCAGTAAAAAATTTTAGAACAAATTTAGTGCAAATACAAATCCCTGGTTACACAAATTTGTAATTTAAATAATACAATTTTTGGTATCTCTCCACTGCTTTCAATGACCATTAGTTCTCATATTGCACCATATATACAAAGCGAAACACTGGAAATTATTTTTAACTTACTGAAGGTTCTCCACCCATTACACCTCATATGACAACTCTTTTTTTAGTAACCCCTCATATTATTCCTACTGGACCAAAGAAAAAGCAAAAGGGGTAAAGAAAAATTAAAACCAATTTAAATAAATTTTATTTCTCTTGAATTTATCTATCCAATTGTTATATATGGGAGAACATAAATATTTTTTGTCACACGGCAAAAAACAAAAAAAATAATAAAATAATGTATATTTTCTGACAAACTACAATCAATAAAAGCAGTTCTTGAATACATATATATATTGAATGAAAATCAATGTATTAACAAAAATCACAAGAAGAATGGCAGTAGCATCCATGAATCATTCAGTTTCACTAACAATATTCGCAATAGGAATTGTAGTTAGTAGTAGTAACAGTAGTAATAACCAGTCAAAAAAGTAGTAATTGTAGTAAAAAACATGGTCATTAGAATCTTACGATTACCGATTTGATTCATACGATTCGACACGAGTTTCAACCAAAATGATTCGATTCGTGTTGTGGAATCTTAAATTGAGTTAATTGTATATTTCAATTGCAATTCACTGTGATTTAATTTAATACAATTCACTGCAATTCAGTTCTATTTGCATAATGCATGAAGTGACGTCATTTTCACAAAATTAAAAAAGAGATCAATTAATTATAATTCAAAGATGAAATAACAAAAAAAGTTTGTAGTTTAGTTGCTAACAAACATAGAACGACATTGGTCCTGCCTAAGGTGTGACAAGAGTGTACCATGGAACAACAGAGAACCAATCATATAAGCAGCTTATAACTAAAAATTGTCTTAACAACAACATAAAATCAAACCTTGGCTCTTTCACATCTGATTTCAGTTGCACATGCTGTCCCCTGTCTAATGGGATCACCTTTATAACTTCATTTGCCAGTACACGAGCTTCGCCGGTACAAAATGATACAATGAGATTGTCCTTGTCTGGAACACTTTGCACAAAACCAACACTCCTATGTTTTGCACCTTGCCACCCATAAGTGGGACTCGTGATACTTCTTTTAAATTTCACCCAGTCCCCAACTTGATAACTAAATACCATTTAAAAAATAGAGAAATTAGACTAAATCCGAGTCATAATTAAGTAAGCATTCTAAGGATATGATAAAAGATGTGGATAACTTTTTCCTCACATTGTAGGATACAAATGAACTCCCTTATTCATGAGTGCCTCCATCAGATCTTCGGAAATCCATTCACGGGGCAGGGCCTCCAAAAAGTCACGTAATGTCTTGCCACTGTTGCCCATCATAAATACATCAGTATAACAAAATCCAACAGCACAACATCATTGGAACTAACACATCCATAGGAGGAGAATATCTTATAAGTTCTCTCTATAATTAAGCCCAGGCAGACGAATATGCAATTGTACTAGTTAGTTCTTGCCTGTGATTCCTCACTTCAACTGCAGCATCTGGATACCTAAGCATAACAATGATCCATTCAAGATTCTCACGAATCATTTTTGCTGCTTCAGCTGCTATATGGAAAGCATTGTCACCTTCATCATCCTGATAATAGTGACCAAACAAGCAAATAAGTGGAAAGCAAAAGAAAGGATCTACTTAATACAACTTAAAGAAAAGAAAGCTAAGATACATCCTGAAATCATGAATAACAACCATTCAACAAACCAAAATGTAAGCTTTTGCTGATCAGCACATGGAAATATCCCTTTGAGCTATAAGGAATTGTACAGGATTTTTTTATCTTCTATTTTTACAATATGAACATAAAATCATTCCAATAGAAGTATGGTTAATCTAAGTTGCAGATATAATTACTTGACTAGGAAACCAATTAGAAAATACATAACACAATATAGTACAGTGCTCAATAACAGATTCAACCCAAGTACTTAACAACACAGCAAAATTGAAAAGTTCAGTCACCCTACAGCTCTTCACAGGACTCAATAACTGATTCAACCCAAGAACTTACTAGTTTTACTTAGTTTAAGTATTTTTATGATATTTTCATGCCTTGTGTTTATTAAATAAGTTCCATGAACTATTTAATGACTTTTGGGTCATTCAAGGCAAAATGATAATTTTGGATCCTTAGGGTATAAAATAATAATTTTGTACTTAGATATTATTCCATATTATAGCTTTATGGGCATTTTGGTAAAATGAATAGAAAGAGGAGATTTTGTGAGACTTGGTTAAGTGTTGGAATTTATCTAAGTAACAAGTTGGAACTGGACTAAGTATTGGACTTGGTGAAGTGATTGATTTTCCTTAGTTGATTTTTGGGTTTTTCCTAATTGGTTTATTGATTTTATGGGCTTGGCCCGGGTTATAGACTTATAGCCAGTATGATTGGTTGAGAGAGATAGTGGTACTAACTATCTGCAGGTTAAACCCCCCGAACACTATGCAGTTGAGAGTTGTAACCTCATGCGAGAGGGTGGTGTGGATTTTCTGACACATGGCTCGTAGGGAATGGGGGCGTGATCAAGGTATGACCTACGCATTATTATTATGGCTTGGACACAGTTATGTGTTGGCGAGGCCAGATATGGTGCTCTGTTGGCAATTATCGTATCAATTGTGATTTTTGAACTTATTCTTTTGTTATTCTAGTTTGGACACTGTATGTGTTGGTGAGGCCGGGATTGTTGCCTTTTATGGCAAGTTATTGATGTCTTGTTGGCAGTCATTAACTTTTTTTTGTTTAAATTCTTGTTATTTAATTTAAGCAGTGTGTGTCAATTAAATAAAATGACTTAATTGAGTTAAGTAATTAAATTTGGTGACATGGCGTTACATTGCAATTATATTATATGTATTACCGTACCTACATGTTATTAAAAATAATGGCTTGAGATTATATTGGTGAGCGTGTGGTTTGCTCACCCCCTACCCTAAAGGTACTGACGTGTGCCCATTGGCATGAGCACCTAACGGGCTATTACTTGTTTACTTTCGAGCGTGTTAGTGTAGAACTTCGGGTAATTGGGCTTGAGCACCTTATTTATTTTGGATGTACTTCATTGTAATTCATTCCATAGTCTGTAATTTGATGTTGTATTTCATAATCAGTATTATGAAGTATATACTTTCATTTACATTGGGATGCGTGCCGTGCGAGGTTGAGTCATTACATTGAAAGAACTTCCCATTTTAGATTGAAAATGTGATTTCTCTAAAAAAATTATAAGATTAGGGCACATTTACCATTGTAGTCTAAATTCATTAGAAATGCATCTATTTTGTCATTTTTAAGTAAGATAATGATGATAAAGGGAAATTGAGTATACTTTCAAGTTAAATAAAACATTCACCTATGGACGCGTTTTATGAGACAAATAAGAATTTTGACAAAATTTAAGAAAAATTGCTACATGAGATGATTTGATAATGGATAAGGTTAAAATGGAAATTTTCTATTCAAAACATCACGCTAAGGTTAATTAGTTTCCACCTAATTAACTTCTTAAAATTCGGGACGCGACATTAAGCTTCTAGGCTTTTAGTTTGCTTACAAATATTTGAAATGGATATATCCTTGTCTTAAAATAGCTTCAATATATCACTATTCATTGCGTGTTAGATCACCGCTCTTCCCGATATCTATAGGTAATGATGGTGCTTCAAGGTCTATGATTCAAGCTTGAATATGTCAAGCCAAGCACAGGAAACAACACAGGAGAGGGGGGAGGGCTTTCTATGAAGGGCTTGGGACCTATGAACAAAACAACATAGGAGTGCTAGTGGACGCAGGGAGGGAGCAGGCGAAGAAAACACTGATGCCAAACCAAGCACAGGAAATTCACCTACCAAAGAACTTACGAAATGACTTCTGATGAATCTAACTGCCTAGGGGGCCGTAGTAGGAGATTAACCTATCTTTGCTTCAGAGCATTGGCTAAGCCAGTATAACAATTGGCGTGTTCATGCTTTGCATACGCTTTCAGCAATACAAGAGCTTTATTGGCATTGTTTGTCTCCACCATTGCTATCGTAGCAGATGTTCAAGCCTTACCCTCTTCCTTCTTCCCTTTCTTTCTCAAAATCTGGACTTCCAGATCATGTGCTTTTGAACATAGTTCTTCAAAAGTATTGATTGTTTGAGAAGCCAAGATGTGAGACAACTCATATCTGAAGCAATTAGCCACCTACCTTGGAATAGAATGGGATGGAATAGAAAGAACGCGAAGAAGCAGAACTATAGGGTCGGGTTTTTTTTTTTTTTTTTTTTCTTTTGGGGGGGGGGGGGGGGGAGGAGATAACCTTGTGAAGTAAATGAAAGCAGGCTGCCCTATTGATTGCCGCTCTACCACTAGACTTTGTGTCTTCCTTTGAAAAGGACGAATTCAAAATGAAAGAAGAAAGGGTGAAAGAGGAAGAAGGTCCTTGCAAATGAGGTGGATAGGCTAGGATCGGAGGAGAAAAAGGGCTACTAGTGGGATCGGCGGATAGCATCCTCTTGTTGATCAGACACTATTTCATGGAGCAGTAATAAACAAATGTCCGTCGCCTTTAAGAGATAGGGGCATCCATAGAGGCTGAGTACATTGCTTATTGCAGTGCCAAGCAAGAAGCAGTGTGGTTGACGCACTTCATTAAAGAGCTTAAATTGATCAGAAAAAGCCTGAACATTGTGAATCTATTGTTCATATTTGGTCTAATAGTTTGGGTTGTAATTCCTTTTCATGTAAAATTGTATTCCTTGTGTAAAAGAACCTGGGTTGGCATTGTAATAAGAAATGTTGCGATTTCATTTTATTAATTATGCACTTCCTCTGAATGGATTATTGTCTGATAAACAGGTACAATGATTGTATGCTTTTGCTATAAATTATATTATACACCAAAATTTACAAGACTACAACATGTTTGTTCAATTGGGCCTTCGATAGTCTATGACTATTGTTAGAATACTTATTTTTGTTCTTTTGTTCTCTTGTTAATATTTACATAAGTTTGGGGTACAATGGTCATATTGCTATGTTAGGATTTGTATATATATTTGGCTGATATAAAGTTGAGAAACAATGATTATTCAACATATATAAAATTACTCTTTCTTATTCTTCTTCTTCTTCCTCCTAAATCCCAACCCTAAATTCCTTCATTTTACATTCTAACTTGGTATCAGAGCAATCTATTCTTCTTCAGAAAGGTTTCTACAGACTCTGGAGATCAATCTGAGGTGATCGAGATGTGTTGATGTCATCAGCCGTCCGATGACGTCAACATGACGTAAGCACTGTACGGACGGGTCCTTCACCCCTAGACTCGAAATTGCCTCCTGAGATTTATGTTTGTGGATTTTTTTGATCATCCCTCCCTACTGTGAGTTTTCCATTTTTGAAAGTATTTCATGTTTTTGGGGACTGTTTTTCAAATATGCTCTTGGGACTGTTTTTTGCTGAATCTACTTGTTGGAATCCTATCTCTAGGAGCCGAAACTCCCTCCTTCAATGTTATTTGCCATTATTTTGTTGATTTACTACTATTAGGTTGATGTTTGATTCGATTTTGGACTCTTTCTAATACTATACATAATCGATAGTGTTATTTTCCAGCCTCTACCCATTGAAACTTACTGTATATGGGCTGAAAATTATCTAGCAAGGTCTAGTTGATCCTAAAGTGTTGATTTGTGTTGGTGGGTTGCTGTTTTTGGTTGAATTTGCGTCCAAATCTGTTTGGTAGACATAGGTTCTCCACTCATGTCTATGTAATCTTGGATTCTTGTTGATTGAACTATTTCCAATGGCTATACTCATGGTTGCAAGTGTTGATTGGTGTAGATAATTTCTATTTGCAAGAATTCTACTGCTTTCATACTCTTGTGTTGAGTATTTTGTGTGATTGATTGTCATGGCTGAAATTGAGACTAAGACCTCATTTGAGAACAGGCTTTTTTAGTAACTTTTTGATTTTTTAGCTAAAATATGATATAAAAAAAAACTAATATGTTTGGGATGACTTTTTAGTTTTTTACGAAAAGATGTGCAAAAAGTAGAGAGAAAAGGAAATCTTTGACTTTTTTGTATAGGTTGTAAACTTTTTTATTTTTTTAGTAACTTTTTGACTTTTTGACTTTTTGGCTAAAAAAGCCACTTGCCAAACGAGGCCTAAGGCAATGGCTATGAGTAAAGATGATGACATGCCCAAATCTATTACTACCATGAAGTTGAATGGTGCCAATTATTTAGCTTGGGCTCATGTAAAAATTTTCTTATGTGGTAAGAAGAAATCTCGCTTCATTAGCGAATTGCCTCCTGCCACTGACGACAAAACTTATAATGATTGGTGTAGTGAGGATTCCTGTGTTATGGGTTGGATTTGGCATAGCTTGGAATCACAGGTTGCTACTACCGTGGAATTTTGTGATACCTCTAAGCAAATTTAGGACTCCCTTGCTGACTCCTTTTCAAATCAGAGTAATGTCTCTCGGGTCTATGAGCTATATGAGCAGATTTTTGCTATGCGCCAACCTTGCCGGTCCCTTCCTAATTATTATAATAGTCTCAAGACCTTGTGGAATCAATTATTGCAGCATCGACCCTTCACTATTGATGTGAACAAACAGAAGCAACATTGGGAGGAGTTCATAATGGCTTCTTTACTCTCTGGCTTAGATCCTGAATTGCAGGAGTTCAATGATCAAATTCTTGCCAATGAGACTTTACCTTCTGCTGCTGATGCCTATTCTCAACTGTTACGTTCTTCTTTGGGACAGGCACAATCCACCTCCGAGTCCTCTACCTTGTCATCTTTTGCATTAGTCTCGAGTAGTGTTGATCGTGGGTCTACTCGAGGGGGTTTTCTTGGCACATCTGATCAACAGGGCTCTTACTCTGGTTCACAAGGTTCTCGTGGGCTGGTTCCCGTGGTGGTGGCTCATGTGGTGGTTTCAGGGGTGGAGGTAGTAGTGGACCTAGTTCTCGCACACGTGGTGATCGCAAGTGTACTCATTGTGGTTCCCAAGGTCATACTAAACCTTGGTGTTGGCAGAAGTATAGCAAACCTGACCATGTCCATCAGGTTATTGGTGTTCCATCCTCACAATCATCCTTGCTCTCCACTGATTCTGTTGCTTCTCCGGTTGATTCACATGAGACACTCACTACTCAGATTAATGAGCTTACCGCTCTTGTCCACTCTCTCCGGCCTAGTCTACCTTCATCCTCTACCGCTACTATGGCTAGTTAAGGTAATATTGGATGTGTGGCTAAGTCCCCTCAGCCTTGGCTCCTAGACTTTGGTGCTAGTTCCCATGTCTCTGGTAATTCCTCTCTTTTTGATACTCTTATTGTTGATCATACCATTATACTTGTTCATGGATCTTCTCAACCTGTCTGTGGTCAAAGTCTTCTTCATTCCACTCCATCCCTTTCCTTACCCTCTGGTCTTTATGTTCCTAAATTTCCATTTAATTTGCTTTTTGTTAGCCAATTGACTCAAGCTCTCCATTGTTCGATGACATTTTCTCCTCCTTCATGTGTTTTGCAGGACCTCCAGATCAAGAGGATGATTGGTTCGGGGCATAAGAAGGATGGCTTATACGTTTTGGACACTGAGACCTCTCCTCATCCTCCATTTGCTGTGTTGAGTGCTACTGTATCTCCTCTTCAGTGGCATTTTCGCTTGGGTCATCCCTCCTTGGCCAAGCTCAAGCTAGTTGTTTCGGGTTTGAGTCATGTTTCTCTGATTAAGTGTGAAGCCTGTCAATTTGGGAAGCATCACCGTAGTTCTTTTCCTAGTCGTAGTGTTAGTTATGTGTCTAAGTTGTTTGCTCTTGTCCATACAGATATTTGGGGTCCTTCTAGAACTCCCACTGTTAATGATTTCTTTTATTTTGTTATTTTTGTGAATGATTACTCTTGGATGACTTTGTTGTTTTTAATGAAACAAAGATCTTATTTGCCTTCCATCATCTCTAAATTTTATAATGAAATCTTTACTCAATTTAGCAAACGTATTAAGATATTTCAGTTTGATAATGCCTTAGAATATATGCAATCTATTGTAACTACCTTTTGTGATACTCATAGTATTATCCATCAAACTAGTAGTTTTCATACATCCCCTCAAAATGGTGTTGCAGAGCGAAAACACTGCCATTTGTTAGATGCTCGCACATTGATGTTTAATATGCATGTCCTTAAACAGTTTTGGGGTGATGCAATTCTCACCGCTTGTTTGCTTATCAATCGCATGCCCTCTAGTGTTGTCCACCAATCTCCCTATTCTCTGTTATATCCCACAACATCTCCTTTTCCCTTGCCTATGGATTTCACCATTCCACCTTTGATCACTCTGTTTTTGTTCACCACTCATCTACTAGGAGTATTGTTCTTATTGTCTATGTTGATGACATCATCATTTCAGGGAGTGACTCCAATGGTATTGCTGATTTGAAGCAGTATTTGGGACAACAATTTCACACCAAAGACTTGGGCCATCTTCAGTATTTTCTCAGGATTGAAGTTGCCCGCTCTTCTCAGGGCTTGTTTCTTTCTCAACGGAAGTATGTTTTTGATCTTCTTACTGAGACTGGCCTCTTAGGCACTCACCCCAGTGATACTCCCATGGATTCTAGTGTCAAGATGGTGACACTGGAGACTTATTTCCCGATATTGATCGTTATCGTGGGTTGGTTGGGAAGTTAATATATCTCACTGTCACTCGTCCCAATATTACCGATGCCGTGGGTGCGGTGAGTCAGTTTATGCATGCGCCCCGCCAACCCCATTTTATGGCTGTGTGTCGTATCTTGCAATACTTGAAGAGTGCTCCAGGTCGGGGTTTGTTCTATCGCCTATCTTCCTCTATGTCTGTCACTGGCTTTAGTGATGTTGATTGGGCTGGTAATAAGACTGACCAACGTTCCACCTAGGGCTATTGTACTTTTGTTGGTGGTAATCTTGTTACTTGGCGTAGCAAGAAATAGATTGTTGTTGCTCGTTTTAGTGCCGAGGCTGAGTATCGTGCCATGGCTCATACTGCTTTTGAGATACTTTGGGTTTAGTCTCTTCTCCAAGATTTTGGCTTTTTTGTTCCCACTCCTACGAGCATGTCTTGTGACAATCAGGCTGCTATCTTCATTGCCAATAATCTCGTGTTTCATGAACGCACCAAACATATAGAAGTTGATTGCCATTTTATTCATGATCTCTTACTCCGCAAGCAACTTGTTAGAATGTAAAATGAAGGAATTTAGGGTTAGGATTTAGGAGAAAGAAGAAGAAGAAGAAGAAGAAGAAGAAAGAGTAATTTTATATATGTTGAATAATCATTGTTTCTCAATTTTACATTAGCCAAATATATATACAAACCCTAACATAGCAATATGACCATCGTACCCTCAACTTACGTAAATATTAACTAGAGAACAAAAGAACAAAAATAAGTATTCTAACAACTATTGACTTCGAATATAATCAATTGGAGGAAATGAATCCATGTAGCTGTCTCCTAAGTAATTGGAATAAAGGCTTGTTTAGATGAGTTGAGTTGTAAATGAAGTTGAACACGGCGATCCACATTAAGAAAGACATCTTAGTGGCACTCCTATTCTGCAAATACTCTTCCAAGGGGAGCCAAAGCAAATGAAGTGAAGGTGAACATAAAATACGTCAAAAGGGAAGCCAAAGTACTTAAATGAGAGTAAGCCTTTACCCTTTAGAAAGATATTGTCTTTTCCAACTTGCCAATGTCCTCTCAAAATACCCTGTGATACTATAATATAGAGAAAAAGAGGAAGATATAGAGACGAGAAGAAAAAAATATAGGAGAGATAGGGGCATTTAGAGAAAAAGAGAGAGAGAGACAAAGATTAAAAAATAATAGTAATAAAGATGGAGAGAGATGGTGCATTGGACCGTATCCTTCATTCACAAGAGAAGAGGAATGGGATTTTGTTTTTGATCACCGATAGAAGGAAGGAGGAGATAAAAGAAGAGAGATGGAGAAGAGGAAGAAGAATAAACTGTGTGCTATTCCAAATATTTTCTCAAAGTTTATTCATCTTGTAAAATTAATTTCACTCTACACTACAAAAACTTTTTTATAGGCATCAAAAACTAAACTTGAAAATACAGCGATTATTTTTTCAAGAAATTATCGGTATCTCCACTAAGTTTCAACAACTACCTACCATCATTTCATAGGTCCTACATCAATTCAATTGCATCAGTTTAGCATCAAAAAAGGGAAATTATCGGCGAGCATGCACGTTGGGGATAGCCAATATCTTCCACCACCCCACCCTCCCAGCAGATAAATAGAACTAACCAACTATTTTTAATTCTTATTTTTTGCAAGTAAAATTTCATTCAAGAAAGGTAACAAAAAGGGAGGTTGCCCATATACAAAGGGCTCAGAGGATTGAGAAATCACGAAAGGTTACATATACACAATCTTGTGAATCATGAAGCTTTACAAAATCTAGGTCCATGTTTGGGTTTGATTAACAATCTTCAACTCCAAACTATACAAAAATCACAAAAAGGTACTCTTCAACCTATAGCAAGATTCCTTCACCATGTTGAAGATAATTTGATTACATTCTCTCCAAATAATCCACACAAGGCATGCCACAAGGTTTTATTAGAATGAAGTAGCTCAAATGATTTTAATCAAGTTAAAAAAATCGAAAAAGGATCATATTTGTAAATATTGTTAATATTTTATATCCTGATAACAAGAAAATGTTACTTCGACAGCATAACATATTAACCAGCATGTATGAACGCTACACATCTCGGGGTTATGGGTTCAAGTCTACATGAAAGCTACATGAATAAACGCTACATGTATGACCATTGGTTCAATGGTCAAATATTGGCCTAATAACCTTGAGGATATGGGTTCAAGTTTCGGAGCAACCACTTTGTGCACTATGCCAAAGGTTAGGTGTGTATCCAATCTTTCCTCTCCCAAACACACATTAATATGGTATTATTTGGGCATTCCAAATGTCAACCAACTAAACATGGCACAAAAGCATGAACGAGAAATCATCTTAGATAATAGACAATGAAAATATTAGATAGATAAGAGAAAAAGCAAAAACCTGCAAATTACAATTTGCCCCGGCAGATAAAAGCAATCCCACACATAATTTTGCACCTCTGGCCAATGCCACATGAAGAGGTATTGTATTATTCACATTCCTGATATTCACATCAACTCCAGCATCGAGAATAATCTATACACCAATTTGCAATACAATAATTATATTAGACAAATCAGAGATAAATAAATAAACAGGAATTTCCTACAGGTGTTTAATGCTAAATTCACACCAAATGCAATTCAAAATATGGTTTACCCAAGTAAAAAAAAACAGTTACGAATACATATCAAGTACTAGGGGAATTATTTAGTTACCTGGACCAACTTAACATCATTGGCCATAGCAGCAGTATGCAGCACAGTTCGACCATGCTGGGCATCTTGGGCACTTGGATCTGCTCCAGCAGCAAGCAGAATTTGTACCAGTTCTCGCCCCTCTACAAGAAAATCAACAGGTGAAACAAACAGAAAAATGGGCAAAATAATTAAGAAAATAAAATAATAATAAAAAAAAGAAGAATTTGTTTTTCAAAATACATCACCATGCAATGTAAAAACGCTTGTTCATAAATAACTACAACAACAATGAAATAAACCAAATATTTTAAGATTCAAGTTTTACCAGCTTCATGGTCTTTCTTTATGGCAGCTGCCATACACAATGCAGTGCCAACTGGGCTTGGTATATCAATAACACTGGCTATCTCCTCCAGGGATGCAAGTTCCACCCACCTTTTGACGACAGTCACATTCCACGTTGCTACGCACAAGTGCAGAGGTCTGCAATATCAAAATGCTCAACACCTTACTACAATAAACATCAAACTATAATAAAGCTAATGTCTAGTTACCCATAAGTCAGTTTTGTGTCAACAATTACATTCCGACTATTAGTCTGTGAAAGATTTTAAAACTAACTCAAAATGAGGAGCCCACCTTAGCCTACGTGGCATCATCAAATTGGTTAAGTACGTTTTGTGCCACATGGGGTGGAGGAAATGACAAGAATGCCAAAGGAGAATATCCATCTAGATCTATTTGGTCCATTCTCAACTTTATTGTACATACACACCTACACCTGCATGGGTCAAGGTATGCTCTCATTCACTACTAAACTTCTGAATTGCTATCTTTTCTCTTATGGGAACTGAGTTGAGCTTGAGCAGAGACTCCGGCCGGGCACTAACAGTGTTTCCCCTTGTAGATTTCAGGTTCATGGCGGCTCCGGTGTCTCCAGTCATCTTCTCCGTTGAGTTCTCATCTTCATTACGTGAGGTATATTTTTTGTCCTCATAATTGGCACCGTCAATGATTAACTTCAACAGATAGGATTATGATGCCGGGTAAATCTGCACCTTGAATCTTACCAGCTAGTGACTGTCACCAACTACAGTTGCATTAATCCTTATAAAGGGATTCATTTCCATCATAGTTTATTTTCCTTGTGCTCTAACAACCAGTTATGCTATTGGACCTCCCGAAGCCAGCAATATGACATTCCATTTGTGAAATAAACAACGTCAGACTCATGCCTCCGAAGTGTTCGACAAAATTCTAAAGCAAAGTAATATACATATATATATAAATTGGTCGAATCACAGAGCTCAGATAGACAAGATTGACACCCATGCCTTCAAGTTCATTACAACGGCGTGGAAAGATTTAATGCTCTACTCCATATCTTGAAATTCTTCATGGGACCAAACCAGTAGGCCACAAGGAAGATCAATACAAGTTCACCCAGAAAATTGACTGACCCATCGAGCAAAAAATAATAATAATAATAATAAAACCTACCCCTCTCCTCTTTCCTTTGCCTCAAAACGATGACATTTTGGGGCACTACAAACAATGCATTACAAAAGATCCAGATTCTTCCCTACATTGGATGTGACACAATTATGTGGGATTTGTTCCAAAGTACAGAAATTATATTATGGTCATGGGGCAAATTTATGTGGTGCACCAACTAGTGTTTTATTGGTAGGCCCGAGCACATGGCTTATCTTTGGAATAAGACGTAGCACTCACTAGGCATTTTTTATGAAATACCTAGCACGACTAGGTACTTTCTGGAATAAATCCCAACACAGTCAGGCATTCTTGGACTAAGTCCTATTTCGGCTAGGCATTCTCTACAAAAGTTTCAGATCGGCTAGGCACAATTACTGGCATTCCAATGTCACATGAAGGCAACTCATCATACTTATCTCAATTAAGAAGACTGGGGGCACAAGGTAGCAGTCCCAGCACACATATATCATGCAGAACAAACAGCAATATGCAGTTATCGGAACAGCAGCATAAAGCCTTCCACTCCTCCTCACTTGGCTCAAAGATATTGGAACCCTGGGGGCATATGAAAGAGGTTAAAACTAACTCAAAAGAAGGAGGGGCCCACCTCAATCTACATGCCATCATCTAATTGGTTAAGTCTGTTTTGTGCCACATGGCGTGGAGGAAATGACAAGAATGGCCAAAAGAGAATAGCCCCAAGGATATTCTTTGAAATATCCATCTAGACCTACTTGGTCCTCAAGAAAAACTTTATTGTATATACACCTACACCTCCGTGGGATAAGGAATGCTCTCATTCACTAAACATCTGAATTGCTATCTTTTCTTTAATGGGGACTGACTTGAGCGTCAGAGTGCCCTAGGCCAACCACCGGCCAGGGCACTAACAGTGTTTTCCCTCATAGATTCGAGTTCATGGTGGTTCCAATGTCTCTAATCATCTTTTCCGTTGATTCTCTTCATCAATCAAGTAAGGTATATTTTTTTGTCCTTACAGTCTGTAATTTTTAGTTGTAGCATAGTTGAGTCTTGAGCATGTTTTGTAGTAAATATTTGCCACAGAAGACTTCGTCTTCAAGTTTTGATGAGACGGATAGACTCCACATCATGTGAAGGTAAAACTCATGCATTTGCATTAGCATCACTAAAAGAGTTTTATCTAGGTTAGTCTATTTGCATTGTTTTATACTGTGATCAACTGTAGTGAGTTTAGCTTTGGACTATGGGCTAGATTTGCTATTGGGGCTTAAACTTTTAGAACTAATAGAATTGATTATTGGGCCTTATGCTTCTAGATAGTTGTATTTCGTGCTTATTGCAACAGAGCCTTGCTCATTCTAACACAAGGTTGCACCGTTCAGTAGAAAACGAACCTCTTTCATGCAACTGGTTTCCAGATAGTTTTGTACTTGATCTTAATTACTAGTGGGCTGTTTGCATAGGGCTTTGTCTACATTTGTACTGGAGTTGAGTCAAATTCTGATAAGAAATGTGTAACCCGTACTCGAAAGCACCATAATACTTGCTCGCAAAAATTGAGAACCCCAAGTTGACCATGAATGTGCTTCAAGTCAGTAGATGGAGAGCAGGAACATGGACCTAGATTGAAAATTTGAGCAGATTTGGCATTATTGCCCTGTTTGGTAGAGCTGTGGGAAAGTGCTTATAGCTTATGCCTAAACAGCTTATAGCTTATAACTATGGACATAAACTGATTTCTGACTTATAAATTAAGCATCTCCTGCCCCACTCAAAGAATAAGCTGATTTCTGACTTCCAAAAAGCTATAAGCTATAAGCTAAACCAAACACATCAAAATAGCTTAAATTAAGCTGAAAGCTGAAATAAGCAGCTTTTAAGCTGCACCAAACAGGCACTATGTACCGATGGAGATATTCTACATCAGGTGCTCCCTAACCTTTACTAGCACACAATAAAGAAGCATACACGGCAAAGGATATCAAGTTCTCCTAGGCAATTGAGTGGGAACCTACATTTGTTAGGGTAGCTGGTTGCATAGGACTCAGAGCAAGAACTAGTTCTTCAGAAGTAGATGCTTTGATTTCAAAGACTAATAGGAATGCGAAATTCTCAACGTGATCATGTCATGAAGTTGTTACCTAGGGATAGTGTTGGTTAATCAAGAAGGTTCACTTGGTAGGTCATTCAGTAATCCAAGGTGTCCTATTAAGATGACTTCAGTTGGAAATAGCTTTTGCACTTGTGCTGACTATTAATCAAGAAAACAAGTATCGCATGTTGAAGAAAGAAAAAGAGATTTCAACAACCTTTTCTATACAGTTTGAGATAGTCGGGTCAATTTGGTATGTTCTCATGTCAAGTTGCTTAGTCATTGGTTACAAGCAGTGCAAGCATTCGAGCCATGTCAGCACAGATGGTAGCACCATTGTGTCTTATATTGAGTGCTAGGAAGAAAAGGAACAGGTGAAACTTTGAGGATGCAAATAAACTGGTCCATAGGCTGAAGAAAATGGTGCCGAAATCACTATAATTTTGGATCTTAAAGAAATCCCCTGCTTCTTTATTTTCTTTTGTAACACTCATCAAAGATTAGAAATTGTTGTGTTTTTTTTCCTGGTAACTGTAGACACCCCATTTTTGACCGACCTTAAGACTCAGATGTCATCGATTGAGCGCTCGGTGATTGTACATGTTGTGCTCGTTTCGAGTTTCCGGAGTTTTCGGCTGAGTGCCTTGCCTCCGGGCCTCTGAACTCTTTGTGCTTTGACTAGGTTTGTGGACCAAGCCTTGTTTCCCTTCCCGGGAGGGAGGGAGAGGTCTTGTAGATCACTTTTTGTGGTCGTAAGCCACTTTTCGTGGTCGTAGACCACTTTTCCTACTTAGAGACTAGTTTCTGATTTTCGGAGCCTTCGGCCGCGTGCCTTGTCTCGGGACCGCTTAACGTTCTCCGTTTGGCTTGGTTTTTGAACCATGCCTTGCTGACCTTGCCTAGAGGGACACTGTGGTCTGGGAGACCACTTTTTATGGTCGTAGACCACTTTTCCCTCGTAGACTGTTTTTGGTGCTCGTAGACTGGTTTTCGGGACTCCCGGCTGCGAGCCTTGCCTCCCGGACTTTCGTCTTGCATCCTTTTTGGTTTGTTTTTGGTACAAACCTTGTTTTCCTTGCTTGGAGGGTGGAATAAGGGTGGGAGACCAGTTCTTCCTCTTGGAGACCACTTTTCCTACCTGCCAGCCAGTTTTCTGGTTGGCCAACTGGTTTTTTTGGTCTTTGGACCACCAATAGTGGTCGGCCACCACACCATTGGCTTTCTTTCAGTGTGCAGACCACTCCCTCCCCCCCCCAATGGCCGACCACTTTTTATCCTGGCAGACCACTTGTGGTGGTCGGCCGACCACTTCAACTAGCTGGCCGACCACTTTAAGTGGTCGGCAGCTTTCCAGCACCTTTTTGGAGATATTTTCTAGCCAGCTGTAACAGCTGAAGGGCACAGAAACCATCCTCCATACACGTGTATGGAGGGATGGCTTGAAGTCCTAAGCTTGCTTAACAAGCTTAACCTTTGGTTCTCTATAAAAGAGAACCTCCCCTCTCATGCCTTAGGTTCAGAAAATCTTGCTTGAGCTATACATATCATCTATATCTATACTTCTTCATTTCTCTCTTGTTTTGTGCTCAAAAGTGTCTATTCTTCACACTTTTGCACACAAACACATAGTGAAACACCTTACTCTTGGAGCTAAGGCACTTTGAGGTTGGTTTTGGAGTTTTTGGACTGGTTTTGATCCAAAAAAGCTGCTGGAGTTGTTGCTCTAAAGTTGTTCTACAAGGGTGAGCTTCTAACCTCTTAATCCCTTGATTTTGATTAAGCTTTTGACCCTACTTGCATGTTGTTTTAGGCTTAACTTTTAACTACAAAAAGTTCTGATTTTGCATGCTTGTAATGTTTGTTTAAGGCCTTGTTGGTATTGGGGGTAGTCTACCCCCTCTTCAGCCTTGTTTGGCCTTGTTTTTGTGCTATCCTTTTAAGTTATTGGGACCACCTCCTTTTGGCCTTCTCACCACTGAAACTCAGAGGAATTTCAGTGGCGGAAATGGTGTTTTGAGGTCCCAAATAGGAGAGGGTCATCCCCTCTCCTTGTGTTTTGTATTACTTGCCTTATTTGCCTCATGTTTGAGCATGTTTGTTAAGCTTGTGTTGGCTTATTCTTGACTTGTATTTGGGGTTATTTTGGCATGGCATACCACTGTTTTGACTTGGTTTTGTCACCCCATGCATGCTATTTACACTTGTAGTGTAATCCTTACAAACTAGCTTTGTGTACTTCATGAAGTAGCATGTCTTTCTAGCATGTTTTGAGTCCATCTCAATAGGTTTTTTTTGTTGTTTTAACATGCCTTAGATCTGTTTTGAGTTAATTTGATAGCCCCATGCATGCTCCTTGCACTTGTAGTGCATTTCCATTCACTAGCCTAATATGTATCATGCTTTAGACCATCATTCTAGCATGCTTTTGACTCTGCTCTAAGAAACTTTTGTTCATGTTTTAGCATGCTCTAGCTCTGATTTATGTTGTTTTGGTCATGCATGACTTGCTTTGTATAGCCATAGTGCATTCTAGCTTGTTAGCTTTGTGTATTGAGTCTATTAACATGCATTGCTTGGACTATTTTCATGATTTGGCATCATTTCATATGTGATTTCATTGCATGTAGTATTGCCAT
Organism: Camellia japonica; assembly: GCA_030407325.1. Classification (NCBI taxonomy): domain Eukaryota; kingdom Viridiplantae; phylum Streptophyta; class Magnoliopsida; order Ericales; family Theaceae; genus Camellia; species Camellia japonica. The sequence goes on from JAPPVO010000029.1 coordinate 91,147,145, forward strand.
GCGCACACATCTTTCACCCTTTCAATGCATTGGAGAGTTTGTGCTTTATGCCTTAAACATGAGCCATTGTGTATGCCTTCATGCCTAAGCTTGCGAGCTATCATTTCAATATGTTTTTGGGGTTATTTTACCATGATATAACTCTGATTTTTGTTGGTTAAGTCATCTCATGCTTGGTCTTGGTAGGTGTAATGTAATCCTCCCTATTGCCCTCGCATAATTCATGTTTTGGCCCACCATACTAGCTTATTTTGGTGATACTCCATGCATGTTTTAGACTCATTTTGGCATGCTCTAGGACTGTTTTGGGTTGTATTTGCCATATGCTTCATGTATTGCATAGCCATAGTGCAATTGGCCTTGCTAGCTTCAAGTTTTGAGCTTCGTAGCATGCTTCATTTGTAACATGTGCATGATTTGGCATCCTTTAACATGGCGTTTCAGAGCATATAGTATGGTCATGTTCCCATTTCTTTCACCCTTTGAGTGCCTCTAAGGGTTGTGCTTTTATTGCCTTGTTTGTAGTTTAGTTTGTATGCATGCATGCCTAGGCCTTTGAGCCCCCATCTCAGCATGTTTTGGTCTTGGATTTGACCTATTTGAGCTCCGTTTGTGGCTGGTTCATGCATTTGTGCCATGTATTGCATGCCCCTTTGTAGTCCTCTTTGCTAGCTTTAATGCTTTAAGGACCCTAGCATGCCATGCTTGTGTTGTTTGAGTAATTTGGCATCATTTCATACCTTATTTCAGTGCATATAGTGTTGTTGCACTTCCACTTTTGTCATTCCTTGAGCACTCTTGAGAGTTGTGCTCTTGGGCCTAGTTGATAGGCCAATGCATGTGCATGCATGTCTTACCTTTTTGTGCCTTCATTTCATCATTATGGCCACTGATTTGGGCATGACTGAGGTCTGTCCATCTTTAGTTTAAGTCCATTGAGCATGTTGTTCAAATGTTGTTGCATTATATCATGTTTGCATGCTTGAGTTGCATTGTGTTTTGCATGCTTGTTGTTTGCATTGTTGATGCATACTTATGTTGCATTTCATTATGCTTGTATTGTTGTTTGTTTTCGTGTTGTTTGCATGCTTATGTTGCCTTGCATTGTGTATGCATGCCATTAGCATTGATAGGTTGCTTATGTCGCATTGCATTGTGTATGCATGCCATTAGGTTTGATAAGTTGATCATGTTGCATAGCATTGTGTATACATGCATTACATTGTGTTTACCATGCTTGAGTTGCATTGCATGTTTGCATGCTTGAGTTGCATTGCATTTGTTTGGGTTAGGTGTTAATCCGAACACGGGAAACAATGGACGTTTCATACTCGAAGTGATGAAACGTGCCTCAATTCTCGGTCGCCGACGCTCTTGATCGTGCATGATAGAGTTTAAGGCACTTATGTGTTATGTGTGCATTCATTTCACATTGATTCGTGCAATCTTGGCTTCTCGGCCATCATGCATCGAGATGCGTGATTGGTGGCCCGAGGGTCGAGCACTACACTCCCTTGAGCTCATGAAATGATAGGGAGGGTGGTTGTGCATACATATGTTACAAATACATTGCCATGCCCCTTCTTGTCCTCTGTTGCAGCAAACTGGAGAAGTGCAGCAAAAACTGGTCGGCAGACCAGTAAAAGTGGCTGGCCGACCACTTTTTTTGGTCTGCAGCAAAGAAAAGTGGTCGGCAGGTGGTTGGGAACACCAATAACTGGTCGGCAGCCCTCCTGAGGGTCCCCAAGATGAGTTAGAAGCTATCTGGAGCTTGGTGCAAGGTTCTGAGAACAATTGCAAACAAAGGCAAGTTGGGGCATCGCGATGGATTTCCGAACGAGGCGACCGAGCATGCATGCACTCCTCATCCCGAGGACCTCTTTTTACTGCTTTCCTTAGCTAGTTCATGCTTTGGTTCTGTACTTAAATAGTTAATGCATTTAGCTATTCGTTTGTGTTTAATTAGCTAGTGTAGTTAGCTAATGAATTTGTTTTGTAATAATTAGTTAACTAAGGTTAGTTAATTAGTTTACTTGTAATAATTAGTTTAATTAACTTAAATTAGTTAGTTAGCTCATTATTTGGACCCTCCGTCGAGAGGGCACAACTGTTGTAATAAGCGTGCGTGTGTGTGATGCATGTCTTCCAACCCCCATTTCTTTCTCCCTTTTACTTATCCGCTTTCAGTGGTTAATTTTAGGGCATATTTCAATTAGCATACCTTATGCTTGCATGCATGCATCATTCATCTGTTTTGTATGCAGCGGGCTCGGCGCATCATACAAACTGCATTGTATTTCAATTCCAAATTGAATACATGTTATCAAGTTGCATTCATATGCCATCTTAGAATAGCCGAGCCTATTTTAGTTGCATTTTTGCATGTGTTGCATTAGCCATCTTAACATGAACTAGGATCATGCATGATTTCTAACTAGTTCTCTGTTTTGGCTCGGAGTACACTGTGAGTGTTTATACTTTAGCATATTGCATGAGATGTATATGTTGCCATGTATAGCATGCTTGCCATGAGGCTAACTGCTTAACTAATATAACTGCATGAATGCCTGTGGATGAAGGTTGAATTGCTTGAATTGGAACAATTCATCAAATGCGAGTTTTTTAGCCCACTTGAGGTGGCAAAATCATGTTTTCTAAAGCCCACTTGAGGGTGACAAAACCACGACTTAGCCTACTTGCGAGTAGCAAACTTCAAATCATTTTCACAAACGAATATGCAATGTTTTGTTCTAACTTAGGCGATCTAGTCTATACTTATATGCTGCGCGCATCACATAGTAATTCTAGGTTAATAACCGAAATAAGAACACATGTGTTTTTAAAAACAAAATATCATGTTAGTAAAGACCAATCTTTGATCGGGCAAGCGGGGGTGCTCATTGCATGACCTTCCCCTCTCATACCCAAGTTCCCGAGCCGAGGCAACTTTGGTGATGACGGACACGTGGCCTTAGGCACGAGTCAGGATTTCTTAAATTTCCCAAAAGCAAAACATTTAGGTGGCGACTCTGTATCTGGCAAAACAGTCCATGTTTAGCACTTCTTCATTAAAAATCGATTTTCCAAAACGATTTGCCGGATTTGGACTCTTTAGTGATTTATCAGTCTTGCATTGCACTTTGCGAGATTAGATTCAGAACTGTGACACGAGTCCGAACTGTAGTAGCAATGAACAAACGATTCGCGCCCTCGCGCGCGGAGCGGGAGTTCTGGGCGGTCTACAGTAACACTTATCAAAGATTAGAAATTGTTGGGTTTTTATTTCCTGCATACTCTGCCTTCATATGAATTATTATACAATCTTTGACTTTTTCTACTGAATCTACTCTTACTAATCAAAATCAACAAAGAAATAAATAACTATATGTTGTCCTGAAAAAATTTCAACAAACTTTTATAGCAATGTATAACCCTCCAAATTAAGCTAATGCCAACCCATTTCCATTTAAAAGCCCTATAATCTTGCATTAATAATTTTACACCTTAATCCTACAAACATTCAATAACCATTGACGACCACAAACCTAATTGTAGGCAAATTTGTTTTAAGCTATGTTACATGAACCTGGGTACAAGTATTGGGTGTAGGTGCAAGTGTGGGTGAGGATGCAGGTGCATGTCCAATTGCCAGACTATCTTAAACCTAAATCCCAGGATATTGGGATATGTATCCAAAAATAAGGTGTATAAGTACGAAGACATGTCCTAAACACTTAAATATATTACATATTATATGATATATTTATTTACAATGACATAAATAATGTAGAAATGTACTTAAAATTAAATACAACTTAGGAAAAGTATAAAATTTTCATATCCCATTCATGTCAAGGGCAAGAAATATTTCTAATGCGAGCTTCTTCTTCTTCAATCACTATATAAAATTAGAGGATTCAAGTGTCTAAATTGGGTATCGGTGTGTCGGACACATATCCCACACCCTTGCCGTTGTCATATCTAGTGGACAAGAGTGCTGGGCAAGAAATGGAAGAGTCCATATTACACTAGTTTTAAGTTATCTAGTAAACCCACTAGATCAGTAAGTCAGTGGGTAAAGCTTCAGCAAGAAATTGACCCAAACCTTAGCTCTAGTTATTCTTCGTCTTTTCTTTCTTTTTTTAAATTGATCCAAGACAATTCAACTGTAACATCTACTTCCAAATTTGTCATATAAATTATAGGTCAGTACAACAAAAGCATCAATTATTTACTGCACCCATACCCCTCTTGCTTCCCCAAGGGGAAAGTGAATTGGAAAAAGAAAATAAATAGATTAAAAAGTTGGGAGTTTTTTTGGATTATTGTTTGAAAGCAGAAGACAAATATTTGTACTTACGTCAAATTTTTTGAATTCAGGCTAGCCATCGATTTACAACCCCCATTTTCCAATATGACAACAGCACATTCTGTATATTTCTTGACGACTGCTCTGTGTAGTACTGATTCACCTTCATCATCCACTGCATTAGGATCAGCCCCAGCCAATAGTAACTCCTGTTGTCATCAAGAAATATGTCCAAAAGGAAACTTAAAGAAAAGAAGAATCAAGGAAGAATAACAACCACAAACACTTCTATACCCCGTGAAATACTTTCCATGGGTGTAGTAAGTGTATGGCTTTAAGATTTGGCATCATTCTACTATTTCTTAGTTTACGGTTCAATTATTCCAGCTTTTATTTTTGACAGGTCTGCACCCTTCCCTTCTTTGAATAAAAACATAGGCTCCATTTGGTTTAGTTTTGAGAATCAATATTGAAAGAGAGTTTTTTGAAAAGAGTTGACAAATTTTGAAAACTTGTTTGGTTGTATATTTTGAAAATAATTGTCACAAATTTGGAGTTTTCTAGTTTGGGATGATTTGTAGTTTTTTTTTTTTTTTTTTTTCAGTTGAATAGATGGGTGTGAGAAAAATTGATTGATTGATGTGTAGGATGTGAGAGGTGAGAGGAGAGAAAAAAATAATTGATTGATGCGTAGAATGTGAGAAAATGAGAGAGGAGAGAGAACAATTTTGAAAAAATTGTAAACCAAACAATTTTTTTAGATTTTTCATTTCAAAAATTGATTTGAAAATCCAACCAAACACCCCTACATTTCTTTCTGAAGAATCTTTCCAGTCTCTTATCCAATATGATAAACATTTGCACAAGCATACATCAGAAGTTTGATAGAAAACATACACGCATGCAATCTGGTTGACCATGGTATGCACAAACATGGGCAACCGATGGCCCAAAGCCTTCCCTCAACCTAGATTGGACGTTCGCACGTCTTCTAATGAGAGCACGAACACATTCTGGGGATCCAGCTGCCAAAGCAAACACAAGTGGAGGATCACCATCTTTGTCTAAGACATCCACATTTGCGTCTTTATACTCCAAAATGGCCTCCACAAGTTCTGCACTACCCCGTCTACAAGCCAAGTGGAGAGCAGTCTGGCCATCAGCATTCTGTGCTTCTAATAGTGAACACAGCAAACTGCCACTATTTTCTGATGCAGCCTTTGCAAGCAACTCTCTGCATGAACAGATGAAACAAATATAAAATACAGAGCGAAAGACCTTTTTCATCATCGAAGAAAGGTGTACCACAAAATGGCTGACCTAACACCATTCACATTGCCTTCAGATACCAGTCGATGTAGAAGGATGGGATTATCCTGGAGAACCTCCAAATCAGGTGCAGGAGATGGTTCTTTCACATTTGTTCCAGAAAATTTGGCCAAATCACTGTATTCTCACATAAAACATGTATACATATCTTCAACAACCAATCATGCACAAGGCAAAGTAGTAAATAAAGAGCAACCATGCATAAAACCACAGACAGAAATCCAAAGAACATGGAGAAAACATATATCATAAAAATACACTATCCGAACCTTTGTTCTTGCTCTAACAAAATCTAACCAATTGGTTATCAGATGTTTCGGACAAATGTCATAGTATCTAATCTGTAACAGAAGATGATATGAAGAAAAGAAAATAGTGAAGAGATTGAAGTTCTTACTTATCAGGGCTGGCAGGAGGGCTGCGAGGTATCTCTTGCAAGTGTCGAAGGAATATTGCTAGCATAGCATTGAAAGTTGGTCTTTTGGATGCCTTGAACTGTAGGCACTCACCAATCATCTTCCATAATTCCCTAGGTATTCCAACACCCACTACGCTAGCATATTGTGGAGGTTGTCTTCGGGCCTTGACGACAGCTCTATAGATTTCCTCTGCACTTAAGCCGGCCCACCTGCACAAAGAACATCAACAGATATGAATAAGCAACTATACCATTTTTCACTTCCTTTCTTTTTTTTCTGTGGTTTCTTGTTACTCAACGTACGGGATGGAACCGGTGCACATTTCCACTAACGTACACCCAAAGCTCCAAGCGTCAGACTCTGCAGATATGCCAATTGCATCATCCCAAAAAAGATTCAATGACTTCTTCACTGGTTCCCATGCCTCCGGAGCTGTGTAGTTTGGACTGAGCATTGTACAATCCATGCATGAATGAATTCTTGAGGAATCACACTCTGATCGAGCTTTTCGGCAGCCAGGTTTTTTTAAAATTGCTGGCAGTCCGTAATCAGAAACCACAGCATGACCATTTGCATCCAAAAGAAGATTGGATGGCTTCAGGTTCATACAAACAATGCCTGCTGCATGTAGTTCAGCCACCCCTCGAGCAATGTCCACCCCATATCTACAATTAGAAGACAAACAATAAATCAGTCCAAGTTATAGCCTACTAAAAGCTACCTCTGTTATTAGAATCGTATGATTCACCATTCAAATCATATGATACAATTCGATTCAGTGGGTAATCGATACGAACAGGTTGTATGAATCACAAAATAGCTATGAATCGTAGGTGAATCGTTGAACCAATTTGGTGAATCGTGAATCGATTCAATTTACTAAAATTGATGTTTGGCTTTTCTTTATTTTTTTGGTTTTTTACTGTTGGAAAATGGTCCACAACCTTTTTAAGGTCTTTAAGGATTACTATATGCCATCTTTTGACTTTCCCTCCCAATTTACTCTCAAATATTCACTTTTATTCACGTGATTGCATTTGCAAAAGGAATTTTTGTAAGGCATCAAGTGAGATTTTTTATTAAGTTTCAAGATTTTGGTTTCTTAACCTTGTAAAAAGTTAAAAACATTGTTGTTGAGTTATTGTTGCTTGAAAATTGAAAGTTTGTCTTTATTTACTTTCTTTATTAAGTATTATTGATAAGAAATGGTATCTAAAATGGAAAAGGTAAAGTGGCGAATATCTAAATGAGTAGATATATTTAAGTCTAAATATTACATATTTATTAGATATATTTAACATCTAAATGTGTAGGTATATTTTTCTATGTAATTTAAAAAAGTGACCAAATATTAACGATTCGCAATTCGGTACAAATCCATTTTGATTCATGATTCGAATCCCGATTTGATAACTATGAAAGCTACTAAGATCAGCTATCATAAACTTAAAATCAGTGGGTATTTTTGTTAAAATTCTGGAACTAAATATTCAATGATTTCATTTCAGCAGTCTCTTGGTGACAATAAATAGTCAGCTATTTCAACCTAGAAATTTTGTGATTCATGCTTATAAAATAGAAAGTGCCAACTGCGCTCAAACGTAACTAAAGATCATGGTGATAACAAAAATCCTGACATAAATTTTGTGTTCTTCCAATGGATTTAAATATTATTTTTCTTTTTCCCTTCTCTCAGTCTATAACTCAACCATTAAGGTCAGATTCCTAAAATGAATTCAAATCCAGGATCAAAAAAATCATAAATCCAGCATTAACAGTCGAACAAAGTAAAACCTAGTTCAAGACTTATATAAATTTGATTTCTAGGAATTTTGTTATGAAGTTTTTACACAATATAATAGACTCATGGACGATTGTCATACTATAATTCCATAAAAAAATCTAAATCCAGAAACTATTTATAAAAAATTCAAAACCACAGAGTGAAGATATACAATTTAGCATCATAAGCCAAATAGAGGACGACTCGGTTCAAGATTTTGATAAAATTCATTTTTGGAAAGTTTGCTCTGAAAATTTTACACAATATAGAAGTCTCATAGAGGAACATCATATAAAAATTTTGTAAAATTATGAGGTCAGGAACTATTTTTAAAATTTTATTACGGTAAGCTCAGCACACAAATTTACTTTGCACAAACAGGCAACAATCCTCAATTTCTACGATCCATGCTCTACCAACTATACATGATGATGCAACTACACATTTAATTTGAAGAATATAAGCATGGAGATTGAATGAGGTTACCTTCAAGAAGCCTTGGTGAATTTTCCAAAAAAAAATTTTTGAATTTTTCTCTCATTTCTCCTTTCTAAAATGTTGGATGCAAGAACATACATATGAAAGTTGTTATAACAGCACCAGCTCATTTGCAAGAGAGTGACACGTATCCCTTTCTAGTTCAATGCATGAATGGCGTGTCCTTCTTCCAATAAGCCACATGGCCAAGTAAGCTATATAATTAAGCATGCTAATTACACTTAAATTAATTATACTCTTTCTCATTAGTTAGCATAAATCAAATAATTAATTATGCATCATAATTTACTTATATTCAAATCAAGGAAGAAAGACTCCAACATAAAAATGGGCAAAACATTTCAAGTCTAAATCATGTTCAATTTAAATTCAAACACAAGCTTGATTTTTTATATGTTTCCAACACTATCCCCTAAATAGCACAAACACGCCGACATGACAATTTTCAAAAATTGTAAACCTGATATGCCTAAGACACGTTAAAAATCTATATTTTTATAAATTTATTATATGTTAAATATATGAACAGTTTATTCAAATATAATAAAAAATAGCAATATAACACTAATTAAAATTAAAAAAACATACATTCCATAACTTAAACATCAAGATATCATCCACATAACAATTCCATTCTAAAAAATGCAAAACAATTGTAAAGCATTGAAATACATATGATATATTCATCGAATACATATTTCAAAACATATTTAGAGTAAACGAGTTGAATTCTGCAAAATGCAAAACATTGTTACTAATATGATTCATCACATAGAACGTGTTTGGATGGTTTCAAAACGTGTCGCCAAAGTGTCCTCAAAGCATCGGTAAAGTGTTTAATATTATGAATTTAAATTTTTAATTAAGAAAGTTGAAAAATTGTCGAACACAGGAGTGCCTACAGAGTGCTGATGTCTTACACTAGTGCCTGACACAACTTGCCTCCATAGAAGTATTCATGCTTCTTAGTCTATCCCCATGTTGTGACTCGTGAGTTAATTTCTTATGTTGCGAAATTCTCATTAACTTCTCCTTCTCCTACAATTAATGCAAGATCAGCTCTACGCAAAATTTGCAAGTAGTAATTCCAACCTTCATAAGAACCCCGTATCCACAATACATTGTTATTTTATAGATCTCATTTGATTTTATTTGGAGAAAATTTGGAGCTTGTGCAATCAAGTACAAAATTTAGCTTCATTTGGTAGCTTAAATACAAAAATGGAAGGCATACATATCTTGGTTCCCTTTAAGATATTCATTCAGTTTGATTATATTCACATTGAATATTTCATCCTGCATCTGCAACACTTACAATAACCAGAAATAACCCATTGTTTCCTAGTCCACCATCCATTTGTTTACTGCCCAATGCCCATTTAGTTTTTTAAGAGAGGGATCATATGGGTTTGTGGGACATAGGGGGGAATCAACTTAATGCATTTCTAGTTGCTACGATCCAATTGATAGGTTTATGGTAATAAATGCTGATTGGGGAAGTTAAGATTGAGTGGAAAATTATGTACATTCACTGAATCATGTTTCTTAAAAAAAAAAAAAAATTATATATATATATAAATAAAAAACTAGGGAGAATTCTCAAGATATTATTTATAGCTAAAATAATAGCTAAAGTTCTTTGTCAGTATTTAGAGTCATAAGCAGAAGAGTGTAAAAACGATATAGAATGTTGCACGTGTCAATGCATCTAAAATGCCGCTTGATATCCAAAACACAAATGATTGGCAATGTTGAAGCAACCATTTTATATCTCCCTTCTCACAATGTTTTAAAGCCTAATAAAACTCAAACGTGTGTCCTAGTTGGTGCCTGTCCTAGTTTTTTTTTTTTTTGACAAGTAGATGGTATATTAAAAAACACACATACAACAAAACGGCACCAAAGGATGCAACCCATACAGGATGTGCCAAAGGAAAAGAAAAAAACTATGCCACCTATGCAACAAACTACAAGAATACATACCAAACCAAACTAAGCCTTAAGTCCTATCAAATGGGGTCGGCTACATAAATCCTTCTTCTCCAAGTGGCCCTCTCAAAGGCCATTTCATTAGTCAAATTAAGTAAATCCACATCTCTATATACAAATTTGATTCAAGGATGATTCAACACCACCAATGAACAACCATACAAGATACAAGAAATTGGCTTTTTAATCCAAAAATTGGATCTTCAAAGCCATAGAACATCCTCTGATTGTGTTGCCCCTAATTATCCACATCAATGCCAAAGGACCAAAAGCCAAGCTTTACTCCTCTACTCTATGAAATCACCCTAAACAAATTGTACAGCACAAGTTAAGTGTGAAATAAAATGATCCCGAGTTAAAAATAATGCTAGAGTTGTTATGGGGATTAAGTGTCACAGGAGAAGCTGATCAGAGGACCTATTTGAAGTAAACTTCCGTCAAGCTAAAACCAAAAATCTAAAGGCAGAAGTTAAAAAATATTCCCCTAACTTGCTAATAATCAGCTTTTTTTTGTCATCTTACTTAAGCCATATTTGCATAGGGTGCTCGAAGCAATTAGCAGCACATAGGTCACACCAATACTATAATGCCCTATTTGGTTCAGTGGAATGAGTTGAAATGGAATGGAATGATCATTTCTTATTATGGAATGAATGATCATTCCTTACCATGGTGAGCTTTTCACAATTCGTTTAGTCAAGCAAACATGGGAATGAATATTTTAATAGAATGATCATTCTATTTGACTCCATTCCCGTTAACCAAACATTACTTAAGAGAATACTAAAACAAAAACCTGAGGATTTGCTCAAGAGTGAGCCGGCCTTCATTCCGCTGCATCTCGGTCTGGACAGACCCATTACACCTATCCATAATAAGAGACAGACAGCCCTCCATCCTCGTAGCTCCATGGAAAACACACACATTCCGACACCACATAGATGCCCGCCGCAAATTCTCCAGTTGACTCTGCACCCAAACCAAGTCCATATCATCATCATCCCCAATCGCCACTTTTTTCACCGCCACACGGTGCCGACACTGCCCCTGCACGCCAGAAAGCACCCCCGCCCACATTTCCACCCCCGCCCGCCGCCCCTCCCCAATCCGCCGAACCAGCCGCAAGTCATGGTGCGATGCGAGCTCGATACCCGACCCACCTCTGCTGCTGCTGCTGCTTCCGCAGCCACACCCTGAGCTAGAAGCATGAGGCTGCTTGCTGCAGCGGCGGCGCTGCTGCCTAGACTCGTCATCGTCGTCATCAAGATCGTCATCGTTTTCTTCGCCGTCATCAGTAAAATCGCAGTCGAAACCAGAAGCGGTGTTCGAGGAAGAGTGGATAAGAGCGAGAATTGCGTAGTTCTTGCGGAGGGCTTGTACGGAGTTTCCGACAACGGAGACGTGGCGGCAGCGAGGGCACGAGAGGGTTGTGTCAAGCGACGCCGAGAACATCCGAGAGAGGCAGTCTTTGCAGAAGCCATGACCGCATTGGAGCAACAACGGACACCGCTCTTCCTCGTTGTACCGCGTCTGACACACTGAACAACAAGGAATCTTCATCTTACTGAGATTGATTTCACAATCAACCAATTTTCAATTCGAGAAAAATTGAATTTCAATTTGAGATCTTAGAGAACGAGGAAGAGTTTCAAGTCGGAGAGAATGGCAGATCCATAGCTGAATTCGGAGATAGAAATGAGAGAGAGATTATTTGCAAATGCAAATCGGGGAAGCAAAAACTCAAGATGAGGAATTTTGAGAGAGAGAGAGAGAAAGAGAGAGAAAGTAACAAAAGAGTCCAACTACAGTACACGAAGGGGTTTTCATGTACAATAAAAATAAAAATATAAAATGAGTACCTATGTCCTAATAATTACATTTAATTTCTATTAAGTCTTATAAAAAATAAATTTTGATAAAATTATTTTTTATATATGTCGCAAAATATTAAAAATTAATGACATTTTTTATTATGATTTTTGTAAATTATCGTTAAAATTTATAATTAGTAATTTTTTTATGACAATTTTTTAATAGGACCTATTAGACAATAAATTTACTTATTATAACCTATACATAAGTACTCTTAAAATTAAATAAATAAATAAATAATACAGTGGGGTTTTCATGTATCATAAAAAAAATAAAAATAATAATATTTTAATAAAAAGATTGTCACCTGAGCTATCCAATTTAGAAAATTTACTTATAAATTTTATTATAAGGAATTGTGATCCATTTAATTTTAAAGATTTGTTTATAGATTAATTAGTCTTATTAATTTAAAAAATGTAGATTAATATAGAGTGTTACTACTAACATTTACTATTTTCCTTTGAACTCTCACATTTTCTTTATTTTTTTATTATAATTTTGTCCTAATACCAATTTCTATTTCTACTCATCTCTATCATTCCAACACCAACCCTAATCTTAACCCTAACCCTCCAACTCCACCCAACACCGACAGGTAGCCTTATTTCTCACACTCGATTTACAGTCTCTGTTTTCTTTCCCATTTTACTATTTGGCTTTTCTATTCACTAGCTTTCAATCTCTCTCTGTTATTTGGTAATTGACCCACAAATGACTTCTTATTCTTCTTCTTATTTTTTGTCCTTTTTTTTCTTCATCATCTCTATCTCTATGGTTGTCCTCTTGGTGTCTTCTCACCGGTTCGAAGTCAATGGTGATAGAGGCTGGTCCAAACTCACTGGAAACGACTCAGCGACATACTTCAATCACTAAGCTTCCATGAATAGGTTCTATGTTGGAGATACAATTTGTAAGTTTACACTATGCACACATATCTCATGATTTCTCATGATTGTCTGCAAATTTACTCAAATTGCTCTCTCTTTTTGTTATTGCAGTACCAATGCTGGGACTACCGGTAGTGAAAGCTCTGGTGAGTGAGTTGCTGGAGGTAGTGGTTGGGTGTGGGGACTAGGGTTAGGGTTTGGGTTTGGGTTTGGGTTTGGGATTAAGAGTATAATTGGTATTAAGATAGGAGTTTAAACAAAATATGGAGGGGTTTCATTTTGCTAGGTGGGGGGTTCAAAGAAGTGAGGGGGCCAAAGTAAAATGACGAGGGCAAATAGCAGCATTCTTTAATATATTATTTAAAAATTAAATTTATGGTTATACCCTTATTTCTATTATGTTTTCTTCTTCTTTTTTTTTTTTTTTGGTTAAAAATGTAAGGTGCACAATTTATGAGAATCAAATTTGAGATGAATTTTTATGAGAATCTTTTTTATTTGGAAAACATTTCAAAATAAGTACAAAAATGACTTGAAATATGAAATTCTTCAAACATTTCAAAAGGATGTGGGATTCTTTAAACATTTTAAAAGGAGTACAAAAACTCCTTAACAAGTTTTGGACAAATGTATAATTTCAAACTGTAACACTCCAAAAAAATCCTTAGTATATTTTTTCCAAACGTAAAGCTCCAATATAACACTCTAAAAAAATGATTACTGTAGCATTCTAATGTAACAAACACACAAAAACTCTTTATTGCATTTTTCCCAAATATAACATTCAAAAAAAATTCCTTAGTATAACACTTTAATGTAACATACAAAAAAAAATTCCTTAGTGTACTTTTTTCAAACGTAACACTCTAGTGTAACACTCCAAAAAAAAGAATGTGGGATTCTTTAAACCATTCCAAAATGATGTAAGATTCTTCAAACCATTCTAAAAGGAGTACAAAAATTCCTTAGTAAATTTTGGACAAATTTATAATTTTAAATTTTGAGTGTTATGTTTGAAAAAAAGTACACTAAAGAGTTTTTAGTGTTTTGTGTGTATTACATTAGAGCATGTTACATTTGGAATTACGTCGATTGAAGTTTTACGTTGATTGGAGTATTACATTGATTGGAGTATGTAATATTAGAACGTTACGTTTGTATTACATTGAAGTATTATATTTGAGAAAAGTAAACTATGGAGTTTTTTTTAGTGTTACGTTGTTACGATTTGAGAAAAGTATACCAAAAAGTTTTTTTGTGTGTTACATTGAAGTGTTAAATTATTAGAGTGTTATATTAGAGTGATATGTTTTTGTTCGTGATGTGGGATTTATTCCAGAAAGAGAAAAAATCCAAAACTTTTAGATTACGGATAGCCCAAATGTGTAATTTTACATTTGAAAAAACTAACATTTATCTCTAAAAAATTAAACCCAAACATATAAGTGACTATCATTTTGTGTAATTTCTACTTTAATGAGACCTTTAAATTCATAAAAAAAGAAGAAGAAATGATTAAATAATTCACAAAATTACATTTTATAATTTATTAGTCCCTCATCCTATCAATTTTACTTAGTGAGATGTTGTGATGTAATATGATGTGATTTATTTTTTATTTTTTTGGTTTTTTTAACGATTAATTCTTGGTAGTTCGTAAGAATTCACCTACTCCTATTTGGAGCATACATATTACATAAGGACTGAATTCACCTAATCCTATTTGGAGTATATGGTTGTGTTTGGTACAATTTTTAAATTATAATTTTACTTCTAAATTTCAATATTATATTTGGTTGAAAGTTTCGAAAATTAATTTCAATGCCACATTTGAAAGTACATTCTAATGCATGTTCGGTAATGTGAGTTTTTGATTTGGAAGTTTGGGCTTTGGGTCGTCTCTTTGGACATCCCCCGAATGTCTTGCTAGTTGCCCGATCGGTTGATCGGAATAGTACATTTTTTTTTAACAATTGCCAATCACCACCTGTTATTTGAAAAAAAAAAATATTATAGTTGTTTTTGATATTTTTTAAATATAAAAATTATTTTTTTAGATCAAAATGACAAATTATTTTTTTGAATTGAATTTTAAAAAGAGTTTGATTATGAATTTTGAATAGAATTTTCTATAGAGTTTTGAATTATGTATTTGGTTATGAGTTATAAGTTTTTGAATTTAGTTTTGAAAACTCTTTTCAAAATTCATAACCAAACAACTTTTCTTATTTCATACATCACATCAAAAATTTAAAATTCAATTCAAAACTCTTTTTAAAATTCATAACCAAACAAATTTTCTCTTTTCAAATTATAATTCCAAAACTCACAAATTTAAAATATAACTTTATTATCAAATTATAATTTTAAAATTCAACCAAACATTACCTATATTACACACCTCATCCCACCTCATCAAGATGAAAAATGAAACAGAAGTTTGAATCAGTAATAATCAGGGTGCAACTATAGTATATGCCAGGGGTTTTCATGTACCATACAACCAAATATATATATATATATATATATTGTCACTAATTTTAGCAGTGATGTAATGTAATTTTTTAATTTTTTATAAAAAGATATAAAAAAATAAAAAGATGATATGATTTAAAAAATATAAAAATAAAATATATATATATACACACACCTTGCAAAGGATACCAAATAGTGCCTAACAGGTAGTATAGATAAGTTATTTGGTAATCATGAGACACAGTTATATGATGTCTCAGATATGTTATGATTAGTGGAAGAGTTGGGATCTATAATTTTATGTTGAGTGATTAGAAAATAACAAGGGTATAGTGGTTCGTGATTGATAAGGGATATGATCATGTGACACCACTTGACTAAAAAATAATTTTTCAATAGTATGACATTTATACAATGTTTCACATTAAATTATTTATATAAAAAAATTTAATTAATATTTTTTAAGATTTAAAAAACATATTAAGTATCATAAAATTTGATATAATTATATATTTTTTTTCAAAATTTATTAATTTAAATAAAATTTAGCTAATTTCTCAATAGTATTTTGTTAGTTGCATGAATACAAAAATGATGTTATTTATTTAATATTGGAATATATATAGTACATTCGTATTTATTCTTGTGTTTATAGGAAAAAATTTTTAATACGCATTTTTTTTTTTGGATGTGTGCTAGATGTAGAGCTATGAACTCTGTGATCTTTGATTATAATTCGTTGTGTTATTGATTATGAATATAATTATATCAAAATTATAAGATTAATTGTATTTAATAGTAAATTAACTCACAACAAATGATAACTATAGCCATATTACGTAAGAAACTTCTTTATTATGGGTGAGCATGATTTAATTTGGTTTGTTTAAGAATAAACTAATGGCCAAATGATTAGCTACAGGTTTCTAAATTTAGAATGAAACTATAAAAATTTTAAAACCAAATCAAATTAAAAAAGTAATTTTATAACATGATCACAAAATCTTACTCATAACTTACTCGAATATTATAACATGATCACAAAATCTTACTCATAACTTACTCGAACATTAAGCAAATAAAAATAATTTACATGATTATTTAAAACCTAACTTTACTACTATTCCATTAAACATAATTTACTACTTAATAAAGCTCCACTCACTACTACATTAAATTATTAAATAAATTATTTAGACATGTTACGTATTTTTTAAAAAAATATTTGAATTTAAAAAAATTACTAAATAATTTTCATTTATCCTACTCATTGAGACTTTACTTACTACTTAATCAAATTGACTTACTACTCAATTAAATCTCAACTACTAGTCAATAAAACTCCACAAACTATTCAATCAAACTTGACATACTACTCCACCACCATTGCTACCACAACCATGCTACTATTACCATCACTGCCACCGCCAACACCACCACCATCAACACTACCATGCCACTACAACCACCACCACTACCACCCTGCCACTACCACCACTACCACTATGTCACGTCCTCATCTCGTCCTTATAGGATAGTGAGGTGATCAACTAGTAATCCCAAATTACCAAAGGCCTGACTTGACAAAATCACAAAAGGACTAATATATATAGGGCTTAACAGCGGAATTTCAACATCAATCCATCAAGTCCATAAAACTGTGCATAAGTAATCTGAAATGAACATATTGTTTGTCTTCTGTATAATTTACATCATGTACAAAGACAAAAGAAAAGTACAACGTTTACATTCATAAGTACAAAACTTATTACATACAAAACTTGTATTCCGAAAAGGTAAAAGTAACAAAAGAAAAAGAAAAAGAAAATAAAAAGACTTCTCGAAATGGGTCCAAGACCTCTATTGACGTTCCTCCTCCTAACCACCTACATATATATATAAGAGAATGTGCCAAGCCCAATGGATAATATCAAAGTGGTTCATGAATGAATTCCAACATTTACAAAAGATCCATTTCAGTTCGTAACTCCAAAACATTCAAACATTTCATGCAAATAATTTATATTTGAAAGCATGATAACATGGTATATCCATAGAGAAAACAATCCAATTATACTTGGTTGTCAAAGGGAGATCTCAATAATGGCCATGACACAAAAATAAACGTCCTCCAATGACTAGGACTCACTAAAGGATGCCACTTCTAGATTTATAGAAATATGGAATATTCATTCATTTCGAATAAAACAAATATTTCATAAACAAAGCATTTTTAACTTTACAAAACACATTTTCTGATATAACTTTACAATAATATTACTTATAGATGGCTCGTGCTTGATAAAACTCCTTAACGATCTCGGCTTACACATAAAAATATAAATATTGATAAAGCAAAGATATAATAATTAAACTATCTTAACTTAATTTTTTTCTTCTAATTAATTATATTCTAGGTCGATTTCTAGTCGTGTTCAACTTTTGATTAGGTTCAAAACATGCATAAGGGTGTCCGAGGGTTAAAGAAATAAAAAAGTAGACGAAACGGGCAAATGCCCTGATTTCTGCACATGCAGGGTCCTGGGCTGCACGTGCGGGACCCTAGCCATATGTGTAGGATGCACCTGCAGTTATTTTAGTCCCGAAAATGATTTCTGGAAAGGGTTGCTTCACGTGTGAGGATCAATTCCGCACGTGCGGAAGGCTGGCCGCACATGCGATGCTTCGTGCCGCACGTGTGAGAATCTGGGCAAGTTTGAGTTCTTGGTTGTTCTTGGCCGATTTCGGGCTCCCAACTTCATTTTTCTCACTTTCAAACCCCAAAACATGATATTGGACATCCTAATACATGTAAACATGATGCAAAACTAATGGAAACATACTTGTATGCATGAATTTGAAATCAAAACATATGAAGCTCAAGATTTAATTCGAATATCAAACCTTTTTCAAACTTTTCTTTGTTTCCTCACTTTAAATTCTCAAAAACAAAGTTCTAAGGTTCTTAGGTACAAGCAAATGGTGTAGGTTCATAGCATGACACTTGTATATCTCAAATCTAAGGTAAAAACAATTCAAAACATGGTTTTCAAGCAAATCTTCAAACCATTTTTATAGTTTCCAACCTTTATATTTTTCTTTCATTTAAATCCTTTCAAAACTTAGTTCAAATGAATTTCTAGCTAGGTTATGATAACAAAATATGAAAGAGGATTGGATTTCTTACCTATTAATGATTTTCCTTGGATTTCTACGGTTGAATTTGAGCTTACTTTGATTTTCTTTTCTTTTTCTCTTCTTTTTTCCTTTCTTTTCTTCTTAGCTTCAAGAACACCAATTATCTCTAATTTTCTCAATTCTTCTCCATTATTCTAGCTTTTGTAAGATAGATTAGATTAGTTTACTAATTACTTCATTAGGCTAGTTAACTAGGCTTAGTTTTAATTAACCATGTTTAAATCCTAATCTTGATTAGTCTAATTAACCTCACTTAGGCTTAACCAGTTTAAATCCTTTTGTCACACGGTGAAGACAGTTCGTCAAAACAATTTATGAGTGAATAAGAAGTTGACTTCATTGTCGGTTTCATGAAATGGACAATTAAAGAGTTAAATGTGGGTTTCAGTGAAATGGTTATCCCAGATTGAAACTTTAAGTGAGCTTATGTGTGTATATAAGTTTTAGGTGGGAATACTTGGGTTGGGTCCCAAGGGGCACACCAAGTTTGTAGAATGAGGGAGTTATGGACAAAGTAAGCATTGGCTCAAACCACCACACATGCGCGTGCGCTGCACCGTCCGACCGAGCCGGGCCGGGCAGAGTGCGAGTTGTGGGTTAGGTCCTAACATTAATTTTTTGCACAAAATTTATTTGAATTTTTTCAAAAAATTCTTGCGGGAAATTTTTTTTTTTGAACGAAATTAATTCAAATTTTTTCGCCAAAATTTGAATTCAATTTTCTGCTTCCTCCTGTCCGAAATTCCCTTCCAGTCTCCAACAGATTCAAACTGTCTAAACAGGTTTGAAACTGCCCAGCAGTTATCTATTCAAACAGATTTGAAACTAACCAGCAGTTATCTGTTCAAAACTGTTTTGCACCTATTTAATTCAAAATTGTATCTGTTCGGTGTGAATCTCATACCTATTCAGTCCTATAAAAGCAGACCTGTTTCCAGCAATTGTTTCATTTCAAAAATCATCTTATTGCCTTTC
Organism: Camellia japonica; assembly: GCA_030407325.1. NCBI lineage: Eukaryota > Viridiplantae > Streptophyta > Magnoliopsida > Ericales > Theaceae > Camellia > Camellia japonica. Next base: position 91,166,882 of record JAPPVO010000029.1, read on the forward strand.
TTTTGCTCTCTTGCATAGATATACTCTTCATATTATTTTAGGAAAAAATTTTGAGAGTATAAAACACAGGTTTGGTTCACTGTACAGATTGTTTGGAGTACTACTACAATCTATGTAGATCATTGTATCCTGGGAGATATATGTCTTTTATCTGTAAGCACCGAAGCGAGGCGAATCTGTCTTAAGGATAAAGTGTTATACACTCGACTTGATCAATTTTGTACTTTTTCATTTCGATAAATAAATTCTATAAATAATTTATTTTTATTTGTTTGATTTGGTTTCAAGTTATTTATTTTACACAGAAGATTGTTCCAACAATCTTAAGACAGATTCGAATTATTCTATTTATATTGAATTTTTTGTTTGTTTCCTTTTCTTCCTTTCTTTTTGCTACAAAAATTATTTTCTGTGGTTTTACAAAGTAATATTCTGGTTGAAAAATACAAATAGTAGTAATATACTACTTGACAAATAGTAATAATATACTATTTATTTTCTTTAACAACTAGTAGTAATATATTGGTAGTCATTAATAATTCAAAATATTTATTTGTGAAGTTGATCAGAAATTAATTTTGATTTTCAAAAATAATTTCTGAGTTTTCATTAATTAAAATTCTGTTTTCAGTATTTTAATTTTTGAAGTGTTACAGAAATATTTTTCTGTGTGGAATTAATTTTGAAAAACCTATATGATTCGTGATTAGATAAAGATAAAAATATTCCAAAATCCAAAAATTCCAAAACACTCAATCTAAAATCATCAAGCACTTACGAGAGTGATTTTAGTTTGTTTGTTTTTAGGAATAAATAATAAATCGACACAAACGATTTTTTACGTGGAAAAACCACAATTGAAGAACCTTCAATTGTAATCAAAAACCACGGGCGAACCGCCACTAATCAATCCACTACTGAAGGACTACAAGGTTACAAAGAAACCATACAAATTACCCAACCCAGTCAATTTGTCTCTGAATCTTCTGTAACTCTTTCACCACGCCTTCGTCACGGAACTGATTCTGAAGTTGATTCCACACCACAACGTCACTTGTTAAATTAACGACTACGTAAAGAATCAAACGCCTTTTGAAACTTTACGTGTTGATCTTCGAATTCCACCGAAGAGAACACTCTTGAATATGTAGTATCAACCACTTTGATGTATGAATCTCAACTCATGAGTTTAGAACTCTTTCAAGAACATCAAAGAAAACTCATCAAACTTTCAGAAGAAAACTTCAAACCAAACTCTAGAATTCTTGGATCAGCTCTAGAAAAAAAAAATTCTTTTTGTTTTAGGAGAAAACTACTTATTTATAGAAAACCAAAAGGAGTCCCAGATCTGAAAGAAATCAATCACTTGAAGCCAATACGGATTCTGAAACTCGCGATCTCCGCTCGAGCGCTCCACTCTCCGCTCGAGCGGACTGAACAAAAGATGTGCGTGATTAAGCTGAGGTGCGCTCGAGCGCTGAACATTCCGCTCGAGCGCGAATTCACACCTTTCAGTACTTCTGCAGCCCAGTCAACATACTGAAATCCTCCAATCTACGCTCGAGCGCACATGGCCCCGCTCGAGCGGGCAGTACAAAAATATAAAAATTACATTGTTATCAAGCACAAAGTTTTGTCTCCGGATTTGACAATAACGGGACCTAACAATCTCCCCCTTTGTCAATTCCCCGACAAAACCTATCTAAACATAGTTCCTTAAACACACGCACTAGACATGAGTAAAAACAAAGAAACAACAACCTCTCAAAACTCAAAAACAAACCACACAACTTGATCAAGAACAAGACCATGGAACTTCAACATCCAATTGCAACTCATCCCTTCAATTTTGTACCTGTGAAATATCATGCAACATACCAAACAAAAACTGTGGAAGTAATAAAATGAAATAGATTAGACATAATATTCACAATGTCAACCATAATATCCACAATATCCACATAATATCCACAATGTGCAGAATATCTAAACATTACGAAAAGAACATGAACCAAAAATCAACATAAAGAATGTACCACCAAAAACTGTCCAAATGTCCATGAACCATCAATGAAACCAATGAAACCAAAAACACCAAATGTCCAAAAATCTGTCCAAAAGCTATCTGTGCTGTATGCAAAAACTGTCCAACAATAAGATCCACAGTCCAACAAGAAGATCCACAAACTGTCCACAATCCACAAAATTCTCCCCCTTTTTGTCTGGGAAGCACAAATCAAGCAGGCGGTTGAGCAGGCGGAGGTGGCGGCTGAGACTGAAGGAGATGAACGAGATGATCGAGGGTCTGCTCCATCTGGCCAAGACGTCCATCAAAGGCATCAAAGCGTGCATCGAGAAAATCCAATCGTCTGGTCACAGTCTCCGCAAACCGCTAAAACTGAATAGAAAAATTTGGAGGAGGAACAGGAGTCTCATCACCATCACCGGCATCAGCGGCATCATACTCAGCCTCCTCAGCAAGACCAGCAGCAATCCCTGCAGATGGACCAACCCTGGACGACTCCCCCCTAATATGGGCTCGACTTTGAGACACAGTTTTCTTGGTAAAAGGACGCGAAGGGAAAGCAAACTCATCATCGTCTAAAACAGGAGTGCCAAGGTCAGACAAAAGACGGTTTATCAAACAACCGTAGGGAAGGCCTAGCTGCTTATGCCCATGTGCACCGATCATCTTTTTGATGATAAGAGAAGCGAGATCAATAGACCGGTGTCGGGCGATGCAAGTCAAAATGAAACCTTGGTCTTGTTTGACCTCGGAGGAATGGGTGGTCACAATTATGTTGGCGCAGACGATCAGATTAAGCAGTCTGAACTCCGGAAGAAGTTCAAACTGTTTAATCAAACCGCCTTTAGGCCAATGGCGAGCAACGCCACACAACTCCTTGGCAACATCATCAAAATTACATGTAGGGCGGTCGGGAACGGGGAAAGGGTAGTACTCTGGAAAGCCCTGCTCAATGTGAAGGAGTGAACGAATCAAGGCAGGGGTGACAGAAATGGCTTTAGACCTAACCCAAGTGGTAAAAGATGGCTCATAATCAAGAATCCCCTCCATATTACAATAAAACTCTCGAACCCAATCGAGGTTCTGACGCCCGGAAAAGGACAAAACAAGATCACCACCTAGAGGATCAAACAACGGACAAATGTGAATAAATTCAAAAGTATCTGCCTGAACATTCCTCTCTAAATGTACTGTACGGGATTCAAAAGACTTATAAAAAGACCTGGATTGTTTAACAGACTGAAACCGAACAGAATCAAAGGTGGGTCGAGACACAGCAGCCTTACGGCGTTTAGGAGCAGAGGTAGACATGACTGAGGGAGACAACATAACAACCAAAACCCCAAACAAACCAACAAACCCAAAAACCAACAAACCATTAGTAACAAGATCAGAATAATGACAAAATGGAAAAAATGAGAACCAAGGCTAAACATGAAAGCTGTAAGAGGACAAATCACAAAGCATAATAGATAATGGCAGGAAATAGGGTAAGTATGAATAACTAATAAAGTGGCAGTGGATTGATGAAAGCATAACTGATTAACACAATAGGGTAAGCAAAAGTATTAATCATGAGAGAAATAAAACAATGCAACAGAGGCCATAGCAACCAAGCACAGTGATCTCAAACCCAGATACAAACAAGACAAAAAAAAACTAACCAAAGAAGGAAAAAAAACTAAATCTAAAGACACACAAAACACAAAAAACAAGAAGATGACCAGATTAAAACACAATATAAAACAATGAGAGTGTGTGTGTGAAGAATCCACAAAACCTAGACCCAAAAACTAAAACAAAACTCAAAAACCCAACACCCATTGGCCGAAATTACAGGAAAGAATGAAAATAAGAGAAGTACACACTTACCAAAGAGCAAATCGGCAAGAAGGATGAAGGAAGAGACCGAAATCGACCACAATGCCAAGCCACAAGAAAAACCCTAGAGCGAGAGAAGGCAAAGAGGGAAAAAAAATGACTCGAAGAGTCGAGAGAGGGAATAAATATGAAATTGGTCCGCTCGAGCGTGATGAGTACCGCTCGAGCGTACATAAATGAAAACTGAATCCCGCTCGAGCGCGAAAAGGAACGCTCGAGCGCTAAAAACCATCTCTCAGAACTGCCAAACTGCTGCAAGAGTGAAAACTACGCTCGAGCGTATAACAGTCCGCTCGAGCGGAAAACATTTTTTTTTTTTTTTTTAAATAAAAAACACCTAGGAAGTCCTGTGACAAGCAAGATGATCAGGTGTCAGACTATACCCTGAGGACACGAGAATCCATCAATCATGAGTCCTGAAAAATTTTGAGAAAAGAGATGAAACACCAGCTCATGAATAAAATAGATAGTATTAAATCAAAGCCATACGCATCATGAGAATGCATAACTCAAAAACACACATGAGAGCTCATATAAAGAATGTGTGTGTGTGCAATCCTTGAGAGCCACAAAGCTAGAGTTAATCCTCGTAGTGATCTGATGGCTGGACCTCCAACAAGAGTAACTGACCATCACAAAGAAAAGTCAAACCACTAGGAATCACGGGGTATTTGTTGAGTAAATGCGGAAGCTCCCCCTCAGACAATGATCCCTTTTTTTTTTTTTTTTTTTTAACACTTTTCTTTCTTGTGGGCACTCACTGGTGGCATACATGCTCAAGAGTATGGAGTCCAAACCAGAGAAGAATGAAATCATAATGATGGCCTGGTTGGTGCCTCTGAGATAGCCTTTTCCTAATGCCCGAAAATCATGTACTGAGGGAGAAACCATGGAAGTGAAATAAGATGGTAGATGGTTAAGAGACTTAACATCACCCATGATATACCAGTATAGGTCAATTCCTCTGAAAGAGTACAAGAAACACTGTCAGTGGTCCATAGAGAACTTTGATCACTTGTGCGGAAACCCCTGCAACAGTTTATCTCAAGGATGTGTACAGAATGAGATCATGAAATAAATGAGTGTGAGCATTCAGAATGAGCTATGAACAAAGATGAATAAGATCTTGTATGCAACATGAGCAGTGTTCATATAAAATTTGATGCAAAGAAATCAGAACTCAATCATAATGAGATTATCACATCCAAGAACAGTAAGTCAACCACTCACACTCACCTCACATGAAAAACAGGATACAACCTAGTTACTGAGTCATTACACCCAAGGTCTTTCTAAGAAACTCAAATCGAAGAAGATCAAGGGGTTTTGTAAAAATATCAGCTTTTTGATGCTCAGTAGAAACATGTTCCAAAACAACAAGGCCTTCGTCCACTAACTCTCGAATAAAATGATGACGGATGTCAATATGTTTGGTGCGAGAGTGTTGGACTGGATTTTTTGAAATGTTTATGGCACTTGTGTTATCACAGAAAAGAGTGAGAGTGTTTTGTTCTATTCCATAATCATGAAGCATTTGCTTCATCCACAACATTTGGGCACAACAACTCCCTGCAGCAATGTATTCAGCCTCAGCAGTAGACAGAGAGATAGCATTTTGCTTTTTACTATGCCAAGAAACCAGATTATTCCCAAGGTAAAAACACCCCCCTGATGTACTTTTCCTATCATCAGCACACCCTGCCCAGTCGGCATCAGAAAAACCAGTAATTTCGGCTGTAGTATCAGTGGAAAACCAAACCCCATACCCCAAGGTCCCATTACATACTTGATGATGCGTTTTACCGCAAGAAGGTGAGACTCTTTAGGACTGGCTTGGTAACGAGCACAAACACCGACACTGAAGGAAATATCAGGACGACTGGCTGTGAGATACAAAAGACTCCCTATCATACTCCTATAAAGGGTAGGATCACATCAATACCAGAGGAATCTTTGGAAAGGTGAAGACTGGTGCTCATGGGAGTGCGTGCATGTTTGGCAGACTCAAGACCAAACTTTGACACAAGATTTTTAGCATACTTAGACTGAGAAACAATATGCCCGAAGGAGACTGTTTAATTTGGAGACCCAAAAAATAAGACAACTCTCCCATCATGCTCATCTCAAACTCATGTGTCATGCAATCCGAAAAATATTTCACAAGATGATCAGCAGTGGAACCAAACACAATATCATCAACATATATCTGAGCAACAAGAATATGAGACTTAGTATGTTTCACAAATAAGGTCTTATCCACACTACCCCTTTGAAAATCATTATCAAGAAGAAAGGTAGTAAGCCTATCATACCAAGCCCGAGGGCTTGTTTCAACCATACAAAGCCTTGTCTAACTTGTAGACATGATTAGGACATTTAGGGTCCTCAAACCCTTTTGGTTGCTCAACATATGCCTCTTCTTTTAAGTACCCATTCAGAAAAGCACTTTTCACATCCATTTGAAACAATTTAAAGCCAAGAAACATGCAACACCAAGCAAAATGAATGGATTCGAGACGTGCAACTGGGGCAAACGTCTCATCATAGTCAATACCCTCTACTTGTGTGTAGCCTTGAGCAACCAACCTAGCTTTATTCCTCACAACAGTACCATTCTCATCAGATTTATTTTTAAAGATCCACTTGGTACCTATCACATTCATGTCTCTAGGTCTGGGAACAAGAGTCCAAACTTTGTTACGTTCAAATTGACCTAGTTCTTCATGCATAGCATTGACCCAACTATCATCTAGCAAGGCCTCTTTAAAATTCTTAGGTTCAATTAATGAAACATAACACATATGTGATACCTCATCCCGAATCTGTCTTCGGGTTTTCATTCGATCTGAAACACTCCAATCACCTGTTGAGTTGGATGATTCAGTTTCACCCTTGCTGATGGTTTAAGTTCAGGACTTTGGGTGACAGGAGGAACAGAGTGCTGTCCTTTTGAGCACTCTTTGGACTTGAACTTACCTGTGAGGATGGTGCTGTAACAATTTCTTGTGATTGAGCCGAGCATCTCCTTGATTTTGTGGTTCAGTATCCAAGATTGGAAACTCACCATTGTCATCCTCATTTGTTGCTGAGTAGGTGAACCTGTGTCATCTATAACCACATTGATAGATTCCATTAATGATGAAGTTCGCAGGTTATAGACTCGAAAAGCCCTACTGTTGGTTGAATACCCTAGAAAAATACCTTCATCACTTCGGGAGTCAAATTTGCCCAAGGGCTCTCTATCTTTGAAGATGTAACACTTACTCCCAAATGTTTTGAAGTATTTTACATTAGGTTTCAAACCCTTCCACAATTCATAAGGAGTTTGTAAAGTGCCGGGCCTTAAATACACACGATTTATGACATAAACAGCAGTATTTAAGGCTTCGGCCCAAAACTTTGGAGGAAGACTCTTACTAAGGAGCATGACCCTAGCCATTTCTTGAACAACTCTGTTCTTCCTCTCAACCACTCCATTTTGTTGTGGAGTAATAGGTGCAGAAAACTCATGCTTAATTCCATGCATATCACAAAAATCCGAAAACGAACTATTTTCAAATTCACGACCATGATCAGTTCGGATTCTTATGATACGCCCAATGGAAACACCCTGTTCATTTTGGATTTTAAGGACTAAAGCCTGGAAAGCATCAAACGTATCAGATTTTTCCCTTAAAAAATTTACCCATGAGAATCGAGTAAAATCATCAACAGTTAAAAAAATGTATCTTTTACCTCCAATGTTTCAGTGCGAGCACATTGTAACCGAGCGAGACCCATTAAATCCGTGAACTAATTCAAGAGGACGTTTGGTTGTAAAGCTGTTCACCTTTTTATGCGGAGCACGGGTTTGCTTGCCAAGCTGACATGGTCCACACACATGGCTCAAATTCTTACCTAGTTTAGGTACTCCTCTCACAAGTTCTTTGTTGGCTATCTTAGTTAGGTCTTTGAAATTCATGTGACCTAATCTTTGATGCCACAGATCAATGTTACTTATGATGGCAGAATGACAAGTGAGATATTAGTAGTAAGAATCCCATAGCAGTTATCAGATGTGCGAACCCCATGTAAAACAGTATTTCCCTTTTTATCCAAAATTTCACATTTATCTTTTGAAAACAATACTTCATGATGGGAATCACACATTTGACTAATGCTCAAAAGATTAGCTTTAAGGCCATCAACAAGTAAGGCATTATATAGCTTGGGAAGACCAGCAACACTTATAGAGCCCTTACCAATGACTCTAGAAGTGCCGCCATCTCCAAAGGTAACAATTCCTCCTTCATATTTTTCAAGGGAGGTGAAATAGGATTTGTTACCGGACATATGACGAGAGCACCCACTATCAAGATACCACATGTGTGAGTCACGTGCTTTTAGAGCAGTGTGAGCAACAAAACAAGTCAAATCATCTTTTCTAACCCAAATCTTTTTAGTCTTGGTGTTCCGCCTAGACATGTAAGGTTGTCTCCTAACCCAAAAAGTATTAGAATTTCTACCCTTTTGAGACACTTTACCAAACAGTTCAAAACAATAAGGACGAATGTGGCCATACCTACCACAGTGATGACAAATAAAAACAGGTTTTACCTCCCTTTTGTTGATCTTGCCTGTTTTTGCTTGATGAAGAAAAGAGTCATCTTGATCTACCTTCAATTTTCCCTTTGCTTGAGTCTTCAAGTTATGTGAGGTAGAGGCCTGTCCTTTGTGAGCTGTCGCACCATAGCCTAGCCCTCTTTTGTCAGAAGCCATTTGTTGAGACCCGAGTATATCTTCTAGAGATCTGGAACCTTTGTTCCACATGGCAATTGTTGCTTTAGCAATACGGAGTTCTTCATCTTTCTGACTGACTTTCTCTTCAATATAGCTTGTGACACTCAAGATTTTCAAGTTTTTTTCATATGTGGAATACACCTTCAGAAGTTCATTCCTTTCAGTTTCACAGGATAGAAGTTTTCCACATAAGTCTTGCCTGTCACTTGAGATCTTGATGACATTCTGCTTTGCTGTCAAGAGTTCTCCTTTGAGTCGGACATTCTCACTCTCACATGTTTTGAGCTTGAGAGAGAGTTTGTCGTTGGTTTTAGACAAATTCAGAGATTCCTCGTACAGCTTCTCGTAAGCTTGTTGTAGTTCATCGCCATTGATCTCATCAATGTCTTCAAATGTTTCATCGTCCTCTCTTTGCTTCTCATTCTCCTTAACCTCATCCAATCTAGCAACCAAGGCAGACAAGTTGTTGGATGGAGGTGGAGGTGAATCTCCTCTTTTATGGAATTGGCTCAGAATTTCCCATGCATCTTTAGCCTTTGTGCAGTGAACGACCCGTTGCTGTTCTTCATTAGAAATTGCTCCACGAATAATGATTAGGGCTCTCTGATTGCCCGGATTATCTGCACTTTCTGTATCTTCTTCAATGGTTTGCCAACCTTCTGGTTCAAAGGCTCTCAGAAAAGCCCTCATTCTAATTTTCCAATACAGGTAGTTGGTCCCATCAAAGGTGGGAGCATGATGCAAGTTTTGACCATGGGCTGATTCCGAAGGCTTTGGAAGAGGTTGAGAAACCGTGGCCCAAAATGCCATGAAAGCACTATCCCCATCTTCACCAGATTCAGGTTCTTCGGGTTCTTGCTCCGACCCGCTTTCATCATCCCAAGTTACGGTGTAGACTTTCTTCCGATTCTTTTTCGTAGGGCATTCAAGGGACATATGGCCAAACCCTTGACATTCATAGCACTTGACCCCTGGCCCCCTAACAACCTTCTTTTCAGTAGTTTGAGCAAATTTTGGTGGAAAAGTTTTTGGTTTGTCATTACTCTTATCTTTTGAAATAGGGGCTCTGAAATTAGGCTTCTTTTTCAAAATTTTTTTAAACTGTTTTGTAAGCATAGCCGTCATCTCAGACTCTAAATCAAATTCAGTCTCCGGAGTTTTTGCAGTCTCATGAGTACTTGTGAAAGCCATACTTTCTTTTTGCTTTTTCTTGGAAATTTGGTGTGCTTCATAAGTCTGCAAATTTCCAACCAATTGATCGAGCTTGAGGGTATCAACATTCTGAGCCTCCTCAATGGCTGTCACCTTTGATTGGAACCTCTCGGGAAAGGACCTCAAAATTTTTCCCACAACTTTTGCTTCCGGGATTTTTTCACCGAGAGTGAAACAGGAATTCACGATATCACTGAGTTTTGCATAGAAATCATCAAACGTCTCATCGTCGCGCATAAAAAGGGTTTCAAAGGCGGATGTGAGACGTTGAAGTTTTGACCTTTTGACAGAGGTGGTTCTTTCGTGAATTGTTTCAAGAATATTCCACGCCTCTTTTGCTATTTCACACGTGCAAATTTGACGGAATTCTTCAGGTGTGACAGAGCAGAAGAGGGAGTTGAGAGCCTTGCTGTTCCAACTCGAGTTCTGGTAATCAGTTGTGTCCCATTTATCAAGGGGTTTAGGAATATCAATGCCATCTATAGTGACAATAGGTTCACTCCACCCAAAGACAACGCAGTGCCAAACTTTCTCATCGATGGATTTTAAAAATGCTCTCATACGAGCTTTCCAATAAGAATAGTTTGTACCGTCAAGTAAAGGGGGTCTATGAGTCGAGTTACCTTCACGAATAGAATCCATAATACTAGTCACACAAAATCACACTCCTATAGTTTTGATAAAAACAAAAGTTTTTTGATAAAACAAAGAGTGACCCGCTCTGATACCAATTGAAAAACCTATGTGATTCGTGATTAGATAAAGATAAAAATATTCCAAAATCCAAAAATTCCAAAACACTCAATCTAAAATCATCAAGCACTTACGAGAGTGATTTTAGTTTGTTTGTTTTTAGGAATAAATAATAAATCGACACAAACGATTTTTTACGTGGAAAAACCACAATTGAAGAACCTTCAATTGTAATCAAAAACCATGGGCGAACCGCCACTAATCAATCCACTACTGAAGGACTACAAGGTTACAAAGAAACCATACAAATTACCCAACCCAGTCAATTTGTCTCTGAATCTTCTGTAACTCTTTCACCACGCCTTCGTCACGGAACTGATTCTGAAGTTGATTCCACACCACAACTTCACTTGTCGAATTAACGACTACGTAAAGAATCAAACGCCTTTTGAAACTTTACGTGTTGATCTTCGAATTCCACCGAAGAGAACACTCTTGAATATGTAGTATCAACCACTTTGATGTATGAATCTCAACTCATGAGTTTAGAACTCTTTCAAGAACATCAAAGAAAACTCATCAAACTCTCAGAAGAAAACTTCAAACCAAACTCTAGAATTCTTAGATCAGCTCTAGAAAAAAAAAAATTCTTTTTGTTTTAGGAGAAAACTACTTATTTATAGAAAACCAAAAGGAGTCCCAGATCTGAAAGAAATCAATCACTTGAAGCCAATACGGATTCTGAAACTCGCGATCTCCGCTCAAGCGCTCCACTCTCCGCTCGAGCGGACTGAACAAAAGATGTGCGTGATTAAGCTGAGGTGCGCTCGAGCGCTGAACATTCCGCTCGAGCGCGAATTCACACCTTTCAGTATTTCTGCAGCCCAGTCAACATACTGAAATCCTCCAATCTACGCTCGAGCGCACATGGCCCCGCTCGAGTGGGCAGTACAAAAATATAAAAATTACATTGTTATCAAGCACAAAGTTTTGTCTCCGGATTTGACAATAACGGGACCTAACAAATTTGTTTAAATAAATATTTTTATTTTCAAATTAATTGGAAATAAAAGTTAAAATTCTTATTTTTTTTATTTTTACAAAATTAAATTCTGTGTTTATGGTTTAAATTTTCTGTATAGTATAAAATTCTAATTATAATTTTGTTTTATAATTTAGAATTCATGGCTACTGAAACTAATGCTCAAATAAGTACTGGTATGGTGGCTGCAATTACTCCAACCCCTCTTTCTGTTGTGACTGTGCCAGTAAATCACGGTGAGAAGAGAGAGAAGTTCTTAGAAATTGATTTTAAAAGATGGCAGCAGAAAATGTTGTTCTATCTTACTACTCTCAACCTGGGACGTTTCCTCCGTGAGAATGCTCCTACTCTGAAAGAGGATAAAACTGACCGGCAAGTGGTTGCTGCGGTCGATGCTTGGAAACATACTGATTTCCTTTGCTGGAACTACATTTTGAATGGACTTGACAACACATTATACAACGTCTATAGTCTTATCAAGACAGCAAAAGAACTTTGGAAGTCTTTGGAGAAAAAGTACAAAACAGAAGATACTGGCTCGAAGAAATTCGTGGTAGACAAATTTCTGGACTTTGTAATGGTTGATTCTAAGACTGTGATTAGTGAAGTTCAATATCTCCAACTCAATCTGCATGACATTCATGCAGAAGGCATGTCTCTCAATGAATCCTTTCAAGTTGTTGCCTTAATTAAGAAATTACTACAAGGCTGGAAGGAATTCAAGAACTACCTCAAACACAAGCGCAAAGAAATGACTTTGGAAGAATTAATTGTGTATTTGAGGATTGAGGAGGACAACCGCAATTTTGAGAAGCGAGTTGGTAAGCATCCAATGGAGTCTAAGGCAAATGTGGTGGAACATGCTCCAAAAGCAAAGAAATGGAAGTATTTTGGAGAAAGTTCCGCACAAGGCTCTAAAGGAGGAGAAACTCAGACGTACAAGTTCAATTGCAAGTGTTACATCTGTGACAAAGAGGGACATCAGGCCAAAGATTACCATAGCAAATGCAAAGGCAAAGGAAGATCAAGCAAGAAGCCTGCTTAAGCCAATATGACCGAAGTGGACAAAATTTCCAATGGTATGAATGACATAAATCTTTCTGCAATTGTTTCTGAGGCAAACCTTGTCGGAAATCCTAAAGAATGGTGGGTAGACACTAGTGCTACTCGCCACATTTGTGCTGACAAAAAGATGTTCACATCTTATTCTGTGGTGGACAACGGCGATCAACTTTTTATGGGTAACTCCTCGACTTCTAAAGTTGAAGGACAAGGAAAGATTATTCTAAAAATGACATCTGAAAAGGAACTCACTCTCAACAATGTGCTGCATATACCGGACATTCGCAAGAATCTAGTCTCCGAATCTTTGTTGAGTAAAAATGGGTTTAGGCTAGCGTTTGAGAGTGATAAATTTGTACTTATTAACAATAGGATGTATGTAGGAAAATGTTACATGTCTGATGGCCTTTTCAAACTAAATGTAATAACTGTTGTCCCATCTATTATTAATAATAATACATCTTCTTCTTAATTGCTTGAGTCTTCAAATTTGTGGCATGGTAGATTAGGACATGTTAATTATAGATCTTTGTGTAGATTAATTAATATGGAATGTTTACCTAAATTTGAAATTGATCCAAATCATAAATGTGAAATTTGTGTTAAGGCAAAATTAACTAAAACTCCTTTTCATTCAATTGAATGAAGTACGAAGCCACTTGAATTAATTCATAGTGACATTTGTGATTTTAAATCAATTCAAACTAGAGGTGGGAAAAAATATTTTATCATTTTTATAGATGACTATATTAGATATAGTTATGTTTATTTAATTCGAACCAAGGATGAAGCTTTGGAAACTTTTATTCAATATAAGAATGAAGTTGAAAATCAACTTGGTAAGAAAATTAAAAAATTAAGAAGTGATAGAGGTGGTGAATATGAATCACCTTTTAGTGAGTTTTGTAAAGAACATGGAATAAGTCATCAAACCACCGCTCCTTACTCACCTCAGCAAAATGGAATTGCTGAAAGGAAAAATAGGACTTTAAAAGAAATGATAAATGCCATGTTAATCAGTTCTGGATTACCTCAGAACTTGTGGGGGGAAGCAATATTTTCTGCTAATTATATACTTAATAAAGTATCCCGAAAGAAAGTAAATCAAACACCTTATGAATTGTGGCATGAGAGAGTACCATCCTACAAATACTTAAAAGTGTGGAGGTGTTTGGCTAAAGTGGCTATTCCTAATCCTAAAAAGACTAAGATAGGTCCTAAAATTGTTGATTGCATATTCATTGGTTATGCTAATAATAGTAATGCATATCGGTTTTTGATTTATACATCAGAACATTTTGAAATGCATGTAAATACTATTATTGAATCTTGGAATGCATGTACCGCCCTAACCCTTCACATGTCATCGATATTGTCCGCTTTGGGCCATACCCGCACAGATTTGTTCTTCATAGTGGGTCACCCATCCCAGAACTATTCCAGTCTAAGCACGCTTAACTGCGGAGTTCTATTAGGGATTTCACCACCCAGGAAAAGGCCTCGATGCTATATTAGGGTCTAGGTTTTTTACTTTTATAGCCTAGGAACTCCTCATTCACTCCCGATGTGGGACACCGGGATCTTACAATCCACTCCTTTAGGGTCATACGTCCCCATGCAGTAGTTTACCAGCTCATAAGCCCGCCCACATGCACCGAGAGATGCCAGGGGACCACACTCGGTACTCCGGAGAGTTGGCTCTGATACCATTTGCAACGCCCCAACCCTTCACATGTCATCGATATTGTCCGCTTTGGGCCATGCCCACACGGATTTGTTTTTCTTAGTGGGTCATTCATCCCAAAACTACTCCAGTCTAAGCCCGCTTAACTGCGAAGTGCTGTTAGGGATTTCACTACCCAGGAAAAGGCGTCGATGCTATATAAGGGTCCAGGTTTTTACTTTTATAACCCAGGAACTCCCCCTCCACTCCTGTGGGACACCGGGACCTTACAATGCATCTTTCTTTGAATATGTATTTCCTAATAAGACTGGACAAGAGATTAGTAATAATAAAAGATCTTATGATGCTATTACTAGTCATGATCAAGAACAAGATCAAGAACAAAAGCAAGAAATAGATCAAAATGAGGAAAAGGAACCTAGGCGTAGTAAATGTGCCAGAACCTCAAAATTTTTTGGTCTAGATTTTCTAACTTTTATGTTAGAAAATGAGCCTTTAACTTTTAAAGAAGCAATGTCCAGTCCTGAGGCTTCTTTATGGAAAGAGGCTATAAATAGTGAAATTAAATCCATCTTGCAAAATCACACTTGGAAATTGGTGGATTAGCCACCAGGTTGTAAACCTCTTGGATACAAGTGGATTTTCAAGAGAAAAATGAAAGCGGATGGATCAATTAACAAATACAAGGCAAGACATGTAGTCAAAGGATATAGACAAAAAGAAGGCATTGATTACTTTGACACATACTTACCAGTTACTAGAATAACATCCATTAAAATGCTTATTGCCATTGCGTCTTTGTACAATCTAGAAATTCATCAAATGGATGTTAAAACAGTTTTCTTAAATGGTGAGTTAGAGGAAGAAATTTACATGGAATAACCAGAAGAATTTTCTATTTCAGGAAAAGAAAAGAAAGTGTGTAAATTGGTTAAATCATTATATGGTTTAAAACAAGCACCAAAGCAATGGCATGTAAAATTTGACAAGACAATGATGTCAAATGGATTTAAAATTAATGAATGTGACAAATGTGTTTATATTAAAAACACAAACAAATGTTATGTTATAGTATGTCTTTATGTGGATGATAAGCTCATTATAGATAGTAATAATGACATAATTAAAACTATCTAGAAAATGTTGAATAAACATTTTGACATGAAAGACATGGGGATTATTAATGTAATACTTGGTATGAAAATTACTAAAACATCAGAAGGTTATGCTTTGTCACAAGCACATTACATTGAGAAAATACTTGATAAATTTAGCAAAGATGATGATAATCTTGCTAGAACAAATGTGGATGTTAATTTGTTCCTTTCTAAAAATGTACAGGAAAGTATTTCTCAATTAGAGTATGCCCAAATCATTGGAAGCTTAATGTACTTGATGAACTGCACTCACTCGAATATAACTTATATAGTAAGTAAATTAAATAGATATACAAGTAATCCAGAAGTAGAACATTGGAAAGCAATTATACGAGTTCTAAGATGTCTCTGATTTACTCATAACATTGGGCTAAATTATACTAGATATCTAGCAATACTTGAAGGATACTGTGATGCAAATTGGATATCAGATACTAGAGACTCAAAATCCACCAGTGGGTATGTCTTTACTTTTGGTGGGGTGGCTGTATCTTGGAAATCTTCCAAACAGAATTGCATTGCTAGGTCTACTATGGAATTAGAGTTTATACTGTTAGATAAAACTGGGGAAGAAGCAGAATGTCTTCGTCATTTCCTTGAAGATATTCCAATGTGGTCAAAACTGGTGTCTGTTATATTCATACATTGTGATAGTCAATCAGCAATTGGCAGAGCACATATGTATAACGGTAAGTCACGACACATTCGTCGTTGACATAACACCGTGAGATAATTACTCTCTAATGGAATTATTTCCATTGAATATGTAAAGTCTAAAGACAACATAGCGGATCCACTAACCAAAGGGTTAGCAAGAGAGTTATTTGAGAATTCATCGAAGGGAATGGGACTTAAGCCTATTAAATAAGAGTTACCACAACGGCAACCCAACCTAGTTGACTGGAGATTCCAAGATCTAGGTTCAAAGGGACAACCGAGTTGTGTATGACTCATAAGGATCACTGGGGAGTGAAACTCCTACCCATTTCTATGATGAAATAGTGATGTCTGCAGCGTTTTAGATTAAGTAAATACTTTTAATGATTCTTATATCGAGGAATATCTAGTGGAGTATAGCAGGATACTTTTCATAAGAATCACCTATATGAGTGTGAACTGGGTTGGTTCTATGAGATTTGTGATGAGCTATAATTCTCTAGAGCACTCATGAAAAACCAGGTTGTTTAGGGGCAAAATGAATACAATAGTGAGAATTAAACTGTGTCTGGTAATATACTGTGTGAGTTCTATTGTCTTGGTTTACACAAATGGCTGAACAGTTTAAAACATCATGTTTACTGGTTAGCTAGTAAATCCGATAATGTCTCACAAAGGAAGGTTCAAAGCCAAAAGCTATCTATCCTTTGCATAATATTTCCAATTTATGTACTCTCTTTAATTAGATCATGTTGTTGCATTTTCTCTTCGTCAAATTCTATTCATGCGGGGGACTGTTGGAATTATGGTTTTATAGGCTTATTTTGGCCCAACTTTGAGCCCAAATTTGACTGGGGCCCACGCGTCTTTTGAGGTGGGTCCAAAGAGGTGACGTGTTCCTTGCTGCATAGCAAATCACACGGTGAAAACGGTTTGTCAAAACCATTTATGAGTTAATAACAAGTTGTTGTCATTTTCGGGTTCATGGGACGGACAATTAAAAAGTTAAATGTGGGTTTCTTTGAAATGGTTGTCTCATATTGAAACTTTAAGTGAGCTTATGTGGTTATATAACCTTTAGGTGAGAATACTTAGGTTGGGCCCCAAGGGGCACCCCAAGTTTGTAGAAGAGAGGAGTTATGAACAAAGTGAGCCTTGGCTCAAACTACCACACATACGCACGCACCGCCACCGGCCGTTTGTTCGGCTGAGCTGAGTTGAGCCAGGCTGGGTGTAAGGTGCAAGTTATGGATTGGGTCATAACATTAATTTTTTGGACAAAATTTATTTGAATTTTTTCCAAAAATTCTTCGCGGGAAAATTATTTTTTTTTGAAACAAAATTAATTCAAATTTTTTCGCCAAAATTTGAATTCAATTTTCTGCTTTCTCTTGTCTGAAATTCCCTTCCAGTCTCCAACAGATTCAAACTGTCTAAACAGGTTTGAAACTGCCCAACAATTATTTGTTCAAACATATTTGAAACTGTTCAGCAGTTATCTATTCAAAACTATTTTGCACCTGTTCAATTCAAAATTGTATATGTACTGTTTAAATCTCATACCTATTCGGCCCTATAAAAGCAAATCTGTTTCCAGCAATTGTTTCATTCAGAAAATCATCTTCTTGCATTCCTTCTGCTCTTTTGCATAGATATGTACTTCATATTATTTTAGGAAAATTTTTTGAGAGTATAGAACATAGGTTTGGTTCGCTATACAGATAGTTTATAGTGCTACTACAGTCTGTGTAGATCATTGCATCCTAAGAGATAAATATCTTTTATTCGTAAGCACCGAAGTGGGGCGAATTTGTCTTAAGGATAGAGTGTCACACACTCGACTTGATCAATTTTGTACTTTTTTATTTCGGTAAATAAATTTTGTAAGTAATTTATTTTTATTTGTTTGATTTGGTTTCAAGTTATTTATTTTACACAGAAGATTGTTGTAATAAATCTATAGCCTACGTTACATACTAGAATGAACATTAAGCAAAAGAAAATGCCCTACAGGCTTACAATTTTTCAAGATAGTACTTGGTTACAACAAAATGGATTTCAATCCAATACAGTTAAAACCCTAGGCTTATATAAATAAATACAACAAAATAAACAAGGTGAAGCCCTTATTTCCTAGTCCTCCCAAGCTATTGTCTTAACGGAGGAATATCATCAGCACTTGAAAATGGTTTTTTTACATAGGGTGAGCCAAAACTCAGTAGAAATAATCCAACACAAGATATGAATCTTAACAAAGATATAAGGGTGAGATGCATATGCAAAGCTAGTGACAAAACATTTTATATCTCTTTCAAACCATGCAATGCCAGGTTAATATCACTATTCATGAAACATTTCCGTTTTAATAGAACACCGAACTGTGAATACAATACTGTGAATCTCTAGCTACGTGCCTGCAAGTAGACTATACAAATACTACCAATTTTTCATTTTTATCGGTATTAACTGGAACGCTCGACACATATCCGTGAGGGTTTCTAGTCTTTCACCAAGGACACACAAGTCAACTTAACATTGTAACCACATCCCTTATCCAAATTCACTAAGTATTCACCATTTTGCTCAAAACATTATGCATTTTCAATGTGACAATATGCAACAATGCTCAATGCAAATGGATGAGAAAATAGTTTCAATTTACTTAGTTCTCATGCAATTTTACAACAATCATAACTATCCTCCACCGATAGCCCAAAATAGTTATCCCTTGATAATAAATAATTTTCATAAATATAATCTTTCTAAATTTTAAGATGTGGGTGGTAATACATACATAACTCTATCATCCTCATTAACACCAGCCCAAGTTCACGATTTTAACATCTTACTCCCTTTGTCAAAACAAAAGCACCCTTTAAGATTTTTGGGGCAAAACCCCCCTTTATCTTAATAAACCATTACCCAAGGTAAAAATCCATCTTTTCATCTCATCTCAATAATAAATATCTATCCACAATCATTTCCAATAAACCATTTGACAACCCTTATTTTGTTTTCCAACCAAAACCCAAGATTGTTAAAAAATCCATTTCTTTTACAAAGTGTTTTTATAAAAACAAATAACTAAGTTAAAACTCATAAGGAAGTGTAGAGAATCTCTAGCTCAAGCTTAAAAAATGAAAGAAAAGAACTTGAAAAAACTTAACGTCAATCAAATCACGAGCCACTTGGATCAAAATGAAGCTCTTGAGACAATCTACAATTTATTTCAAAAGAACAAGATGAGAAGGTACCTCTAAGTAAGTAGACCAAAAGATTTAAGTGAGAAAAGTGAAGTTTGAGAGAGAAACAGAGAGTTACAGGTGAGAGAGAGAAAAAGAGAAACAATGTCACGACTCACTCCCCGTACCCAAGGGTTAAGCATCGTGATGGCCAGTAACTAAGGTTACCTCCGGCCAATTCTTAAACAAATCAATAAACGCGAGCGGAAGTAATATTTAAATAAGGGTACCAAAATAATCATTGGAACTTCTATTTTTATTACAAAATATATTGACTAAAAAGGCCGATATTTACATATAAAAATATCAATAAAAGTGTTGTATGTGTCTATTCCATACCCCGACTTTCCAAAAGCTATTTCTGAATTGCATTGTTTCCTGAAAATTGGTAAACAACTATAAGCACATGGCAGAGTGAGAAATATTATACCAAGAATATAAGGGACACGAAATAACCATGGATAGTTAGTTAGGCCAAAACATTTAAGATAACTTAGTCGGAACAAATAATCCTTTAAGTAACAAAACTGAGGTTATGTAAATAAATAATCATAACCACGGTAATTTGGTAAATAAATCATTTAAGTGGCAGAAACTGAAATACAGAAATTATGTAAGTAAATGACCATAACCACGGTACAGAACAGAACAAAACAGAGGTCATAGGTGTGGCAATCAGAACAGAGGTACGGATTCTAGAGGTGGCTCCCACAATAGTGTAGCACTTAGCTCCGCACAGCACTTTGCTCCGCACAGAACAGAGGTATGGATTCAAGAGGTGGCTCGTACGGATTCTAGAGGTGGCTCCCATAATAGTGTAGTATTTAGCTCCGCACAGCACTTTGCTCCGCACAGAACAGAAGTCAATGGATCAGAGGGCCACAAAGTAACCAAACAGAGGCCAATGGTTATTTAAGTCCCCAAAGGCGTGGGACTCCCGTGGTGGTACTTACAAAACATAATTGTATATAAGGTTATAGCCAAATATTCTTTAAAAGTAAAACAAACATATCCATGGGTTTTCTTTTCACAAATAGGGTTCAGATAATAATCCATGTAATAATCCACGTAACTGAAATCTTTATAAAACATAACTTTTATTAATATACTAATAAAACATAACTTGTATAAAATAGATTTTTGTAAGTCAAAACATACGTAAAATATATTTTGGTGACTCAATGTATAATATAACTCACCTTAACTTTAATACCTCACTCTTCCTTTCTACTATCAAAGACCCTCTTAGCTTCCATTTTTCCTCCCTTCCTTTCTCTCTTCCTTTCTTTCTTTCCTTTCCTTTCTTTATTCTTTCTTTTCCTTTTCTTTCTTCCTTCTTTTCCTTTGTTCTTTTCCTTTCTTCTCCAGGTGTGACACGCCTCCCTTTTTATAGAGGGTAAGGCACATACGTGGCAGATTCAATAATAAATTCATAGATTCGTTCTTATCTTATATAAATATTTAAGATAATTACACTTTGACATAATATTTTAATATAATTATATAAATTAATTAATTCCTAATTAAATTACACTATATTTTATACTAACAGAAAATTATTTATTTATTTTACTACCACATCCATTATTATTATTATTATTATTTATACTTTGACCTCTCAATTTTTAATAATTATATTGTTTTATAAAATTACACATAATAATATATAATATATTATATGTTTTCCCAATTGTGATTAAATAATATTAGTATAAATTCTATAGAATAATTAAAAATCTGGGTTGTTACAAACAACTTATGAGAGAGAAGTGTCTTTGGGCCTATTTATAGTGACTAGGTATTAATAGAATAATAGCTCCAAAGTCAAATGAAAAGAACAAGTCAAAAATCCGCAAAAAGTAGGGCCCAAGCCAAACAAAATCTGGAAAAAGAGTCACATGGGTCAACCATCACGACAGTGGTGTCAACCCTGAAAAAGAAAAGTTGAGACACTAATGTATTGCAACAGGCGAAAGTCAACCCTAGGAGACAGTGGTGTCGACCCTAGTTTTCAGAATGCAACCTAGAACAAAACAGTAAGGAGAGGGTCGACCCTAAGAACTTGAGGTGTCGACCTTATATTTCAGTATGTAACCCTGGAGAAGGCAGCGATGGAAGGGTCGACCCTACCAAGACTGGTGTCGACCCCAGAGACCAGTAATAGTGTAAGTGTTGACACCACCAAGACTGGTGTCAATCCCAAATTTTAGTAGCTATACCAAGAGCACAGCAACAAGGTGGTGTCGATACCACCAAGGCTGATGTTGACCTCAGGAGCAGAACAAAACAAAGAAAAGAAGGCAATATTGACACCACCAAGGATGGTGTCGACCCTCAAGCCATAATCCAATAAGAGAAAAGGGAAGGATGACTTCAACGGATATGATTTCCTGGATTTGAAAGGAATAAATGGGCTGGGTCTAAGTCCGGATCACTATACCTCCATCATTGTAGCTCTATGGAAAGCACACATATTTCGAGACTACATAAATGCTCGCCACAAATTCTCCAATTGACTCTGCACCCAAACCAAGTCCATATCATCATCATCCCGAATTGCCACTTTTTTCACTGCCATGTGGTGCTGACACTTCCCCTGTCCACCCGAAAGCACCCTGCTCGCCACCCCTTTCCAATCTGTCGAACCAGCCGTAAGTAGATGCGATGCGTGCTCAATACTAGACCCATTTCTGCTGCTGCTGCCATAACCACACATTGAGTTAGAAGTGTGAAGTTGCTTGCTACAGTGGCGGCGTTATTATCTAGACTCGTCATCATCGTCCTCAAGATCGTCATTGTTCTCTTTGCCTTCATTAGTAAAATCGCAGTCGAAACCAGAAAAGGTGTTCAAGGAAGAGTGGATAGTAGCAATAATTGTGTAGTTCTTGTGGAGGGCTTGCACAGAGTTTCCAACTACAGAGACATGGTGGCACCGAGGGCACGACAGGGTTGTGTCGAGCGACGCGAAGAACATCCGAGAGAGGCAATCTTTGCAGAGGCCATGACCGCATTGGAGCAACAACGGACACTACACTGCTAGAAAAGGGAGCTATAGATACGAAACCTTTTGCGACGGTTTCAAAATCATTGCAAAAACCATGTTTTTGCGACGGCAAATGAAGTCGTCGCAAAAGTAATTTTTTTGTGACAGCAAATCCAAGACCGTGGCAAAAAATAGTATTTTACGCAATGATTTATTACCCGTCGTTTTTTTTTTTTGCGATTTTTTTTTTTCGACGCCAGTTGTTCTATAGTCGCAAAATGTTTTTTTTTTTTAGCTTCCTGCACGTTGTCTCTTTTCCTTCTCTTCTCTACCCTTTCAGTATCCTTTTCTCAGATCAACAAAAAGAAAAAATTGTCCATTCCAGAAAAAACCTAGTCGTTCCAATCATCTATTTCTTCTCGCAATATCCTCTCCTCTCTTTTTTCTCGCAGGTCCAACAGCTCCAACGTGGAAACCCTTCTCTCCTCTCCTTTTTTTTCCTCTCACATTCGCTCACACAGACCCTCAAAATCTCTCTCTCTCTCTCTCTTGCTTTCGCTCTAGCTGTCGCATTACCCTCTCAAGCTGTCTGTAGCAGCAGCAGCGGCGACTTTAGACTGGCTCTCCCTCCGGTATCCAGGTATATCTCTCTTCTGCTCTCCTTGTCTGTTCTCTCATTTTTTCTCTTCTTTTGCTTTCATTGGAATCAAACCCTTTTCATTGGATTTAACTAAATAAAAATAAATAAATAAATCAAACCCTAAACACACAGTTTTCATCCAACACATTATGCAGTAGTTTCACAATTAAAACTCATGTCAAATCTGCGAAAAGTGATACTCCATTTTTGTCTGTGCAAGAATGAGTGTGAGGATTGGAACCCTAGAAAGTGGTGCAGAGATTGGAGATTGAGATAGAGGAGAGAGGGTGTGAAAGGTTGATTGGTTGATTCAAAGAGCTGTGAATGTTTTTGTTAGTTAATGGTTTTTATTTGGTAAGCTCTGTTTGGTGAACTTAGGTTGAAGAAATAAATTAGGGGATTATAACTTGAGCATGATGAGAATGGCCATTCATTTCAAATAGTGAATTATGATTAAACTAAATTGTTAGAAAATAACACCTCTATATGTACAACATTTTCACTTTAGTTTCAAGCAGAAGCATAATTTAATGTTTTGAAGGAAATCTATCAAAACTAAGGTGTGAAATTATTGGAACAAATCAGGTTTAAAATTATTAGATAAGCCAACAGATTAAAAATGTTGAAATGGCTTAAAATTGTGTTCATGGAAGTAATAATTATTTGAAAGGAAAATAATAAAATTTAGATTAATTCACATCCAAACGTAGTATTATTACAGCAAGCCCACAGCACAATAATACAAATTATAGGAAAGTTTCAAAAGTATTTATATACATACAGAGACATAATGTTGGTTGTTTTGTATAGTGGATTGAAACAAGCTTATTAGAACAATAGGCATGCTACAATTTGCAGGGGAGTCTTCTACTGCACCAAAGCATTTGTGTTGTAAACAAGGAGCGCACCCCTTGCAAGAATCCCAGCTAGGGTTATAGCTCATATTGCCAACCCAGTCATACTTCCATTTCAAAAGAATAATTACAATTAATCCAAACTTATTGTCATATATAAACAATTATAATTTTTTTCTTTCTTTAATCTGAGTTTCTATATATAGATTTCCCATCATGTGATAAGAGATAGTTTGGGATAGGAAATATATACATATGTAAGCAAATCTCAATTGTTTTTCTTACCGCCACCATGGATATCACCGCTTGGAGACCAATCATCTGTATTATAGATGGGGTTGTAAATCAATCATCAGTGAGAAAGATTATGGGTATTATTTGGATTATGAATTTGTAAAGAGAGAACATAAATGAAACATAATTTCTTTTATTTTCCCTAACTGAATTACTTAATAAATCTAAGCTTGTTTGGGTTGGAGATATATATATATATAATATATATAAAGAGAGTAAATAATAGTACCTTTATCCGTTGACATTAGCACCGTATTTCTCTACAAATTGGTATATGCCCTTCCCCTGTATCAATATTCGAATGTGAACATTATTGTTTGTTGCATAAAGATGTTCTTCTTCTTCTTCTTTTTTTATTATAAATTTCTCTTAACTAGTGTAAATTTCATAGGAAATCATAGATCATAAAGGAACCAACCTTGGGAGGCATGAATAGGAGGCATGCCTTCCAAAGCATCTTGTTTTCTCTGTTATGAGTATCTTGTTTTCGCATATGATCTTTTATGTCTAGAATAGGAGGCATATGGGTCACCTTCATACTAGTTAATTTTGAGTTCGATTTTGTTTACACTTGATAATATATGTGAATAAAATATACTCTGATTGGTTAAAATAGTGGAGTTTTTCATTTTAAATGGGTCTATCTTACTTTAAATAGAATGCATCATACTGTTTTAACTAATCACAATGTGTGTTCTATTTATCGATTATCATATGACTGCATGATATTTGGTAATGTTTTTTTTTTCTATACTTACTAGTTACTTATGCCTTAATTTCTATTAAGACTCAGTTCATTTTAATGGATAGGTATGTATTTCTGATGTAGGAATTATTTAGAATTGTTGTGATGGTTAATTAATATGCATGTTCATGTGTATAGAATATATATTTAGGAGAAGTAAACAAAATAGACAAGAGTTGGATTGATTTGCCAAATAGGATGTTGAGAGAATACATAAATGGGATCGACCGATTTCTGGTGTTTACATACACCAATAGGGCTACAGGTTCAATGATTTGTTGTCCATGTAGGAAATGTGAGAATCATTATCATCTTGTCCGAGATAGTGGTCGAGAGCACTTGATTTCAAATGGCTTTCTAAACAAATACAAACATTGGATTAATCATGGAGAGTCATATACTTCTGTGCATGGTAACCAAGATGATGAAGCATTAGTGAATGAAAACATTAGGGATGATATGGTCAGAATGATACACGATGTTATTGGTATTCTACTTCCTCGTACAAGTGTTGTGGCTGATGAACCACAGGCATCAACTAATCCCAATGTAGCAGAACCACTTGCAAGTACAGTTAGGTCTAGATGTAGAGATTGCAAATTATTTCAAACTTTTAGAGGATGCTTGGAGTGAATTGTATCCGGGTTGTTAGAAGTTCATATATTTGTTGTTCATTGTTTGACTTCTACATGTGAAGGTGCTAAATCAGTAGAGTGACACTTCTATTACCATGTTACTTGAGTTGTCAAATGAAGCCTTCCCTGAGGGTGTGAAACTTCCTAATTCTTTCTACAAACCTCAAAAGATCACTACGGATTTGGGCTTCACATATGAGACGTGGGATGCATGCCCCAATAGTTGTATGTTGTTTCAAAATGAGTACATTAATCTTGATGAATGTGTCATATGCAAAAGTTCTAGGTGGAGAGATAGCAGCAGCTGTGAGGGAGAAAAAGATAGCAGCAGTATAAAATGTGTCATATGAGTACATCAATCTTGATGAATGTGTCACATGCCCCATCACTAGTATAAAATAAAATAAACACAAACCCTACCCTCTTATTTGTTCACCACAAGATAACAGAAGTCATGAGGGAGAAAGAGAGAGAGAGAGAGAGAGAGAGAGAGAGAGAGAAGAGAGATTTGAGAGAAACTTTCAACAACATTGGTGGTCAACAACTCTAAGGTATTGTTCTATTTTATTATATTTATATATTGTGATGGTTCATGTGTGTAATCTGCTTGTTGTTGGGAAGGAATAGGAGCAACGAGTGTTTTGTTTGGGGTGCCAAGTCAGTGGTTGGTAATGAGAAATAATGGGGGTAATTCTTAGTTCAAAAATTCTATACATAAACACAAACTTTAAAAATCAAGAAATCATATCAAACGGATGAATTTTGAACTAGAATGTTTATAGTAGATTAATTACGTATTGAATTGCATACCAGAATTTTCTTATAATTTTTGGGAGTCAAAATCTATATTAACTGAATCGTTCAAATCTGTCCAGAACATTGGTGTAAAACAGTAACTTCGGAAGTGTCGTTTACTTTGGGTATAAATCTGAAAATTATCAAATCAGCATCATTAGAACCGGTTACAAGTCTAGTTTCTTAGATTTTTGGTCTTGTATTGATTGCTTGTGTATACGAAGAGAACCATTAATTTCTTTAAAGTGCTATAGAAAGCGACCTGTTTGGATATAATTAATTGTAAATAATTGTTTTGATAAGCAAATCGAGGAAAACCAATTGGGTTTGAACTTAGGATATATTAGTTGATATTTGGAGGGTTTTGGAATTTTTCGAGCAGTATGGAGTGGGTTTTTTTAATTTTCAAAGTTAGTGAATAGATTAGGAAAACTTGTTTAAAATTCTGTTATATCTTAAAGTTACTTTTAATTAAGTTTCGATCTGAACCCATGTCTCGAGTAATTTGAGACCTTGAAGAACATGAACTTAGGTATTATTTAAGAGTAATAGTGAGTGGGGTTGAGCCGTGTTAGTGCGCTTTAGTTTGAGGTTACTTAGTTTATTATTCCTTTTAGCATGTTTGAATTAGTAGTGACGTGTAGTTTTGATACTTTGTTGAGGGCACTAGTTGGACTTTCATATTTTATTCAAGGATTATATTATACCGTGTTTAGGTGAGTAGTTGCATGCTACATATTTTTATAAATGTTTCTCTCATGAACTGTTGGAAAATTAATTTGTTATTTCAGGGCTAAACTAGTTTGATAAATTATTATATTATCAATGGAATTAAATTATTTCTGAAACATGTGTAAACTTGGCATACTGTAAACTATTTGTTATGGTCTCATGTTTATAATGGTGAACTACCATGTTTTGCGAAACTGAATTGTATTGATTATTGGGACCATCTGTATATAAAAGTCCAGGAAAATTATTCCACTGTGTGTAATGACTCTGGCCACTAGGGAACAGATCTGGGTTGGGCTGTGATGACTCTAGTGCTCAACAATTGTAAGGAAAAGACCTAGGCTAGGCTAGGTGACTTTCAATCGGATTGTCTTAGAGAAAAGTCCCGGGTTGCCACCCCGAGGATGACTCTTGGTTCGATATTGGATCCAATGGGCTTATTGTCTTGAGAACTGTATGGCGTGTTACTTGTTATTCTTGGTATCTAGAAAGTTATTGATGAACATGTTGTAATCTGTTTTAAGTAGAAAATGTCATTTGTTATGTTCTTGAGAGACATGAGTATTTTTAATCGTTGAATTGTAGAATCTTCTTTTTGAAATAGATTATCTTTATCAAAACTGTATGCCAATCTAGTTTCTGTGATATATATCTTATTTTGAAATTGAACCCTGTTTTCAAAACTGTATTTACTATCCACGTTGTTACTCACTGAACTATCAACTGACTTAATTGTTTATTATTTGCAAGTGTTAAAAGGACTTAGAGTGGACCCATGGCATAGCAGGGACTCAATTATATGGATCTCTAGGACATTCATTATTTTGTTTTAGCTTGTTATGTCAGTTTTGTGCATACATCGTAGTTGGATTTTATTTAGAAATATTTTATTTTTTGGGCGGTTTGTGTTCCATTTAGTATATATTTTTAGAAGTTGGTTATGGCTGATTTTACTATTTATACTTGTGACATGTCACTGGATTGGGTTTTGATTTATTTATTTTTAGGTTATTGTCATATTTATTCTTTGTAATTTTGGGTTCATGTTTAGGCTTACGTGTACCTTGGGCTAAGTCTCTGTGGGCCACGGCCGGTCATGCCTGGATTTGGGGTGTGACATTCTAAATGACTTAGAATAATTATGATGAATTGTTGAATAGAGAGAGAGTCACTTACGAAAATGGGAAACAGTGTAAACCTAAGACATCTGATCTGTATTCGATATATATGGTAACTCAAGTTTGGAGGACCAAACTTTTTAAGATGGGGAGACTGTAATAACCCCAGTCCACAATCTGTGAATAATCTATAATTAAAAATGCTAATTAAGTGATTAGAATGAAATTATGTGCAAATTGTGTATTTTGTGTGCCATTTGAATTTCTATTTGTTAGTCATAGGAATATCTGTTTTGAAATTTGCTTTGAACTAAAAATTGAGGGCCTTATTAGCATTTGAACATGAAATTGACTAAATCAATATGTTATTTGGAATTTTTAGAACCCTATGATAAGTTTAATTAAAAATTGATTCGAAACCAAATAATTAGAATAAATTCATTATAATTGCTTAGTTTAAGCTAGATTAATTAGCAACACTAATCAAGCCTATATAAGGCTTATATGGATTCTAGACAGTTCATCATATTCATTCTCGAGACAACAACGTAGAGAGAGAGAGAGAGAGAGAGAGAGAGATAGAGAGAAGAAGAGAAATAAGAGAACAAGGAAGAAAGAAGATTGATCTCCAAAATCAACAACTTAAGGTACGTAAGCTCTCCACTCAAAATGCTTGAAATTGCAACTTCTATACTTATCATCTTCAAAGATCTAAGCCTAATTAGAAGGAAATCATGGTTGTTTTAGAGTTGTGAACCCTTATGAACATTAAAGGGAGAAATTGTAAGATTTCATACATGGCATGATTTCATGAAATTCTTGTTTTACCCAAAACTTCTTTCATGATTCTTCAGCTATGGGGGAAAACCCCATGGATTTTGAGATTTAAACTTATATATATGCATATTTTAAGGGTTTTGCACTTTAGTTAAAGAACTTGTTCTTTACTAAGGGATTTGAGTTTTGTGTTAGAGCATGACCTTTGTTTGAAGTTAGAAATCTTAAATTCAAGTTGTTTTTTTTTTAATGATTTTTGGGGCTTGAAATATGAGAAAATGGAATTGGTGTTTGGAAAGCTTGGGTTTCAAATACATAGCAGATTTTCGGATTGCAACTTCACCCAGACCGTTATAGCGGCCTGTGCCACCGCACGAGCGACCAACATTTCTCTGTCTCACTTTGCATTCTGCTTGGGCGCCGCACGAGCAACCAGGGCCTCTGCATGTGTAATTTTCAGAGTAGTTTTCCAATTTTTTTTTCTCTTCATTTTTCTGACGCACGGGCTTTCATTCGCGTGATTCTAACATTTACACTTATATGCATATCATTAACATGAAAGAAATTAAAGAACGAATGGGAACAACTGAACGAACAAGTAATGAATAAACCAAATAGGTTTAAGAATCGACTGAATGAATCGAATGTGAATTGAGGGGTTATGCTATGAATGTTTGTATTTGTAGGTCAAGACTCGAGGACTAATCACTTGTTTTTGGAAGCCTACTGTGAGTAACATTCTTGTAAAGATATGTTCATATGAATTATATTTAAAATGTTATTCGATAAGCTATGATTTCTGAAATGTTATTTTGTTTATGTGAACGAATGTCCTATTTTGATCTATTATGGCATCCATAGAAAGTTCCAAGTCATTGGGGGCAGCATATTAATGCAGATCCATGACAAATGTACATTTACAAGATCTCGTTAGCCACTTGACCAAGTGGTGTTATGTTTGATAATCGGTGTCCGGGACCGATTACTCTAGTCGGAAGACGATATGTTCTATTGAATGTACCATTATTATGTTCAGATATGAGACTGATTTGTTATGATCTATTTTATGTATATGACATGTTCGGAATTCGTTCACTAACCTCTTTACTTTAATATTATTCACTGGACTTTAGCTCACTATATATATATGTATGTGTGTGTGTGTGTGTGTATAGGTGGGCGACATAAAGGTCAAGCTTAGATGAACACCGTTAGTCGAGCCATCAACTGAAGCCCTCGTGAGATTTTGGTGTTTGCGAGTTAAGGCTAGGTCTAGAGGACCATTGTTAAGTTGGTGATCATGATGTTGAGTTTTTGTTATGCGTATATGTATATGGATGATATTGTACAAGATGTTATGTACATAATACAAGGTGGTTAAATTAACATTTGTGCATGTGTTATTACATATAGATTCACAGCTCAATGAAATATTTGTTGTATTTATGTTATAAGCTTCCGCTAGCCCTGTTTATGTTCTGTCTTGTACAGGAAAGCCTTGGGTAATCTCGAATTATTAGCCAGTTATGACACTAAACCTACAGGGACGGGTTTGGGTCGTGTCACTTACTATTCAATGAGCTTCCACTTACTAATTTACTAGACTCTACTTATTACTCAATGAGTTTCTACTTATTAATTCATTACACTAAACTTACTACTCAATTTTGATTGTAACAATGCCATCACAGCAATTATAGAAGATCCACTCTTGGTTTCTGATCCAGAAATTTCCAGCTTCTCTGATGATGGTGATGATGATTTTGTTAACTATTTGCCAAATAGTTTATGTGTTCATGGAAAACCATTATGTTGCTATGAATATTATGAGTAAATCATTATGAATAGTTAGTATTGTGTTATTAAAATCATATTATAGATACTTTTCTTTATTTTTTATTGAATCAAATGTCATTTCAAACATATCTTTTTCAATTAATTGATCCATACACTTAACATCTCTTTCTGTTGGGAGATCATTAGAACTAACGATATTCTCTTGATTACCAATGTTGTACTCCCTAGTGTCCAAATCATCGTCATCATCATCATTATGTAAATCATATACGGTATTGTTATGCCCAATGTTGCCTTCCACCTGTGGTAAGTATAATAAAATTAATTAGATCAAACCAAATGGTAAGTGATATTACAATTAGTTAATGAGACTTCACTTATTATTTTATTAGATTTCACTTACAACTCAGTTAAATCATATTGTTTTCACTTACTTACTATTCAATTAACACTGTCTTATTACTTAATAAACTACTCCATTAGACTTTAGTTATTACTCAATGAGTTTTCATTTATTATTCAATCAAACTCTACTTACTACTTAATTATATATGACTTACTAATCAATAAGACACTATTTCAATAGACTTAAGTTACTAATCAATAAAATTATACTTATTATTTTATTAAACTTGACCTAAAATTTTAAAACTCCACTTTTTCTTTAACTAAGTGAAATGATTTTCCAACAAAATTTTAAAATTTATAAATTAAAAATATCACATAATGTTAAAATAAAAGAGAGATAGAGACATAAATAAATTATTACCTGAAAATTATCTTCAATTTGTAAAATCTAAATTACCCTCTTTTACTTGTTCTTTGTAAAAAATATGGAAAAAATACAATCTTTTTCATTATATATGCAAATGAGTTGAGAGTTCTTCTATATTTTTCTAATTAACTATATTCTTATATAGTAATTAATGTTTTCAAGTGTAGTAAGTTAAAGAAAGTAAAA
This sequence comes from Camellia japonica, assembly GCA_030407325.1. NCBI lineage: Eukaryota > Viridiplantae > Streptophyta > Magnoliopsida > Ericales > Theaceae > Camellia > Camellia japonica. The sequence goes on from JAPPVO010000029.1 coordinate 91,198,648, forward strand.
ATTGTATATGTATTCATGTATTACCATTAATAAATATTGACAAATGAAAGGTCTTCTAAATTATTTTATTCTATTTTATTTTCAATTTATGATTTACAATATTTTAGATATTAAAAAATATTATAAAGAAAATTTATGATTTTTTTGAAGAAAAAAAAAATTCATTATGGATGTAAATTTGATAAAAAAATTATGAATTTATAAAAGTTTGTAAAAGATTTTTTAAAAATAAATTCATATATATTCATAAAAATAAATTCATTATGAACACCAAATAACAAGTATGTTTGTAGCAAATGGTAAATTAGTATCATTTTTTTTTTAATTTCAAAATTAACTAAAACTACTTTACTTTTTTTGAAAACCACCTTACTTTTTTTACTTAATTTTGCTATTTACTTATCCAATGACTAACATTCATCCTATCTAAATCTAATGGCCCATATTTTTTAATGTAACATACATGAAAACCACTTTTATGTATGGTAGAATTTTTTAGAGAGAGACAGTGACAAAAGAGCAGAAGGAGAAGCTGAATCAATAAAAAGAAGAGCATTATATAATTATGGGAAATTCTAATGTACACCCTTTTAAAAAGGTGCACCATTTGCATCTCTAATTATGTTTTTTTTTTTTTTTTTAGTTATGACTAATTTTCTTCTTTAGCTATGACTCATGAGTTCTTTAGTTATGTCTCATGTTTATTTAGTTATGACATTTTTATTTTTATTTTTTATAGTTATAACTTAGAAAATTAAAATTATACTGTTTTCCTTTTTAGTTATAAGGTCCATATGGTACACATCCTTTCCTTCAAGTTATAACATTTGTGAAGTTAATCATCACAAATGGCATAATTTAATTATATGATAATAGTATAATTAAAGAGATTTTTTATCATAATAAAATAATGTTAACATCACTTCGATAAATCATAACTAACACCGCAATGTATATAATCAAGTCGTAACTAAAAACCTCACTAGGGAGTATATGATACACACCCATATAATTTCTCAATTATTTTACATGAAATATGGAAAAATTATGGATTATATATATATATGGGTTAAATTTATTTCAATTCAACTCTAAATGTTAAAGAATTTAAGAGACTCGTCAGGTCCATCATTGTAATAGCTGTTTTTGGGTGACTGCTCGAGCGGTCATTTGGTCGCTCGAACATAGATTTGTAGCTCCTAGTATCTCACAGGTTGCAGGCGAGACCGTTCAAGCAAAGAAAAGGTCACTCGAGCGTAAAACTCGAGCTCCCAGTATCTTCACGGTAGCTCTGCAAAAATTTCTAAGACCTTGCGTTTACCGCTTGAGCATTGGAAAGTTTGCTCAGGCGATCCCTTTGTATTTTGGCACTTCGCTCGAGCGATGGAAAGTTTGCTCGAGCGGTTTGTTCAGAGCAACAGAATTAGAAGGTGATCCAAACACTTTTCTAGCTTATTTCTTTCACACTCCATTTCTCTCTAACAACTCTCTTTCCAAAACCATAGCTAGAAAACCTTGGATTTCATCCAATAATAGCAAGAATTGATTTTTGGGCCTTCATTGAAGTTGTTATCCTTGTCAAGAGCTATGTTTTGAACCGATTAGATCGCATTAGTTCGGAAGTTCATCGCGTGGGTCTTTATCTCTCATCTTACAACTCTTGAAGTAGGAATATCTTTACCCTTGTATATTTATACTTTGGTTTAAATGTGTACGAATCTTAAGGTCTACATGACTATTGAGATGGATGATGTATATGTATATATATATATATATATGGGTCTTGTGTTGGTGACGTGTATTGTGTGAAATTGATGATGAGTTAAATAATTAATTATGGAAGAGTGAGTAAATATACATGAACTAAGAGAAATAAGTACTTGGAAGAGAAAGCCTCAAAATTTTTATATGTAACCCTAAAGGTTGTTCTTGATTTTGACTTAATGGATAATTGATAAGTAAAAGTTGAGGGTCCTGGTGACTTCTCGTGTTGTGCTTAAGATGTGAATGTTTTGGAATGTGTTTGGGGTGCCCACCTACCCGGTTTGTGTGAGGACGACGAATGTAGGAATGTGTTTTAGGTACCCACTTACTGGTTCGCGTGAGGGCGACGAATGTGGGGATGTTATGAGGTGTTCACTAGCCGGTTCGTGTGAGGACGACAAAAGTGAAAGGTTTGAGGTATCCACTGGCCATCTGTGTGAGGATGGAAAAATGTGGAGTTTGAATGTTAAGTTGTGTGTTGTCTTATAACATTTTTAACCAATGTAAATCCATGGGCATTGATAGTTGTTATGCATATTTTAAATCAAATATCTATGTACTTGGTTAAAGTTATTCTTTACTGGCCAATCGCTCATTTCTATTTACTAACATTTCAGGACACGAAGAACCCCAGACCTGCCAATGAAGAAGAAGAAAATGACTATTTCTTTTAAAATTTAAATTTTTGTGATCTTGAGAGTGTAATGTAACAAGGAACTCCTTTCTTATTTCATTTTGAAGCCTTATATTTTGTATTTAGGGGCATAATGTAATCATTTTGTGACTTTCTCTAACTTACTAAACTGCGATCTGTATTGTGTAAATTTTGTAACTGAATCTTTAGTTTAATAAGAAAGAGGAACCTTGGATGGATTTGTGGTGTTTGGATGTATGAGCATGTTCTTTTAATTGTTCAATGGGAATTATAGCTGGGGTGTTACAAATTTGGTATCAGAACTAACTGGGTTGAATACCTGGAGTTCGTGGGAAGTGACCTTGTCACATTGGGTTGTCATGCTAAAATGAGGGGTTAGTGGTTATATTTGATTATGTGTTTATGTGATTATGTCGTAGAAAAATCCCATAAAATCAAATTAGACCATTTAATATACAAGGAACAATTATTGCCAAAAATTATTTTCAAAATCGTAATTTCAATTTTTACACTTGGAAAATTTTTAGGTTAGTTTGATCTTTTAATAGAGAACCTTTTTAATATAACCATCTTTCTATGAAAAAGAATAAGGGTCGGATCTCAACCCGAGCAGTTACAAAAAAAGGTTTCGTTTTGAGAAAAATGGGTGAATACCTTAGTGAATCTAGTTAGGGGATGTGGTTGTGGCTATATCTATATTGGCTAGTATGTTCTTGGTAAAAGTCCAGAAACTCGCGCGGTTAGGTGTCGATCCTTCTAGTTAGTACTGGTAAAATGGTTTTGATAGTGCTTGTATAGCCTACTGGTAGACACGTACTTAGAGATTCCCATTGCTGTATATCCATTGCCTTGTTTTCTATTTTATAAAGTATCGGTTTATGAATTGATTTATAAACATGGCATAGCATGGTTTGAAGGAGAAAATGTAACATTTTGGTAAATGGCATTCATGTGCATTCTCCATATGACTTGTTAAGCATCATATAGTGTGTAAAAATACTCTCTACTAGGTTTTAGCTCACCCTATGTGGAAACCAACTTTCAAGTGCCGACGTGTAACGCCTTGGGAAAACACCTCCCAAATCCTGTTCCCCTATCTCATCCCACATAGATATAACAGTAGAAAAAGAAATAATAATACAATCCCATAACACTTCTTCCCCATTGAACTATTCCCAAGAATTTCAATACAGTTAGCTTACATCCATGGTTAAAATGAAACAATTCAAAAGCTAAGAAGTTATGCAAAATAGAGAAATCAAAAGAGGACAACACTCTATCGAAAGTGTCCATGATGTAAAAATAAAATCATTCACATTTATACAAAATAACCATAAGGCTTCAACACAAAACATCAAACAAGTGATCATTCATGCTTCGTCCAAATTGCTTTCCATAGTAAATCATTTAGGTGGCTTGTCAACTTCATTTCCTGAAAATGGTTAGCTTTTGGGGTAAGCGAATTCTTAGTAGGTAGTATATTTAACAAATTATATCATTAATTGAAATACACATGATCATGCTATGCAAGTATAGAAATTATGTTAAAGTAAATCTTCTTTATAAGTTTAGATAATTATTCTTCTAAAAACAGGGGTGGTAAATATACTATGACATCCTAAGAGAGAGTCGCCTGACCAAAACACTCATACATACATATATATAGATTTGTATACTGAAAATAGTACCACATTTTTTGACTCCAGAAACGGCTGGACAATGGGCATCCAAAAACCTTTTTCCCTTCCACATTTGCCGACTCCTGAAACGACGGCGACGTGGATACCCAAAACCATAATTTTCTATATTTGCCAATTGTTATACGACAGGACTTGAACATCCAAAACCATGTTTTTCCATATTTCTCGACTGTTAGATGGTAGGACGTGGACAACCAAAATCATCCGTTTTTCAACTTTGCCGACTATTATACGGCAGGACCAATGGACACCCAAAAACATTTTTACACATGCATTCGGCGATAAGTGCATACAAGACAATTAGGCACCTTGACTTCTCGCGCGGGTACCAATTACTTTACACAATTCAACCAAACCTGATTCACTACCCAGACTCATAGACTATTTACCCCATTTCAACTCCTTCAATATGCCAACCTTTTAAAGTCACAAGATAAAATTTTAAAAGTTTATGATGCATGAATTTTTCAAATCTCAATATAGCAATTTTGGTTTTAACCCGACCCTTTGTTATCTTGGACTTGGGTTTCGTGGTTTCATATTGTTGTTTATGTCTTATTCCCCTCATACTTCCTTGAGTTTGGCTATTGGATTGTAATGGTTGCGTTTGGAATAGGTTGATTGCTTAGTTTTCAAACTTTTGTTACCCAGAATTTTACTCTTCCGCTCGAGCGGCACTTCTTGTGCTTGAGCGGGCTTTGTGAACTCTCAGTACTTTTGCAGGTCTACAAAACTACTAGGAGGGTGTATTCTACGCTCGAGCGGTACTTTCTGTGCTCGAGCGGCCTTTATTGCGCTCAAGTGTTGGTCTATTGTCTACAAAACTACTAGGAGTGTGCATTCTACCCTTGAGTGTCACTTCTTGCGCTCGAGCGGAATAACTTATTGTGTCTGACGCTCGAGCGTCACTTCTTGCGCTCGAGCAGACTATACGTATATTAGTTCGCAGCAGCACCTACATCACTTCTTCATATCTTTTCCCCTCAAAACCCTAGATCTAGAGCCTCTTCCTCTAAACTCACACTCTCTCTACATTTTCACCTAGATCCGCTGGTTTCTCGACCCTAGTGTCCTTGGGAAAAAAGGTAGAGCACCTTAAGAGCTCCATTTTGGTTCGAACAAAACTTGGTTTTGGCGTCTTTGAAGTTTCATCATTGCTTTGCTCGTCTTCTAAACTTGAGGTAGGGACTTTCTAAACTCTTCTATGAGTTTTAACTTAGTTATTCATTGATATGTAAAGAACATTGGAATTTGGGATGATTTTGAACAAACTTAGGGTTTTGGTATAAAATCAAAAGAGGGGTTTTCAAATGTATGTATTAAACATGGTTATGGGAGTAGATGTGAGGTTGTGTTATGATAAACTTGTTGATTTTGATACCCATGATGGATTTTGGAAGAAAATAGAGTTTTGCCCTAAAATGTTTTAAATAGTTATTTTGTATAAATAAATGAAATTGGTATTGGGGATATGAAATTGGATGGATGTTTATATAAATGGTGGAGTTGGATATGTGTTACCTCTCAACTATGGAAATTTGGATAATTTATCTGTCTTGGAGATTGTATATCGGCATAGAAATATCTGTTATGGGCTATCGGTGGAGGATAGCTATGATTGTTGTAGAAATTGCATGAGGATTAGGTGAATTGAAACTAATATCTTATTCGTTGTCATTGAATATGACTATGTCTTTAATACATTGTAAATGTATGATGTTTTGTAGAAGAAAGGGGATGTACTCCATGTTTGGGAGAAGAAAGGGGATGGACTCTATTGAATTAAGCTGGCCTGTATGTCCAGGGTGAAAATCTCAAAAATCGTGAGTATACATGGGTGCCAATTCTCACGGATGAAATATCCGTAAAATGACAAATGCAAGTGTTTCTACAATGGTTGTGTTGGTTGGGGACCCACTGAGTTGCATCCTCAGCTTGGTTGTCTGAATGAAATGGAAATGATTCATGAATTGAGATAAAACGAATTGAAATATAAAGTTTAGCATAATGTGGTTTTGTAAAAAAGTTATAAATGATTTTATCATGGGCATTGAATATGCACATCATACTTATATCTTTATTAAAATTCATACATTGTGTTAGATTGTTTCTATTAGGTTTTGGCTCACCCTATTTGGGAAAAATCTTTTCAGGTGTTGATGATATGCTTCCGCCAAGGCAATAGCTTTGGAGGAATCAGGGCTGAAGGCTTCTCTTTTGTGTATTATGTTATTGTTTTGATTCAAGCCAACGGCTTTACATGTATTGGATTTATATCCGCTTTTGTTGTAACCAAGCGTGGTCTTGGAAAGATGTAAGCCTATAGGGCATTTATTTCGTTAAACCCTTTTGTACTATTAATTCTCATGAAATGAAAGAACATTGTACTCTGATTTATATGTCATTTACATATGGTCTTGGATAGGTTTATGGCATTTATTTTGGGGCGTTACACTCAATTTCCCTATAATAATGTCAATGCACAACAATTCAATAGATCACATGTCAACAATAAGAAGATTTTTCAATTCATAACCATCATCATTTCCAGTTTTGGTGTAAAAGTCACAAAGTCTAACTTTTCAACATCAAAGTCAAGTAAATACACTAATTTTCTTAGGTTCTAGAGGCCAATTGGGCAAACCCCCCCCCTCCCCCCCTTTTTAACTCTTCCAACCATTCATACACATTAGTATCACAAGAAGAATTGTATATGATGCATGAATTTAAAGTTTTCAATTTTCCCTAGGATGATTTCAATTTACAACAATCCAATAATTCATATTTCAACCTCAAAGTCGAATAAACACACCCAATTTCATGTTTTAAAAATTAATTGAGCAAAACCCCTCTTATTGAACAAGTTTCAAAACTAGAGTTGGTAGAAAATTAGGAGTTTTCTCTCTTTCATGAATTAGAGACTAATTTTCATCATTATCAACAATAATCCTCAATAATAGACATAATTCCATTCATAATCATGAATTATTGCCCACATCATTCCAAATCATTTATTAGCATACACAATCCATACATATGTATATATATATATATATATATCTACAAAGGTGAATATCTAATGAAATTACCACATGTGGTTCTCAAATTAAAGATATACTAAGTTAAAGATACCCTTACTTCAAGAATGGAAGCTTAAGATGGAAACCCACTTGAAATTTCAACAAAAATGCGAAACAATCGGTAGATATCTTGAACTAGGCTTGTTCTTCAATTTTCTTGAAGGATCTAGGGTGGATTTAAGGGAAAAATTGAAGAAATCAAGTGTTTGGAGTTCTAGGGTTTCGGGTATAGAGGAGAGGGAGAGAAGAGAGGAAGAAAGAATAAAGATTTTGAGCCAAAAAGTGATTTTAAAGTGCTAGAATTCGCGCAGATCGCTTGAATAGTCTTTTCATTGCTCGAGCGGTGACCGAGGCTTCTCAGTAATTTTGTCTACAAAACGAGATACTGGGAGCTCTTCAAATTCGCTCAAGCGACCACTAGTTCACACGAACGGTTCACTCCTACTTGCAAAACTACTAGATGTTCTCCATCTTTGCTCGAGCGGTATTTTCATCGCTTGAGTGGTCACCTGGGACAAAATGTCACATGACGGTATGCCTCTGTTAAGAACTTAACTTGGAAAAATCTTAGAGCTGAAGGCTCATTTATTTTTGTGTTATAAATATCTTTTGTACAAACCTCAGTCTTTTTATTTGTATTGGGCTTGATTTACTTTTGTTATAGCCAAGTATCATCTTGGAAACATATAGCCTTAGGGCAAGAGCTTCTCTTTTCTTTATTTGTTCTATGTATATCTATCACATGCTATAGATTCATGACTTAGGGTCAATGAATGTATTAATGCATGTGGTGTCATTTTTATGCTACATTAAAAGAATTAATGAAAGAAAGAATGTTTTGGTATTATTGTCTTTAATAAATGATTGAGTTTTATGAATATCCATTCATTTGTTGAGTATTACCAGGGTATCTGTTGAGGATTATGAGTGTATCTATCGTTATAATTTGGGGGTGTCATAGTGTTTAACACCTTCCTATCTTGTACCTAAGCTCCCGAGCCAAGTTCTTTGGTTATGAATGACTAGTTCCTGTAGATTGGATTTATATTATGATTTAACGACTGCAATTTATGAAAGCTTTGATTTGTGGTCATTTAACCTATGTAGGAATTAGAACAAAAATCTATACAAGTCATCATTGATATTGTTGTATAAATAGGAACTAAATAAAATAAGAAAAAAAAACATATTCGGATTTAATACATAAATTACAAAAGCAGAAAAATAAAATTACAGAAATTGAAAATTGTAGCCTTATGAACAAAAATGTAAAACTAGAAAACAATTTTGAAATATAAAAGAAAAGATCAAACAAAAACAGCAAATCAAACCGAGGCCTATGTATCACACAATGTTCTTAAAACATATTTGTCGCCTCACCAATGGGTGCTAGAGGAACGTCGGTATTTGCCTCCCAGAATACAACAACGGTTGATAGCTACTGCAAGGGCACCTTTTGAATAATTTCTGTGAACAAAAATACATACAACACTCTCTCAGACTAGAAAGAAATTTAGAGATAGATAAACAAGATGACTTATGGAATTTTTAGAGTGTTGAAGCAAGAGATGAGGGCCTTTATTTATACACATTGAAAGGAGCCTTAACTTTCAAGGCTAGGTATCAATACAAAATTGAATTCTACATAACTAGTGGATGAAATCACCATAACTCACGAAGATTATAGCACATGTGTTGAATCAACAACAATCACATAACAACCTGGCTAGGTCAGAAGAAGGAGCAAGATTAGCGAGCCACCAACCCAGCCCAATCTTAATCCAATTTAGCTGTGACACCTCCAAATTGTTAACATATGATAATGCAGATGAGTTCATCAATAATCCTCAATCCTCATTAATCATGAATCCTTTACAATTAAAGAATCATATAATTTCCAATCAAGCTTCTCATATATGTATATTCATGACATTTATTCAAGAGATGTAAGGGTTACACACGCCATTATGTTTTCATAATTTCTAAGACAATATTTGGTAGCATGTAACGAGAATTCAATAGAAATTAAAACACAAAATAATACCCCCATGGGCTACACATTCCAAGGCTTAAGCCTAGTTACAGGTAAATGGCTTTTTAACCTATACAAATATAGCCCTTGGCTTATCAGCATAACAACAACAAGAGATAAGGGCCTCGTGCTCCTAAAACAATTCTCCATGCCTCTACTTTGGCAGGATCACAACAGCTTTTCCTACAACAAATCCACTAGGGGTGAGCTCAAAGCCCAATGGAAAATTCTTAACAAAGTATATACATTTTATACAGTCTCATGAGATGGATGCATATGCCATGCTCAAAATAGTTTTTTTTTTTTTGAAAATCTCATGCACAATATTCATTCAAAAATATAATCAATCAAATGATTTTTATATATCAACATGGGGTGGTAAATATGACTCAGGCAAATCCCTAGGGCTAGTGTCTGCAAGTAGGTATATCAAGCACTATCAAATCCTACCTTACCGGCTTTTAACCGGAGGCCTTAGGCACCCACACGCGCGTGTTTCTGATCTTACATCAAGGGCACTTGGGCCAACTTAATTCTCAAACTACACCCATCAACTGAATTTCCCACCGTATTTACCCCAAAACGATTCAATAACAATATTTGTTCCACAAGACCATTTTCGTTTAAAAAGCGATCTCAATAATGCTAGTTCAAAAGAAAACAATGAACATAAAATGAAATGCCAATGTAATATATATCTATATTAATGCCTTGGACTTTCTTAAATTTTTTCAATACTTTCTCATTTCATCCACACAATATTCCATTTTCATCAAGTTCCACATATCTACTCAATATACATGTATACAATATATAGTCCAAGAGAGAGATAAAAACACATCATCAAATACATTTCTTTTCTCTTTAAATCAAATAAATCTCAACATGAAAATCATCAATCTCAATCTTCATCTTTCCAAGATAAGTATAATAACATACCATTCACTATTTTCTCAATATCAATTTCTCTCTTACAAGGGGTTTCAACAATAGGGGTAAATATGACAACTTTCTCATCATTTCTCAAAAATGAATCTCAACAATTCATGATTTCACAAAATCTCAACTTTTTCCCAAATTTTCAAAATCTAGGCTTTTACAAAAGAAAAATGGAATTTCTCTTTTTGAAAGATTTTATGCAATTAAAAATCTCAACTATCACACAACTCATATTTTTCATTGATATTACTTTTTCCTCAACTTCCTCAAGCCTAGGGTTTTCACAAAATTAGGGTTTCCTCATTTTAAAAAAAAAAGTTTTTGCTTATGAAACTCCCAAAATATTCTCATAGTTTATAAATTAAAATATTTGGAGAAAGATTTGAGAAAAGCTCTCTTTAACCAAAACACAATCTCATAAAAATTAACCCTAGTTCACATACTCCAAACAATATCAAAATAACCATAGACGTGAAAAAATATATATATAATTTTAAAAAAATTCCTACCTCAAAAATTAGAAGATGAAACAAGAAAAAAAATTCTAAATTTCGATGTTAACGAATTTTGATCTCTACCAATCAAAATGTAACTCTCACCGTACTCTACAATTTGGCCTTAAGCACTAGGTTGAGATTTAGCTCCCATGACAGAAGATCAAAGGATTTGTGGGATAAATGTAAAATAATAATAAAAATAATAATAATAATTAAAAAAAGGCAGAGAGAGCCGAGAGAGAGAGGAATTGCTCGGTTCAGAAGATGATGAAATGAGAAGTGAAAGAGTAAAGCATGTGAAAAGGAGAAGGGGCGCGGAGCACCCCACGTGGGCTTTGCTCTCCCACATATATATATATATATATATTTTATATCAATGCACCTATCTGTCTGTATATATACCTACACTTACACGTATAATTAAAATTATATTAGACCCGCAACATAAGATTTTAATTAAATAATATTATTATTTTTTTTACCACAAAATATATTTTATTTGATAGTACATATTATAAATATTCGTAATTCTCTTATGATAATAAAATAAATAATAATAACAACAATAATAAATTGTTACAAACGAATTGTAATTTAATCAATTGAGTCCAAAATGACTCCAATTCAATAATTTAAAATAAATCTCCAACTAAGATTAAAGAATAAAATAATTTGAAATGGATTCATGGTAGTCCACATTATTAACAAATTAAAGATAAACTAAAACAATATAGTTTGGGCTAATTAAATGAAATATCAAAAATTTAATTTTATATCCACATTTAATATTCAAGACGCAAAAGAATTTGCCGTGGGCTTCACAAAATTGAAATAAAAAAATAATATAATTTATATTCAACAATTTAAATAGAATGATTCACGATACCACAACTATAATAATAATAAAAACAAAATTTAATTTAATTCAACTCGTTACAATATTCCCTCCTTAAGGAATTTCACCCTCGAATAGATATTCTTCTTGTTTTGTCCGTTGAAACAATCTTCCAACAGATATATTCTTCTTGTTTTGTCCATTGAAACAACCGCCACATAACCCTAAACAAAGGCCCAACACTACCACTGAAACAGTCCAAATTAATTAAGCATTGCCAAGTCATGACAATGGACGCTTGAGGAAGGATGATTTTCCAAAGGCTAGACTAAAATATAAGCAAGCAAATCCAGAATAAGATTGATTGAACAAGATACAAAAAAATTGATACTAATAATATGACTAATATATATTACATCTCCCAATAATTGGGAAGTGGAAACATACAAAATTTACACGAGTACAAGCAAAGCATTGGTCCCAAGTGCAAGCACATCAAAATCAGAAGCTTCAAATGACAAACTTGATTATGGGCAGTTCCCTATCCCCACTCCCATTAAGCTCTCTTCACCATGAGCATTAGCATGAGAGGTGGTGATTAATAAATCATCATAAAAGAAAGAGTCAGAGTCGGAGGCGAAACTTGTGGTTGTGGGTGAGTCGTTGCTTTGATAAGTCGGAGCCAAAAGCTGATCATTGGGTGACTTCATTAATCTTCTTTCTTCTGATCTTCTTCCTCTCTGAAGAATGTTTTGATGATGTGAATTAGTTTCCTCCACAAACCGTGACACATCGGAGTCCCGACCCGTGAGTTCTTGAACAAGAGCTCTGAACTTGGAGGCACTTGTCTTCACCTTTACAGGGCTAGATATGTGCACAACCTTCACACTAATCTCTGAACTTTTCCTTTTACTACTCTTTCTCATCCTCTCCTTCTCTTTCAGATGATGATCATGAACTGCACTGGAAGTTCTGCATAGGTCCATGATAAAATAGGCTCAAATAAAGCAAAGCTCGTGTATAATAGATAGATATTTGGTTTGTGTAGTATTATTATTGGCATATATATGGATAGGCGGACTTGGTTGGGATGGGAAGGTTTCAATAATTGAGACTTTTTCTTTTAAAATAATACGAGGTAAGGTTGCTTCTTGGAAAGAGAAAATATTATATACGGAAGACTAGAAAATATAGATAGCGTATATATGGAAGTTTGGAAAAATACTTGAGTGCAGATAGGATACTATGTGACATGTTAGATAGCATTCGTTTAGGAAATGGGTTGATTTTTTTGACTATTTTAGCTTAGGCTAAAAAACTTAGTTTGGGAAGAATTTTTTGACTATTTTTTTTGTGAGGGAAGAATGTAATGATTATGGATTGGATGTGATGTTTTGTTTGTTATGACTAAAATAGTTTATTTTATCTTTTGTGACTAAAATAGCCAAAAAAACTCTTGCCAAACGGAGCCTAGTGCCTTCAACCAATCACAAATATTATGATTTCTCATGTTATCTTCTCAATACCCAACACATAAATGTAATTCTCACTCTCTCAACTAATAAGAAAAAAGAAAGGCACTACATGACACCAACTCCATCAGTACTCAAAAATTTCTCATAGGAAAAGAGGAAGGTAGTAGGAAACATAGACCACTAGAAGATTCTGTGGAAGTTATTACTTAGATTAGATGACCCGTAATCTCATCTCTCATGCTGTGTTTTCATGTGATTGAGGTTTAGTGGTGACTTTTGTTGTTTTTTATTTGATATATCCCACGTGCGCAGCCTCCCATGACTTGAAAAACGAAAAGCCAAAGATAGGCCCATCTGTGGCTTGAAATTATTGGCTAATGAGGTTGGACCACGTCAAAACTCCTCCCTGTTTGACCTACGCCTAAAAAAGTTATATATATATTTTTTATCTTAATTATTTTTGCTTTTAGTATTTTTTTATATCAATTATAAAAAGTAAAAAACAAAATCCAAAAAAAAAAAAAAAAACAAAAAACAAAAAAAACAAAAAAGCCAAAAATAAGTTTAAAAAATGTCTGGTTTTCAATTTTCAAAAATAGTTTTCTTAGATTTTAATTCGTATTTTTATATTTTTAATTATTTTAATCATTTTTTTAAATTTTTTTAGATTCACTTAATCTTAATATACTTAAAAAGTAAAAATTTTGTATAAAAATATTTAAAAAATTCATGGAATATAACAAAATGCGAAAATGTATTAAATTTTTATATTTTTTTATTATATTTTTTGTATTTGGTGATTTTTTTTTAAAAAAAATTTCACAAATATTATACTTTTTAAGCGTATTTAGATTATGTGTATTTAAATAATAAAAAATTTGCATAAAATATTAACAAAATTTACTAAAAACAAAAAAATACGAGAAATAAAAAATTCAATTTTTTGAAGTTGACTAATTTTTTAGAATCAAACATGGTGAATTGTTTTTTACCTTTTTTTTTTTTTGTGTGTCTTTTATTGATTTTGTTTTTCAAATTTTCAAAATTTTCTTTTATTTTTTGAGTCAATCAAATCGAGTATAACTCAAATGCCTAAAATATTTTGAAAACTTTTAAAAAATTGCTGAAAATATAAAAAAAACCAAAAAAAAAAAAAAACTGTTGGAAATTGGGCCGGGTATTGGACTCAAATTTGGGCACCCATGTACATGACCCATGGCCTATTCAAATTACTCATGTAATTTGAATTTGATTTCTTGATTATCCTATTTGTTAGGATAACCTATTATCTATCTATACCTATCCTATCTTTAGGAGATATGGATAGATGGTCAGTCGATATATCAGATACAATATATGAGATGTGGGAAAAAAAATCCAATAACGTATTGTTTTTTCAAATACTCTCTCTCAAACTCTCTCACATCATAGAACGATAAAGCTTTTACACTATGACTAGAGTGGGTGATACTCATACTGTAGTATCACTCCATTAGATGTTTTTTAGTTCGTACATGTGAAACACGTGATTTATCCATAAGGTTCTTTGTTTCGGATTCTAACACATAAGGTATGCCTGAATCCTTTTTATCCGTTGTGTTATACAAATCTTACATTGATATCAGAACCATATCGAATATTTTTGTGCATTAAAATATATATATAATTATATATATACACGATATATGCATGAAAAATTAATATTTTCAAATTTTTTCCGATCAACCTAAAATTTACATATATTGTAATACATTTCATGTAGAACATATCTGCAATTATTGGGCTAATGAGGTTGGATCACGTTAAAACTCCTCCCTGTTTGACCTACACCTAAAAAAGTTATATTTTTTTTTTATCTTAATTATTTTTGTTTTAGTATTTTTTTATATCAATTATAAAAATTAAAAAACAAAATCCAAAAAATTCAAAAAACAAAACAAAAACAAAAAACAAAAAAAACCAAAAATAAGTTAAAAAAATGTTTGGTTTTCAATTTTCAAAAATAGTTTTCTAGGTTTTCAATTCGTATTTTTATATTTTTAATTATTTTTTTAAGTATTTTAATCATTTTTTTAAAAAAAATTTAGATTCACTTAATCTTAATATACTTAAAAAGTAAAAATTTCGAATAAAAATATTTAAAAAATTCATTGAATATAACAAAATACGAAAATGTATTGAATTTTTGCATTTTTATTATATATTTTTTGTATTTGGTGAATTTTTTTTAAAAAATTTTTCACAAATATTATACTTTTTAAGTGTATTTAGATTATGTGTATTTAAAAAATAAAAAATTTGTGTAAAATATTAATTAAATTCACTAAAAATAAAAAAATACGAAAAATAAAAAATTCAATTTTTTGAAGTTGATTCAATTTTTTAGAGTCAAACATAGTGAATTGTTTTTTACTTTATTTTTTATTTTTTTGCCTTTTATTGATTTTTTTTTTCAAATTTTAAAATTTTTCTTTTATTTTTTGAGTCTATCTAGCTAAGTATATGTACCGCCCCGAAATAAATGTCATAAATCCATTCATGACCATATGTAAATAACAATATGAATCAAAGTATAGTGTTCTTTCATTTCATGAGAATTAATAGTACAAAAGAGTTTAACTAAATAAATACTCTATAAGTTTACATCTTTCTAAGATCATGATTGATTAAAACAAAAACGGATATAAATTCAATATATGTAAAACCCTTGGCTTGAATAAAAACAATAAGATAATACACAAAAGAGAAACCTTTGCTCCAAATCTCTTTAAGCTACTGTCTTGGCGGAAGTATATCATCGGCACCTGAAAATGGTTTTTCCCAAATAAGGTGAGCCAAAACTCAGTAGAAACAATCTAACACAATGTATGAGACTTAACAAAGACAAGTGTGATATGCATATCCAATGCCCACGATAAAATCATTTATAACTTTTTCACAAAACCATGCCATGTCGAGCTTCATATCTCAATTCATTTTATCTCAATTCATAAGCCATTCACTATTTCATTCAGATAACCAAACTGAGGGTACAACTTAGTGGGTCTCTAATCAACATAGCCATTATACAAATACTTTTATTTTGCCATTTTACGAATATTTCGTCTATGAGAATCGACACCAATGTATACACGCGGTTTTCAAGACTTTCATCCTAGACACACAGGCCAACTTAATTCATTGGAGTTCATCTCCTTTCTTCTCCCAAACATGGAGTACATCCCATTTCTTCTCTCAAACATCACACATTTACAATGTATTAAAGACATAGTCATATTCAATGACAACGAATAAGAAATTAGTTTCAATTCACCTAATTCTCATGCAATTTTTACAACAATCGTAGCTATCCTCTACCGATAGCCCAAAACAGATATTTTTAAACAGATATACAATCTCCAAGACAGATAAATTATCCAAATTTCCTTAGGCGAGAGGTAATACGTATCCAACTCCACCATTTATATAAACATTCATCCAATTTCATATTCTCAATACCAATTTCATTTATTTATATAAAATAACTATTTGAGACATTTCAGGGTTAAACTTTATTTTCTTCCAAAATCCACCCCGGTTGTCAAAATCAACAAATTTCTCACAACACAACCTTACACCCACTCTCATAACCATTTTTAATACATACATTTGAAAACCCCTATTTTGATTTTAAACCAAAACCCTAGATTTGTTCAAAATCATCCCGAATTCCAATATTCTTTACACATCAATAAATAACAAAGTTAAAACTCATAGAAGAGTGTAGAAAGTCTCTACCTTAAGTTTAGAAGACGAGCAAAGCAAGGAAGAAACTTCAAAGACGCTGAAACCAAGTTTTGTTCAGACCAAAGTGAAGCTCTTGAGACGCTCTACCTCTTTCCCAAAGACATAAGGGTAGAGAAACCAATGGATCTAGATGAAAATATAGAGAGAGTGTGAGTTTTAGAGAGAGAGGCTCTAGATCTAGGGTTTTGAGAGAAAAAGATGTGAAAAAGTGATGTAGAAAGGTGCTACTGCGAACTGATATACGCATAGTCCACTCGAGTGCAAGAAATGACGCTCAAGCGTCAGACACAATAAGTTGTTCTGCTCGACCGCAAGAAGTGATGCTCGAGCGCAAAATGTACACTTCCAGTAGTTTTGCAAACAACAGACCAATGCTAGAGCACAAGAAAGGCCGCTTGAGCTGAGACTGCTCGAGCGCAGAAAGCATTGCTCGAGCGTAGAATACACTCTCTCAGTAGTTTTGTAGACCTGCAAAAGTACTGAGAGTTCACAAATCTCGCTTGAGCGCAAGAAGTGCCGCTCAAGCGGAGGAGTAAAATTCTAGGCAATCAAAGTTTGAAAACCAAGCAACCAACCTGTTCCAAACGCAACCATTTACAATCCAATAAGCAAACTCAAGGAAGTATGAGGGAAAAAAGACATGAACAGTACTACGAAACCATGAAACCCAAGTCCAAGATACAAAAGGATCAGGTTAAAACCGGAATTAATATAGTATAACTCAAAAGCCTAAAATATTTTGAAAAATTAAAAAACAAATTACAAAAAATAAAAAAACCAAAAAAAAAAAAAACTAAACAAACAAACAACAAATAAAATCCAACTGATTGGCCACTCTTGCAAAAGATTAGGGTCAATTCCTATTCGGGATGTTAGGGTCAATTTTTGTCAAATTGAGCTTCTCTCTAATTCACGGAGGGTGTTGTCTAGATCCATGGAGCTTATTATAGGTTCCATTTCGATAATTTAAACAATTTATTTTGTATGATCTTTCGTGTATATGATTCATAATAAAAAAAATTAAGTTGATTCGATAATCGTAACCTATTTGATTTATTGCGTTTGTCAAAATAAAAAATAAAAAATTAAGGATTGAGCCATGTAACAAAATAAATCATGAGTTTTTAATTTTTGTTAATTTAAACCTTATATTTTAGATTTGTTTTCAATCTAAAACATTTGCCTATTTTTACTACGTAAAATCGATAAAAAAGAGAGAGGATATTTTAGTCATTAAATTCAATAAAATAGTATTTTTGACATTCTATGTATACTGTGGTGGGTAAAAATTGAACCACCTTTGTTGCAGCGGCACTTTGGTGTGAACATGATGGAACTTGGCCTGAAACACTCAAAAAAATATAAAGAACTCGGCTGGTGGGTAGCTAAGGGACTCTCCGATGCTTAAGTTAGTAAACTTGGAAGTTATGGAGTAAGAAAATATAAGAATAGCAGCAACCCAAAGTGGTGTTAATTATTTTTCTATATTTTTTCTCACTTGGTATGGCTATATATAGCCTCCAAAGTGGCTGTTGGAGTTAATTCCACTTCCCTTGCCACTCCTTACGTTTAGCCCACTTTTTGTGGGATCATGTTCCACTATCGCGGATTTCTATGAGTGGTTGGCTCTTAAAGTAAGGACCACGCTTTGACCAAGTCTGCCCTGATGGCCATGCCTTCTGGACTTGGCCTTTTGGCTTGGACCCCTAGACCTCTAGACCTAGTCTTTTGGTCCTGCACCTCTGGTTCTCGACTCGCATGTGTGGACCTGGACATCTAGTCCCGGTCTCTTGGTCTCCTCTGGTTCTTTGATCCTAAACTTGCATGTTTGGACCTGGACTTGGTCCCTTGGACTCTTCTGGCCTAGACCTCTAGACTTGGTCCTCTGGTCCTGGATTTGCATGTTTGGACCTAGACCTCTGGTCCTGATTCTTTGGACGCTTCTAGTCTTGGACATTTCTAGCCCTATGCCTTTGGCTTTGGACCTGCATGTCTGGACTTGGACCTGTAGACTTGGTCCCTTAGTCTCCTCTAGTCCTCTGATCCTAGACTTGTATGTTTGGACTTGGACCTACTCCCTGGACTCTTCTAGTCCTAGACCTCTAGACCTGGATTTGCGTGTCTAGACCTGGACTTCAAAGTCCAGGTCTCTTGGACACTTCTCGTCTTAGACCTCTAGTCCTACTATTTTGATCGCTAGAGTGTATCCTGCTCAAATTTTGTACGTTTTTTGCTTGAAAAACTCTTTATTTTGGCCATTGAGTTTAATTACTAAAATAATATTTTTCCATTGGTTTTACTTAACAAAAATAAGGGAATAATTCAGATTGAAAATAAATAAAAAATTATGGATTAAAAACTCAAGATTTTTTTGTTACAAAACTCAAACCCTAGAATTTTTTTTTTCTTTTGTAATTGTCCCAAAAGGTAAATAAATGGTCTATTATTAAATACATACTTCTTGTTAATTTTTTTTTGGACAAATGTAATAAATTAAACGGGATTTTACGTATAAGTCCTAATAGGTGAACTTATTGTCAAATAGGTTCTGTGAAAATGAATGGTGTTTTTATCAAATACTATTAAAAAACATCACTAATTGTTAATTTTCAACGACATTTTAAAAATTGTCACAAAATGTCAATAATTATAAATTTTAGCGACAGTTTAAAAAAATCGTCTAAAAAAAAGATACTAATTTTCAACTTTCAACGACAGTTTAAAAAATTCGTCATAAAAAAAATGTTACTACTTATAAGTTTAGGTGACAATTTATAAAAACCGTGACCAAAAAAATATCACTAATAGTTAATTTTTAGCGACATATGCAAAAAATTGTCATAAAAAATTATTTGTAGCAATGATTTTACTAGAATTATTTTCAATAAGACTTGATGGGAATTAAGTTCAATTATTAGAACTTATTGGTAGTTTACCATAGATTGAATATGCTACGATTATCATTGAAATAGGACTTGTGGTGTGCTCCATGGACCTAAACAACTAGATCTGTTCTTGTCAAATCCAAAGATAGATTATTTCTCCCCTATTATGGGGTTTAGTTCTTTCTTTTCCAGTTTGATATAATTATTCTTATATTTGTAATTAATCTATTATCGATTAATAAAATATATACATATATATTAAATAATCAATCTTATGATGACATTGACCATAAATTACACTAGGACTAGGCAAGCTTCCATCCAACTTGCCAAAATTGAATTTCCTGAACCAATCCGTCACAGAATAGACAGTTTCAAATGGTCCGAATGGACAAATGCCAATACATTTTTCTCAATCTGCCTAAGTTCAGAGAGATGACGGATGGGAGGTCACTCGGCCCAACCCGATCTGCCAACATTCCTAAGAAAATGATGTTATGCTTTTTGTGTTTAAAAAAAAAAAAAAAATGAACTTCTATTTAGCAATCATATTTTCCATTTATGAAATATGAAAATTGGGTCTTTATTTTCATTATAAAAAATGAAGAATAAAAAATTTTGGGCCAAAATAGTAAGGAATTACTAGGAAATATTTTTTAAAAAGGCACAAAATTGTAAAGACTATACTACAAAACCGATCTGCATTCACCCGCCAACTTGCACGGCTCGTTATATCGGCATATACTAACTAAGTGGACGAATATAGATTAATTTTTCTCAATAAATTTGGACGGATGGTGTCATTGTTGTGTGACCATTTGGGCTCGTTTCGAAGCCCATTTTGATAATCAAAACTGTTTACTTTTTAGGATATATTGATTAAAATATACTTGCAAAGAATCAAATTGATCATATATTATTAACCATTTCATCGAATTGTATTTGTATCTACAAAATTAAAATAACAAATTTAATTTGAAGTATAAACTAAATACAAATACAATTCGATGAAAGGATTAATCATATCCGATAAACTTGATTTGTGCAGATATATTTTACTCAATATATCTTAAAAAGAAAACGATTCAGATTATCAAAACAATCTCGCCTAAATGGCTGCATAGCAGTGGTTGATATGCCTTATGCGCAGCAGCCATACCATTTCCCAATCTCTGATGTCTGAAATAATATAATAAGTTCTATAAATTTGGCATGACGACACCAACTTCTTTTGGGTAAGGCTAAAGTAATGAAGACTAATGTAGTGTAAATACATAGAGATAAACAAAATAAAAAATACATTGCACTCCATTAAAATGACCAAAATTGATGCAAATCAAATTTAAAAATTATATATTTTATTTTTCTTATATTGTTATTTGATTAAGAACAATTAGATTTAACATTGAGTTATCTAGAATATTTAATTCTATTTTGTTTGTTTCTAATTAGGATTAATTATCTTTAATATTATTAGGGTTGTTAAGATTTTTAATATTATAAATAAAGTTGTAAGACTTATATCTCTTCAGATGATACTTTTGATTAGTAATATACAATTTTGATTGAGATTGAGATTTTTATTTTTCTCATAATTCTGGTAATTCAACAAATTGGTACAAAGGTTCTGATGTTCTTGTTGCTTCAAATTTTGTTATAATTACATAAAGATAAAAAAGGTAAAATACATTTTAGTATAAAAAGAATGACTATTATTTGTTCATCAATACAAATAAAAAATTATTGATGAAAAGATAACCAATTATTATGTAACGCCCAAAATTTTATTAACCGATTACATTACCAAATTCCTCTATTAAAGTCCATGTCCAAGATATAATTAAAGTCCATGTCCAAGATAGAATAATTAAACAATTGAGGTTCTCTCTCGTGTTCACATACGATGATGGAATGCCCAAAACATTTATTTACAAATGGCCATAGGCTTACATTGAAGAAAATAAAACTAAGAAAATGAGAGGAGAGAGATTAACTCTCTTTACAACAAAATGGCATTCCCACCTACAAGAAATGGACCCTTCAGCCAACAATTAATGAGACATCCTAGTCTTGAAACAATGCTTTGGCTTCGTACTTGGAAAATGGTTGACAACATAGGATGAACACAAATGTTCAGTAAGAATTTCCATTTGCACCCAAACAATAATAATCAATATATATATTTATGATCATGAATGCTCAAGTGATAATTATACAAGTAGTGTCATCTTTATATATCAAAATATAAATACATAGATATACATTTTCCGAAAGAAGTCGTCTTTGACCAATCAAGAAAACACTTCCCGTTATTAAAAAAAAAAAAAAAATTCTTTTACTTCATTTATCCTTAAAACCCTTACTCACACAATCAATTCCAATAATTTCATAGCTAATGGACTATACTAAAACTAGCAACTACCATCAAACTGAGCACCCCTCACCAAACAAAACTGATTTAAATCTCACATTATAAAGATTCAATAATACATTCTCAATGATATTTTTCGTATGCATATACGATAAAACTTGAAACACATCAATACCTCATTGTTTTTCCAGACCCCACATCACAATCCCACATTATTGTTGGCTAGCCAGAAGGAATGCGGTATCTCTGTACAACCCAACTTGTTTACCTCTATATAGCACCGTCTGCTTTACCCATTGCTAGCCGAAAGGAACGCATTATCTCTATATATCATCATCCCGCTTTACTGTTACTAGCAGGAAGGAACACATTGCCTCTATATAGCACAATCACATTTCCACAACACATGTTTCTTAGCTTCCTTCCATTCATTCTCATTAACAACGCGATTACACAAATTATCCATAGCATAGAATATTTCATTTCAACTTATTACTCATAAATTCTACAACAAGCCATACTATTATATATCCACTGATGGACAAGGACAGAACCTCCAAACAAAGAAATAAAATAAACTCTCACAATCACAATGTCCTTCACCTTACCCAAGTCCAAGTAAACATTCACATTAACAAATAACTTTTATAACTATTTCCAATCATCAACATAATCTAAGTTTCATACCAATAATTAATCTTTCTTTCATTTACAACTTCAATCGCAAGAATTTAGTTCAGATTCATCATCCGTCATAAGATACATAACTTCTAGGATTTAATTTCCATTAATCTCATTTCAAAATAATAATAATAATAATAATAATAATCAAGTAAACAAAATTAGGGCTTTTCACTTTAAATTGCTTAAACATGTTTTAATAGCTTAAAACTTCCAAAATCCCCAACAAATCATAAGTTTAACTTCTTTATTTCAAAACCATAACTTTCTCTTACACACTTTTCACAAATCTCTTCAAAAGCTATGTGTTTTGTAATATCCCAAAATATTTTCTTTTAAATAGTCAATGCATAAATTAATTGAGTAATAATTGGATTGGAGTGTTGTGTAAAGTTATGTGCGAAAATAGTTCAATTTTTGTAATAATTTTTTTTTTAAATATAATTTTCGATCTCAGAAATTTTGAATTTTTTTTATGTTGTTCTTATAAGAGTCTAGCATGTTGGATAAAAATTTCGGAATTTAATTGTGAGTATTTATTTATTTATTTATTTATTTGAAAATTCGCAGACTGATTCAGTTTATTTATAGCAGAATTTGAAATTGAGTTTTGAGTGTTTGGACCATGATTTGAGATAAATTGTTGGGTCTATTTTGGTATATAATTGAACCATGTTTGGCTTATGAGTGGGACCCATGACTTAGATTTAATTTAAATTGAGTTTGTTTTATGATTCATGTTTAACTGTTTGGTCCTTTTAATTAGGTAATTGGTAGTAACCACCTTGAGAGTTGTTATTATTTATTACATAGGATTATAATAAATATTTGATAATTGATTTTATGGTGTGTACCATATGGGAAAAAATTATATATTTTTGTAGTGAATAAAATGGGTGTATATTTCGTGGTGAACAAAATATTATATTTTATAGTGTACAAAAATGTTATCTTTTGTGGTGAGACAAGTTATATCATTTTATAATTTATACTATAAAATTTTGATGTATTATTACAAAAATTAAATATTTTTGAGAAACCAAATTTTAGGGAGGCCAAACCTACGTGGGGCTGTCCCCCACGCCTTTCCCTTCCCTTCCTCCTTCTTTTTTTGTTTTTCTTTTGTTGAGCAGAGAGCTCGGCTCTCTGTCTCTCTCTTAGCGTGTCTCTCTCCCCCCCCTCTCTCTCTTTTTGTTTTGTTCTCCATTGTTGCTCAATTTTTGAGCTTCAAATGTGAGTCCTTAGAGTGAAATTTTGCAAAAGTTATGTAAATGAAAGTTTGAGAGCTCGTCATGATCTTCGCAATGGTGGTCTCGGATTCATGATCGGGCGATGTTTGCATTTTTGGATTTGCTTTTCTTCATATTTGAGGTAGGGACTTTCTTCATATTATTACATTAAAACTATGTTAGGGTTATTTTGAGAAAATATGTCATTATAAGAAGTATTACATATATATATATATTTAGATTTTTGTTTGGAGATTTTTTGGAAGAAAGATTATGTTGAAGTGTTAAGGATATTGATATTTGAAACTTAATTTGGGAAAATCATCTTGTGTTAATAATTTTGTTAAAAATCTGAAAATAAAATTTATTGTTGTATGGGTTGTATCTACCTCATATTATGGTTAGATAATTTATTTTGAGAAAATAATGTTGAAATATTTATCTCATTCTTAAGTTTTGGAATTTATTTTTGAGAAAAATAAATTAGTATTGAGGAATGTTGTGTAAATTGTTAAGTTGGGATTATAGAGTTGTTTTGAGATTAAAAACTCTAAAAGTGTTATATTCATGATATTTTATGAAAAATGATATGTTGATGATAAAGTTGTGTTCATTTTTGTGAAAAATGAAAATATGAAATGTGGACTTTTGAACTCACAATCTTGAAAATGTTACTCTTTGGCATATTTCATAATTTTTGTTGTAAACATCATGTTGATTAGGTAATTTTAGAAAAAAGTTGTGAAATTTTTATTTGTAGAGATTTAGGGAAATTGGTAGGCATGAAATGTGGGTGTATTTGAGAGATGAGACATGTAAGGTTAAGTTTGGTGTTATTAATTTGGAAGATGGTGAATATAATGAACTTATTAATTTGATGAGTTAAATTAGTTTGGGTAATATTTTAAATCCTTTGTAATTAAAGGGGTGTTATTGGGGTTAATTCCTAACTTTAATATTATGAGATTAAAAGTGACGAAGTTGACCAAGTATGAGATTTGGAGAAATAAGTGAGATTAAGTTGATGTGGTATGGTATTGGGTTCTTAGTTTTACTAGTTGAGTAATGTTATAATAATAATTTCATATTTCAAATTTTTTATGAGATATTTGAATTTGTTTGGCGGTTTTTGACAAAAAAAGAATAGAATGTGATTTTTAACTCGTTTGGAGCAAATGGATGAATTGGATTAAAACAAAAAAATGAGCTATCAAAACTTTTATTTATTTATTATTTTTCCTTTGTTTAATTCGATGGGGCGGATGTTGATAATTGGAAAGTGAACACTTATGTTATATTTTATAATTATAGTCAAGAGAAGATTTTGGTATAATTAGTTAAGTGTTTGGATATTCACTTATACTTATTGAAAATTATGATTGAACTTGAAGATCTCGAGATTTCACTTGCATGAGAAAAATGAGAATTTGATTCTATTTAATGTTTGGGATGAGATAGGTTTTGGAAAGATTGTAATTACATTTCATTGATAAAGAATGTGAATTAGAAATTGATGAAACCTTGAACCGCCTTGATGTTATATGTTATTGCTAATGATGAATCTATTGTTTAAAAGTTTTGATTTTGGTAACCGATAGAGGATTTCCATGTTGGTATTTAAAGGGGATTCTTGGAAAGATAAGAAAATGTTTGATTTTGGAAGTTTTTTTGTGTATAAAGAATATCGTTGAATTGTTTTGAAAAGACTAAATTGGAAGTTGTTGATTTACATGTGGTAAATATATGAACATTGACATTATTATATTATCTCTTGGGATTGTATCATGGTATTACATTGATAGAGATATGGAAATTGACCACAATGGAGCATTGTGTGGTGGAATTGAAATTGGAACTATTCTAATGCATTGTTACATATTGCATTGCCATTCCATTTCATTGTTATCAGGGATTTTGAATTGCAATTGAAAACTATTGTTTTGAAAAAGTAATTGTTTTTTGTTAAACAAGATCATTTGGATTTGTTTTGGGTAAATACGTCGGTAAGTCCGGATAGGGGGTGTAGTTTGATATTGGTTTAAGTTGGCCTGAGTGTCCATGGTGAAAGACCGAAAACACGCGCGGAGGAGGTATCATTGTCCTTCCGGTAAGAGACTGGTAAAGTGGGAATTTGGTAGTGCTCGATATGCCTACTTGCAGACACCAACCTAGGGATTACCTGAGTCGTATTTACCACCTTAGAATTATATTGAGATTGTTGGATTAATGTGTTTTCAAATTGGCATTGTGCATAAGATTTTTAAAAGATGAGAAAAATATTTTGAGCATGACATGGCATATGTATTCATCTCATAAGGCTGTATAAAATGTATTTTGTAATGCCCCAAATTTCTAGCCCAAATGATAATACAACAATCATGGTTCTTTCAAGGAAAACCGAATATAAATCTCTAAACTTACATTACATGACACAATAGTTTTTCATGCAACAATACATTAATCCAACAACAAATAAATACCCCTAAAGGTTTACAAGTTTCCAAGGCTTGAGCTTGGTTACACAAAATGGTTATTTAAACCCACACAAACACAGCCCTTGGCTTACACACAGAGTCACAGCAAAATGAGAGCATTGTACTCCCAACACACATACTTCCACGCCCCTAGTTGGGTGGGATCCCCACATCTTTTTCTGCACAAAAATCCCGTAGGGTGAACATAAAGCCTAGTAGTAAATCTTTAACAAAGTATATACATTTTATACAAGCCTCAAGAGATAAAATGCACATGCCATGCTATGCCATTTTGAAAGAAAATCACATCTTTATCTTTAAAAACCATCATACTCAATGATGTCATGCAATTTCAATTCTTCAAAACTTAACAATTCATTTCAAGAGCGGTAAATACGACTCTGGTAATCCCTAGGTCGGTGTCTGCAAGTAGACTATACAAGTATTACCAATTTGTCATTTTTACCGGGATTAATTGGAAGGCTCGACACTTATCCGTGCGGGTTTTCGGTCTTTCACCCCGGACTCTCTGGCCAACTTATTCAGTATCATCTACACCACCTATCAAGACTTAATAACGTATTTACTCCAAAATCATTCCATGAAAACTTGTTTCTCAACATTCTTTTCTTAATGCAAGTTTTCAAATCAACTTTCAAAATTTAATATAATCAAATGAATTGATATGCCAATTTCACAATATGAATATAAATACTTTTATTCCAAATCATCATCCAAGGAATAACACAATTCTCTCTTCTCAAGTATCCTCAACAATTAGTTATTTCAAGACTATTTCAACATTTTGAACAATAATTTCCAAAATGAACAACAATTCTCATATTCCCTGAAATTCATCATTTATATAAATATAAATAAGAAATTTTCCAAACATCCATTTATTTTGACACATAAAATAAATATAACAATATCGTTCATGGATTTTCAGTCTTCTTTAAAAAAAATCTCCAAATTTTAGGTTTTCTCACCAAAACTATACAACTCAAATCTTTTGAAAGATAACTTTCCAAAATCATCTTTTCTTCAATCAATGAAGATCAAAACCGATAAGATCATTCTAAAAGAACAAGAGACAATCCCGCTTTCAAAATCGCTCAACTTCTTGAATCAACAATCAATTTTCAAAGCTATCGAAAGATGATTTTGAAAATCATATAGATCTTACAAAAATATATATATTATTCTCAGAAAATCCTTACCTCAAGTTCTGAAGAAGAAATGAGATGAAACCTCCAAAATCAACGGCGTCGAAGCTCAATCTTCACCGCACACAACAAAGCCCTCGAGAAGTTAACCAACTTTGATGAAGAACCTATGGCAGAACTCTAATGGATCTTGAGAAATCAAGGTTTTGATCCAATTTGGCATAGGAAAATGTAGAGAGAAGGGAGAGGAAATGTTTTTAGAGAGAGATATATATACAAAAGTGATCTGAAATATCAGATTCACGAATTGATATAATACATGGTCCGCTCGAGCGTAAAAAGCCCCGCTCGAGCGTCAAATACACCTTCCTAGTACTTTTGCAGACAGGTCAAACGTCTGGAACTAAACATTCTCCGCTCGAGCGCATAAATGGCCGCTCGAGCGGACAAGCAACTTCTAATGCATTTTGTATTTTTGCTTTGGAGGCGCTGCCCCTCAACCTTGCCAGGGTGCTGTCCTAGGACCCGCCAAGGGGCGCTGCCCCCTGGACCCCTGCGAGCTGATCGGGTAGCTCGATCCCCGCCATACTTAGCGAAGTGGCAAAACTGGGATCGCTACATATTTGATACTTTGTTAAATGTCATTATGAATTATTTAATTATTTGATTCAATTGACAAATGAGTAATTGAATGAATTGAAAAGGATGCCATGTTGCATTTAAGGCATGCTTATTTATTTAAGTTAACTAGTTGTGGTTTATTAAATAAATTAGATTTAAGAGATTATGTAATAGAATCATATGGTTTTGACATAATATGATTTCACGTATATGTATGAATATCTTTGTACCCGCATATCTTCTAATGTTATAATATGAGATTGTTTGGTAAGCTAGTGGTTGCTCACTCCCTGTCTGTACATGTGTACAAGGAATGCTTTTCGAATTTGAAGATCAAACAATGGGTTTTACCATTTCATAAGTGTAATGTAGTGATGGATTGTACTATTTCATTTGTTTGTTTGGCTGAGTGCTATCTTTTTGTAAAGAGTAGTGTCATCTCTTTTATTGTAAGTCTCAGGGCATTTCTTTTATTCATATGTAAATGTCATTGTTATATCACGAGAGGGAACATGTATATTTAATTATTCATCATTTCATCCAAGGATGAATTGTCAATTGTAAATGAACTTAATTAATGAATTTTGGTAATGTTATCCAAGTAATAAAATACGAGGCGTGACATTTTTATACAATAGAAAATACCACATAGTTATCTATATGAAGTATTGAAAAGAGGCAAGCTATCTCTACCTCTTGAAAAGAGAGAAAAAATCTAAAAAGTCCACCAGCGATGAAAAGACGATCCACTTAGATCAAAAGGAAACCCTCACCGTGCTCTACGTTGTGGTATATAGAATTAGGGTCAAAGATGTTTAGAAATAGATGAAACCATGGGTTAAAGACCTTGGAAGCTCAAAAATAGCGAAAATAGAGAGAGAAGAGAGAGAAAAGATCTAAAAAAATGAAGAAAAAAGGACCAAAAGTGACTTCTAAATGACTGATTTCAAACAGACTGCTCAAGCAGTGAATGAAAGTTTCAGTATCTATACTTTCTTGAACAGACAGCTCGAGCTATAAAAAGTGCATTCAAGCGATGAATCAGTATCTCGCACAATTTTGAAAAATAGAGTTGGAAGGGTTTATAGATCGCTTGAGCGGTCAATCTTGAGCTCGAGTGAACTATGCCCACAACTCAGATACATAAACTTTGAACATACATAACTCTCTCGTCTGGACTCCGTTTTGGGTCGTTACTATGTCTAAATCAAAGCCCTAAAAATAAGCTTTCCAATGGTTCTAAACTCACATCAAAATTCAAAGTGTGGAGAGAGAAAATGATAAAAGAGTGAAGACTACTTAGGAACAACTATTCGAATTTGGAGTTTTTGATCCAATCTCACCTAACCATTATGGTAACACCTCAACTAAGGCTCAAATATGGACTAAGAAGGTTCTAAATTATGATAATAGAAGAGTTAAATATAATTCTATTATACCAAAATCACAAAAGGGACTATAACCCTCAATCTAAAGTCTAGATCCACACTTGGGATAATTTCCCAAATCCCCAATCCTACATCTTAATACCCCAAATATTTATGAGTAACAAAATCAACAAGAAAAGGATTAGTGAGTCAATCCCGACTCGTCTACTATATCATAAAGGAAGATGGCCAATCAAAATAGAGTTTCCTATTACATATGGGTTTTGGGGCAATGACTCTAACAAAGTAAGGCCACGAATGTCTCTACAACTTATAAAACTCAATAAAGTCCACGAGGTTAGAATCCAAGCAACAAGTTCCACTTGCACCCAAATATGCCAACCACTTCCCAACCACATGCAAACACCCAAACAACACTAGAGCATTCAACACCCCGACCACCAAGGATAATGTCCCATTCACCACAAGAAACCCTTAGTCAATTCTCACAAAAAAGAGGACTACTCCTACGAAGTATGGTCCACAAAGACGATTTTTCGGTTCAACCAACCTCAACGATACTAGTTTATCAAGAACTAGATACACAAACACCCACCAGTAATTCGTATTTACACCATTACTCAACCAAATATAAAGTACACAACTACAAGCTAGTAATCCAAACGGAGCTCATTACATAACATTTCTATGTAAGGTTGAGTGATTGACTACACACCTTGTATTGTAAGAAAAAAAAAAAAAATCCTCATTTTCCTGTTTACCAAAGTAATCTTCTCAAAGGTGGATATACTCACACTGCATTCTGTTAAAAGTTTTCAATTTTCACATGAAATTCAAAAGCTTTACAAACATTTTCTGCGAATAGTTACATGTTACACATAACACAAACTAACCACATTTATTTCACAAAAGCTTCCTTTCTCAATGAATTACTATCATACCAATAATATTTCCCCTTTTTCATTACCATTTCAGTTCATAACACCAGAAAAACTCATTTTGACATTCTTTTATCAATCATTACAACTGGTGATCCTCAACCGTCACCAACAATATCCATCACATCCACGGTGATGCCACAACATAATCACATTATTTTTACATTACCAATTAATAACAGCAATGATTATGTTAATAAAACAATAACATATATACACCTTTATAGGTTTTTGGGAGTCTCATCTCGTCACAATCACTTTCATGATTTATCAATCACACAATCAAATTCAAGGGATTTTGCTCTAGTTCACACAAAGTGCTACACTGACACAAGCCTACTTAACACTCTCAACCGTAACTGATTTTAGTCTGACCGTTCAGGCCATTTTCTCTATAAATAGAGACTATTTCACCCATTTGATGAGGATAACATGGAGAGAATATATCATATATTTTTAAGCCTATATTGGTGAGAGATTGAGGCTATAAATACATAAAAACTTGTATCGTCATATATAAAGACTCTAGAGCTATCTTGACATTTTACAAACAAATTCTTTCACAAGGAATTCAACGAAACTTAGGGGATATCATTGGAAGATCGGTAACCAAAGAGAGTTATTTTTTGATTTGAGGTTGTACCTTGGGAGAAGGGGCAAGTCTTACTTGTGGCTAGACCTGAACTCTTAACCTCCTAGCAAAACTGCACCACATATATTTTACATTTCTCTTGAATAGGGTACTAATGTTATTTCATTTTTTTAATTCTTTTTTTTGGAAGAGAAGAATTGCTTCAACCACTTGAAGAAGATGACAACAACAAACAATGAGCGAAGTAATATTTGAAAAAAAATAAGAAGATGATGATATAGTAATAAAAGTGCAATCCCATTTGAATGTATGGTTGCGTTGCCTTAAGTTTTTTGTGATCATGTTAGTATGAAGTGAGAGATGTAGTGGACTCTAGGAGACTGTTTATTAGGAGCAACAATAGTAGCTCAGAACAAATGGTGTCCTTGACTTATGGAATTGTGTCTTCTGTTGAGTTTGACCATGCTCAACAAAATTGGTGTTTCACTTCGTGGTGGAGGTCGTGGGATTATTTTGTGGGTGCTGGTTGATTATTTGGGATTTGACTAACGAAATGGCCTTGAATAGAGTTGAGTGGAGAAAAAAAGATTCATGCAGCTAATCCTATTTGATGGAACTTAAGGCTTGGTTTGATTGATTGTTTGGGATTTATATGTTCCATAAAGCAAAAAATTGGAATGCATTTAGAATCATAACTACATGTTGCTCTACTTAACTTCGTAGAAAATTTCAGTTTTGTGAGAATTAAGATACTTTCCTCCTTGAAGACAACAAAAATGTTTGTTACTTCTATTCTTTTTACTTTTATTTTTAATTTTTAGATATGTATAATTTACTTTCATTTCAAGATGATATAAATATGTAATATTGTTGCATTCTCAAGTGTTAAGGTACAATTGGATGTAATAATGTATTTTTTTTCTTTCTATTCTTCCATACATGAAATATAGAGGACCTTGGATATAGAAAGAAAGAGAAACAAAAATAGAGAAAAAGAGAGAAATGATAGAGTAAATGATCCTCAAAGAACTTTTGAGGTGTAGGGCTGAGCAATTATTTATAGTTCTATAAAAATTGGAACACAATCAAACTATTAAAGTCATGGAATCAATTCGAATCAAACCATTTAAACACTGTTTTGTTTGATTTGAAATCATAGTTTCACATTATCTGTTCACAAAAAAAATCATTTGACACTTTTCAAAAATTTTAACCAATAAATTTAAAAATTAATAATAGCATGCCCATCAAGCAAACTATTCTTATAATGTTAACCAGTTAAACAAACATAACACTAAGCAAATATATTGTTCAACATTAATTTGGCATAATTTTCAATACGTAAACATGCTCAGTGTCCAACCATTAACTTAAACAAATATAACATCTAGCAAATAAATATATTGTTCAACACCTACCAAACATAAAAGTCTCATCAAACAAACATTCTTTTAGGGTGCATGGTATATGGTTTAAATTACGTGGTGCGGTTCGATTTAAATATTGAACCGTGAACTCAAATCTGGAACTAAACCACTGACACCGATTCTCCAATTTTTCAAACCAGAATTGAACCAAGAAGTAGAAAAATCAAACCAAACCGGTTTGGTTTGGACCAGTTGGATTTGTTGTTTTTTGATTTTCTTGCTTAGCCCTATTAAAGTGTCTTAGTTGTAATGTTGTAAATTAGTTGAGTTGAGTTCAACAATGAGCTTGTTGAAGTTTGATTTGAAAACTTAATAAAACTTAAAAAATGTCTTCATAGTTCTTCTTCTTTTATTTATTTATTTATGCATAAGTTATGCATTTTTACAGCAAATTTTTTGTAATATTTTAGTAGAGTTACAACAACTTGTTATTATTGAAAAATGAAGTTACATATTTTTTTGATAATGTTATACTTTTTGTGATTCAAAATATTTAAAAGGAAAATGAGTAATATACCACGAAAATGCTTGACTTCATTTTTAGATCACAAATTGTCTATTAGAAGATTATGTAACATTTGTCACAAAAAATACGTAATATGTGCCACAAAAATGCGTAACACATTGCATACCTATAGATATTGTACATTTAATTTTTTTCATTTTGAACAATCATAATTTTAACAAGCGAAACAAGCTCGAGTAACCCGTTTTATGTTACAACCCTCTCTACTCATTTGGCAACTCTTCGGCCTTGCGAATGAAAAATCGTTGTTTGAAAATTGAAAAGTACAAGTTTTCCTTTACCTTTAGAAGAAGTTCAACATGAATATAATGGTATTAACAACAATGTAGAAGAAGCACCTTGGTTCATGAAAGGCATTTCCAAACGTACCACTTATTATTGTTAGTTATCATTTGGCTTGTTTTTGTTTTAAAAATTATATTTACATTCATTTCTAGATGATATAAATATTTAACAATGGTGCATTCTTAGGTTTAATTGTGTAAAATTACAAATTGTATGCAATTATATTGGTTTAAATGACATTAAAAAGAAGACCAAACTTCTTGCTAAATAAAGAGTTAGATTTAACTATGTGTTTAATTATTTAATCACTATTTTCATATTAAAATTGTCCATTTAATCCCTTGTGTAAAATTATAAGTTGTGTGCAAATTGTATTGGCAAATGTCATTAAAACGGTACAAAACTTTTTGTTAAACAAACAGTTAGATTTAACAGTGTTTAAGTGTTCACTTTGGTCACTAATTTCACATAAAAATTATTCATTTAATGCTTACAAAAAAAAGTTTTGACTGACTATAGTAAATTATGAATTGTTATATATTGTATTATAAGTTGGGATGGTTTCCAAGGAATGATTGTACAACTACTACTTGTGGATGGTGTAGGTGAAGAGCAGATGCTTTGGTTTGGCGGGTAGAGATTTGTTGGTTCAAAGGGGTTGAGAAGGTGTCAAGTTGGAGATGGTTAGATGATTTGACCCTCATTGACCACAAATCAATGGATTCTAACCATCACCATCATCATCATATATTGATTACCCTTTCTTACATGATAATGGTTAGTGACTGTGTCCTTAATCTCTTGGAGAGCAATGCTTGATTCCATTTATAGATTGACATTTGACACTTTGGAGCACTTCCTAGACTTACTAAGATCTAGAGACAAGTTGAGGAGGCAATTGAACCATCTCACTCGCTATAGTTTGTAAGGCTCTCTCTATTAACATGAAGAATTTCAAAGTTTTTTTTTCTTATTTTTATTTTCATTAACACAAAAATGATACACTGACATGTTCTTTCTATTTAAGCCACATAGAAGGGAAGAGAGAAGACTAAAATTTCATTACAACAGTTATAAATGATAACTAATAATTCTAATTGCCTTAACAAACTAAGGTTCCTCTTAACTAACTGTAATTGTAGCTGTAGGCGAGCAATCATAGCTGAATTTATCCACTTCTCTTAACCTTAGGTTCATCATGATCTGCACAAGTTATAGACACCCCATTTTTGACCGGCCTTAAGTGTAACGCCTTGATATTTCATCATCAATCCACAATGCTTATCTAAGAACATTATAACTATGACAATAAATGAAGACATTAAATAATCTTATTTCTGTTTCAAAAGTTATCTCTTTCCCCTTGAACTATTCATATGATTAGATCAATGTACTAATACATTATCGAAAGAGTAAATAGTTCAAAACACAAGAGATAATAACAAATAAATGCCCTAAAGACTTACATCTTTTCAAGAATTTTCCTTGATTACACAAAAGATGGAGATCTAACTCCGCACAATAGTAGCCCAAGGCTTCATCATATAACACAAAAAGAAGCCTCTGCACTCCCATCTAAAATTACTTTTCAATGCCAATCATTTCGGTAGCACGTCAACATCATCCACTGAAAGGTTGTTAGTTTTGGGGTGAGCAATTGCTCAGTAGAAGATACCATTAACAAATTATATAAGTAATCTAGATACATATGATCATGGCATGCAATGGATGAGAAAAACCGGTGTCCATTCCTTTGTAAAACCATGAAAACCAAATTAAGCAATGTTCTTCAACCCTCTTTGAAGATCTAAGGTGAATCTTGGGTAAAACTATGAGAAATCAAGTGCTTTTAGGGTTAGGGTTCAGAAATGGGGAATAAAGAGAGAAAAGGTTTAGAAAAAGTGTTTAGATTGACTTTTAAATATGTTATCTTGAACAGACTGCTCGAGCGAACTTTCTATCGCTCAAGCGATAAATGCAAGGTCTCAGAATTTTTGCAGAGCTATAGTGAAACTACTGGACGCCTAAATTCTATGCTCGAGCGACCACTTTACCGCTCTAGCGGTCTCGCCTGCAAACAGTCAAGATACTGAAAGCTCTACATCTCCGCTCACGTGACCGATTGATCGCTCGAGTGGTCACCCAGAATGGATTGTTACAACCTACCCCTTAAGGAATTTCGTCCCCAAGATCTCATGATTCCTAGCAACAATAAGTCCAACAATTTCAAAGAAGATGAATACCATATGAACAATAACTCCAGCCATTACAATATCATTAATTGAAAACAAAATTAAATCAAAATTCAAATAATGGCACAAAAGTTCAAGTCTTTACGAAATTAACGTTTTTCATTATTCCTTTCCATAATTCAAGATGCACATTGTTAAAGAAAACAACAATCTAACAAAATTACACATTATTAAACAAGTCCGGATAGTTTTCTTGGACTTCGGCCTCTCGTTTCCATGTAGCTTCTTCAACCCCATGATGATGCCACAACACCTTGACTAGAGGAATGGGTTTTCCCCTTAAAAGGCGAATCTTGGGTAAAACTATGAGAAATCAAGTGTTTTTAGGGTTAGGGTTCGGAAATGGGGAATAGAGAGAGAAAATGTTTAGAAAAAGTGACAGAAAAAGTGTTTAGATCAACTTTTAAATATGCTGTCCCTAACAGACTGCTCGAGCAAACTTTCCACCGCTCGATCGAGAGCTACAGACTGGATGCCTAAATTCTATGCTCAAGCAATCACTTCACCGTTC
The DNA here is from genome assembly GCA_030407325.1 of Camellia japonica. NCBI lineage: Eukaryota > Viridiplantae > Streptophyta > Magnoliopsida > Ericales > Theaceae > Camellia > Camellia japonica. The sequence goes on from JAPPVO010000029.1 coordinate 91,234,757, forward strand.
GAGCGGTCTTGCTTGCAAATAGTTAAGATACTAGACGCTCTGCATATCCGCTTGAGCAACCAATTGAATGCTTGAGCGGTCACCCAAAATGGATTGTTACATTAAGACTTGGGTGCTCTACAAAAAGCTCCCAATAAAGGTACAAAGGCCACTCCAAGAAACAAGGGATGGAGAGAGAATCAAACCTTCCCTACACCTATTTTGGCCAAAACATCTTTTGGATCCTCTAACCTATTTTCAAAATGTTTTTAAGGCAATTGGCACATTCTTATTCATTTTGGCCTTTCTAGGCAATGTATTTTTCAAAAAAATGTTTGATCCACTTTCTAAAAGAGACGGGTTAGATAGCCAGAATGAATGAGAAAATAGGGGAAACTTTCCAAGAAAATCAGACGGATAAGCTTTGCTCGGCTAAACATCCTTTTAAACAACACGGCGGACGATTTTAGCCCGTGAATGCATGTCCGGATCTTTTCTTCTTCACAAAACATTTTCCAAGAAATACGTGGAACAACTTTGATTTGTGGACACGTCTTTGGGTCTTTCCAACTTTGCCGAGCAACTTTCAGAGGAACTACGCCGGTCTAGTCTACACCAGTCAAATGTTTCTTATCTGGCGTAACTTGCTTTGATGTCAGCCAATCAACTTTCTTGTGAGGTGTCCCAAGGATCTTGGAATATGTCATCTGGATCCATAGGATCTAGAGGCATATTCCAAACTCCAAATGCCTATAAAATCACCCCCTCTTTTGAGGGAAAAAAGTTCCAGATTTTCTAGAGTTGACTCCAAAAATTTTAATCACTATTCCTAATCCCTAATCCTCTCTAATCACTCCCTCTAATACTTAATCAAATACATTAAAAAAGAGAGAGCTTGGTGAGAATTTTGGACTACTTTCTACATACCTTTGCTTGGATGATTTGGAGCTAGAAGACCTCTATTGATCAGAAAGAGCTTAGGTTAGAGCTTATGATCAGCTTGGACCCTATCTCTGCTATTCTAGAGGTAATACCTACTTCCATTTTCATATTTTCTTTCAAAATCTATCTCTACTCTCTTTCTTGATTACATCTTTAGAGATAATTGGGATTGTTGATTGATTTGCTACTAGCTTAGTTGGTTTCTATCTCCCCCTTATTCTGTAGTTAGTGGAGGTCTGTAGAGCAGCTTTGGCCAAGCCAGAATTGCTTTCTTTTTTATTTTATGAGTTAAAAAACCCAAGCACGGTTTCCTCTATGAGAGGGGTAGTTTCTTTCTTCTCGAACTTATTTTACATGGATTTGAGTAGTTTATGCTCCTTTTCATGAGTAGGGAGATGAGAATCTCCATCCTCTCATTAAAGTTTTTGTCCCTTTTTACCATTCTTGTTAGTTTTGATGATGTAGAAGCCTAGATATGGCTTCCTATGCGAGAATAGGTTGTATCTCCCCCCTCACCACCATTTCTCATGGATTTGGGTAGTTTATACTCATTTTCATGTAAGAAGGAAAGAACCTCCCTATCCACGTCGGAGTTTTCTTTATTCTGTCTTGTCATTTTTCTTAACTCCTATTCATTATATTGTTGTGTGCGTTGGAATGGGTTTCTTTTCTCCTTACCCTTACTCATTACTCTTTTATTATTTGTTAGTTTAGACTTGTTTTTTTATTTTTTATTTTTTTTATTTATTGTCATCATAATCGCATGATTAGTGTAAGATTATGCATTTGGGCTTAGACCATTATTTTCAGATTAGTTATGTGTTTGTTGATACTCATGTTATCTTGATAGTAACCAAAGCCCCTAGGACTCATCGTGTACGAATTTTTGCATTAGATATCATATCTAGGATCATGTATTCTTTTACTTAGATTATTCTCTATTTTCGCTTATTTGGAGTACCAGTGAGCATCTCTGATCTCTTCTCTACATATGATTTAGTTTAGCATCTAGGATCATATATCGTTTTTTGACCCTTTACACTTTTGGCATAGTGCGGAGGAATACTAGGTGAGTTTCTTTTATCTTTGCATCCTGCTTGTGATTGTTTTTTTTTACTTCTAGCATGCTACCATGAGGCTATATGCTTATTTGCTGTATTTCTATGACTGCTCATTGTATAGAGGTATCATTGCCTATGTTGGAATAGTTCTGATCTCCTCGTATGGTGTATTTCTTGATTTTATAAGATTTTTGCTTTTCAAACTCTTTTTCAAAATAGTGAGAGAATAGAATATTCCAAAGTAGATGATTTACTCTATATGTGTATGCTCAATATAGTAAAGATAGTAACAATAAATGGATTATATGATCATATCATGTTAATAATTCTCATATCATAGATTAGTAGAGGCCTATTTTTGATTTAGTGAGCGGGGGTGCTCAATTTATGACATTCCTCCCTCATACGTAAGTTCCCGAACCAAGACACTTTGGTTATGACAGATCATGGTCTTTTGACACGAGTCATGGGTTTCCTAGTTTTCCTCAAAAGATTAGGTGGTGACTCCAAGTCTAGTAATGTAGTCCATTTTTGGCATTTTTGATGATTAGTGGATTTTCTATAGAATTGCCAGATTTGGACTCTCATTTCATTCCGCATTGCACTCGTGGAACCAGACCAAAGGTTTGAACTGTCTGGCGCGCTCAGACTCCTCTCGGTCTGGGAGATTCCACACAAGTGTAGAAACTAAGTAATATGATCTATCAAATAAAAGTATACTCTCAGTATAAATGTTATTTTTGTAGACTTTATTATTCAAGTTTTCACCGCATTGGAGGGGGAGGTGCTTCTAGTTGCTGTCAAATTCTTTCTCCGGCACAAATTTGTCTCTTAGGCCTTCCCCTTCCCTCCACTCTTTCTCCCGTATCCTCTTCGTCTCGCCATAGCTGAACATCACCATGAACATCATCACTAGATGGTATAAACGCAGAGTATTTGACTGAGTTTGGTTGTTGCATGCTCAGATATGAAGTTTGATATGAACCTGGTTTGATTTCTCTTTGAATAATCAACCGTTTGGATTTCAATAACTTATTATCTTTCTGGGATTCTCACCAGAAACATCTCACTATAGCATACCTTTTGGCTTCAATTAAAAGTTGTTTTTGGTTAACTTTATTATATCCTTTTTAAGTCCTCCATTTATTCTCTTTTTGTGCTTTGGTAGTTAGACAATGTTAAATTAGTTTGAGCTGCTCTGTCTCTATTCAGATCTCTTGCACTCAATGTTCTAAAGTAGTTCATTATCCTAGGTGTCCTTATGTAGTTCTTCGGTATTTGTTTATTTTTGGCCGAATTCATCTTGCATGTGTCAAATTGAGCTTGTCATTGATCTCCTTGAGCAAGTCTTTTAATACTTCTAGTGTTTTGATTTTTTCTTTCATCTTATGGTTGATTCTTTACCAAATAATGTCGAAAAAAAAAGATTTCTTGGTCCTACACTCAAGGCAAACCACAAGTGTGCCAGAAAGGATGAAGGCAACGCGATTTTAGAAACTTCAACCAATGATGAAAAAGCCTAAGTCTTGAGATTGTGATTCATGATCATGTTTCAATTCCAACAACAAGCACAAGGATGGCAACACCAATTCTCAAACAACTAAGAGTAATCTAAATCAATTAACAAATGGAAGAGAATTGATTTAGATCCAAACTTAGTAATTACTAATTGAACACAAACGATTTTAAGGTGAAAAAATAACCACAATTGGAATCCTCCAATAGAATTACAAAAAATCACGAGCCAAGAGACTAATCAATAAATTCGTTATAAGAAAAAAAAGAAGATTACATAAAGTCATCTCACCCAATCAATCTCCCAAATAATCCACGCCTAATTGATCTAGAAACACTCGTGAATCTTCAACACATGAGCCTTTCTCAAATTTGCCCCTTTGGTGTTGAACCCACAAATACCATCTTGATTGAAATCCACCAATTGAATGCTTGGAAGATATTATCATTGAAATCCCCTTGAATAGCTCCGTCAATTGCATGAGATGTATGAAATCATCTTTGAATTATCAAGGGGAAAAATTCAATTCACTTACAATTTTCTCACTTTGTTTTCTACACTTTCCAGAAAAAAAATTGGGTGAATCAAACCCATACATGAAAGAATAAAGAGGTTATAACAAAAACTGTTCACAATGACCGCTCAAGTGTAACTTTCATCGCTTGAGTAGTGAACACAAGCTTGCAGTATAGTATCTTGGAAAACTCAACACAAATCCTGTGAAGTTGAAAGCATTGCTTGAGTGCAACTTTGGTTGCTAAGCGGTAAATGCATCTTTGCAGTCTTTCTAAAACTGAAGCAAAGATCCTGTGAGGTTGAAATCTTTGCTCGAGCACAACTTCTATCGCTCTTGTGATGAGCTCATTCTTGAAGAATTTCTAAAACCCAAATTAGACACCAACTAGAGCATTCATGCATGAGAGAGATAAGCCAGGATATGATTCATGCTTCAAGCTCTCAAACACTCATAACAAAACAAGGACAAGGAGAAGATATAATTGAAATGTGTTTATCATTCGGGATTTTCAATCAAGGACCTAACAAATGAGGAAATTTTCAATGCCTTGCCAAAAAATCCCTTAGAAGATACGTACCAATTCCTTGATCCTTTAAGTATTGAGTTGATCAAATCCTCTCTTAGTGAATCTTCTTGTTTTAATTTAGAGGAATTCTAACATTCTTTCAAACAATTAATTGCAAGGATGGTTTTGAAGCTCTTGTGCATCTACAAATGCTTAGGCATTATGTGCTAGGTCCATCCAACAAGGAGGATGATCACCCTAGAGCTTCTCCTACTAATGTTGAGATGGTTATAGATAGAGAGAAGGTCGAGCTACAAGCTAGGTATGCACTCTAGCGATTCTTTAAAATGGAATGGAAAGAGGCATCAAAGATGGACAAACTGAAACACTCAACAGTGTCTACCCTCATATAGTCACCTAGAAATTTACCAAACAAGACCCTTGTAAATCATTAAACAAGAGTAACAACAATACATTTAACGGAAAAGAACTCAAGGAAGAGGAAGAAAGTTGTGCTTCTGGGATGGAATTTCTTCTCACTTATCGTAGCTACTCTAAATCTAAAGTCTAGTAAAAATTTGCAATTTTTTCATGAAGCAAGCTTATTAGTAGTTGAGCTTCAAAAGACAAAGTGCCCTCAAGATAACATGAATATCAATCCCTTTGAGATGCAAACCCCCACTTCTGAACTCACTACTAATTCCATTCTTGGTTGCTAGTCAAATACTCCTTGTTTGGATGAATTGGTCATATCTATTGTTCAGTCTCTAGATGTTAACCCTCTTTTGTATAAGCATGAATTTTCTTTTAACAAGAAACTTGGGACTTGTGATATATTTGGCTCCTCCTAAATGGTACACTCCTCTTGAAAGGATAGTGAATAGTGGCACCGAGGCCGTGTGACGAAAGCTTTGAGGTTATTGATGCATCTCACCCTCAAGTTTGTTCATGGAAAAAATAGAAAAAGGAGTCATTGAAGACAGTTGTTCTAATCCTTGACTTTTCCAAACCCCTCAACATCATGTCCATCATCGGTCACAATTTACTTATTCATTTTTCTCTTCTCTTTGCAGTTCCTGTGTTGCCATCATGCATATTACTTTTCATCTTGGATGTGTTTGGAGTTTTGACTGAAGGATGCTAAAAAGATTGCTAGAAGGTTGTCAATTGGGAAACTATATATCTGGTTGAGTGGAGCTATAGCATCTCAAGTGCTTGGTGATGATTGTGAATTTAGTTGGTTGGAATTTAGTTTCCTTGTTTTAGTTTATACTCCCTATGTTTTTGGTTGGCTATGCAATTTGAATCTGAGAACTCTCTTATGTATGTTTGTTATTCTCTTTGAATGAAGTTCCTATTTTGTCAACAAAAAAAAAAAAAAGTTTTCACCCCTTTCACTTTTGAGATAAAACTGAGCAACACGCATACAACTTGGTGGGGAAAAAAATAGATTATAAAAAATAAAATCAATATGATAAAATGGAAAATGCGTAATGTAAAAACCCATTTTTAAGACTGGTCATATGAATTTATGAAAGATAAGATAGACAAAGCTGCCTTGCAAGAGAGAGAGAGAGAGAGAGAGAGAGAGAGTTCTTTAACAGCCTTTGCACAAGATCTAATCTATTTTTACAGTTCTTAGAGAAAGTGAATTCCAAAACGTCACAATTATGCAAGCTAAATTAGCTTGCCTCACTTCTATGCTTGTGATGGTTTGTCCCAACCAAAACTTGCCACTTCTATCAATCATCAATCCTCAATCATCTATGTGCACAAAAATGCTTTGAGTAATTCAAGTTTCTAACTTCATTCCAAATTAGTAATAAAGTAGAGTGCCAATCAACCCAAAAGATAATTACTACCAATATCATGTACTTATAGTTTGTATTTCAATAAGGGCTACTTACACAAAGACCTTCTAAACTAAGTATTATTTTAATTCTCTAAACTATTGAGAAGTATCATTTTACTCCTTAAACTATATAAGTGTATAAATGAACCACTTAAACTATAAACAAGTACAAATTTGACTCCTAACTGTAAGGGTTATTTACACGAAGACCCCATAAACTATTAAGAAGTATCACTTTGACCTCCTAAACCCTAAACTATAAAAGTGTACAAATGAACTTTTCAAACGATAAAAACATACAAATTTGACTCGCTAACATAAGGGATCAAAATGAAACACCTTAATAGTTTACGGGATCCTGTGTACACTTTTATAGTTTAGGAGGCAAAGCAATACTTTTCAATAATAGAATGGGTCCATTTGAACACTTTCATAGTTTAGGGGGTCAAAATGATGTTTTTCAATAGTTTAAAGAGTTTCCATGTAAATAACCCTTTCAGTAAACTACAAGGTAAAATAATGAGTCAAACAAACCTCTCATCATTTGTTATTTTATTTTTCGATCCACAAAACGAAAAAATTCAAACAAACTTTTGTCACAAGTTACAAAAGAATAATCAGTGAGTTGAACAAGATAATATTACAATGACAGAAAGATGACAGAAAGACGAGCAACGGAATTATTTCTAACACGTTAAGGTAAATATGAACAGATAAAGGGGCAAAAAGTTCATTGCTACTGGGGAGAAGACAAATAAATTATATCTTATAAACAAGGAGTACAATACTGCCAATAGAAATTCTTCCTTCTCTGGTGCTCTCTTCCATCTCTCACTTGTGTGGATTTTGAGATCATTACACTAAGCAGCAGATTTGGGTATCTTGTACTGTTTCTTGAGAAATTGAGATGCCTCTGAATCGCTCCTGTGACATAATATCCTCAATAGGATTTGGGTATCAATACCCAGTTTGCTTTTGCCGCCCTGCATTTCTAACCCGCTAGCAGATTTCAAGTTCTCAATTAATTCCCTTGTCTGCAAGCCATAATTAATAATGAATAATTAGCATCATCAAAAAACACATGACAGTGAAAGTGATTAACTAACTAGACCAACTTGCAATTTTAGCAGTGCATCAGCTCAGATGTAAATCATAAATATACATACAAATGGTTCAGCTCACGCAGTCAGTCAGGAAGAGTTCTTGGCCCCCAGTTTTGGCTCATCAAGCGGGTGTGAAATCTCATATTTCAATCAATAACAATTTAACAGAGAAAGAAGGGAGGTGACATGTTTCATGTGATGTCTTATCATTTGTGGACATTTCAGTCTTTGCAATACAATGGAAAACACCAATAATATATTTTCATGATTTGCAAGAGTTGACTTATCTGGAACTGAAATTACCTTTAATTTAACCAAGTGCAATACAATGGCTTTCAGCAATTATCATTTATCATTTCGATTTATTTATTTTCCCCTAGAGAATTTACAAGAACTAACCTCACAACCATGCAACTTGACCACCTGCCGAACGCGTGCTACATGATTTTCAACTACTCCACGAGGAAGCCCATCTCCTCCAGAAATGAAGAACTCCTGTGAAACAAGCCCAAAATTACGTAAAACATGTATGACTAGTTTTCTTTAGAAGATTATATAAAACCCACCAAAGTGAAAATTGGCACCCTGATGTTTATTATGCCAAATAAGGAAAATAAATGCTACTATACATTATACTATATTCCAGTGATGTAACAATGACCAATTTTAAATACCAATGCATAAGATGTGTGGTTTTTCTTTGCCACAAGAAACTTACTGAAATCAGGTACCTGAAAAATTGTATGATAGACAAGGACTCAAGGGATGTAGAGAAATTCCGTTACCTTCAGTACTTCAAGATCTTCTTCCAAAAGCTTAGCATCGAACGGGGAGAAAACACGTGATGGACCACCATCTACTATAACTCGGTATAAACCATCCTGGAAAAAGGTGAAGTTATTAATTAAGAAGTTTAGCTGATCATGCAAGTACTATGTATGAAGAAAGGGTACAAGGCACAGACCAATGATGCTTGAAGGAGACCTGTCACTACTCGATCCCTGAGTGGCTCCATAATGATATCGCATAGTTGATTTAGTGCCTGAAGAGATTGACAAGGGCAGACAACCCCAGCTTCAGCATCAATCAATATGAATTTGAAAGAAACCAACAACAATTTTTATTTAATAAGTTACTCCATTATTAAATGCAAGGATTTTTTTATTGAAGGTCCCATATGTCAGATTATACAACATTAAGCCTCATCCATTATCAACTAACTCATTAAGTCCCACATGCATCTAAAATACAATATTACCCATCATTAAATCACGCTAAATCTAACACTAACCAAGAATCAGTTGGATGCATCTTGAGGAGAGTCTACTCACTAGAAAACTCATTGAAAACATATGCATCTACAAAAATGATTCTATAGATATGTCTATTAACTCTTCCTTCTTATTAGAAATATGCAAATCATGATCCAAGGAAGAAGTCAACCATAATCGTGAATTGATTGAACTTGGAGGTGCTTTCAAACGTTTTGAGGAGAGATGCATCACTTGAACAATGAATTGAAGGCTATGGAGTATAGGAAGACTTCTATGAATACCATGATGACATGCATTTTGAAGAGTAAACGATCGAGTGAAGCATTAAAGCTTCTTAGTGAGATCCACACTCATGGTGCACAAGATGAGATTTTCCCAGATTTTATTACAATGCTTATTACATCAATTCACACATGTTCAAACATGGCAACGTTCCAGCTTGGTCAAACAATTCAGGATATACCGTAAGTGCAGGTTATTTTTATGCACGAGACATTGAATTTCTGTGATCCATTTTTGTATTTTATTTTTATATTTTAATTTGCTGATCCAACCCAACACTAATTCTCTGTTCAACCAAAAGTGATTTTGAAGACACTACTGATGAGAAAGTGGATATTTAGTTAAATGGTTCATCAATGTGCAGTATTAGTGCGTGTTTTTTTAGATAAATATCTAAATCAAATAGCAGCACTAAATCAGAAAGTAAATATTTAGTTAAAAGGGTTATTGAAGGCAATATTAGTGAGTGTTTTCTAAGAAATTTATCATTTTTAAAACTGAGAAATTTCAGTTTCAGTTTGACAACAAAAATGGGAGCTTTTAAATACACAACTTAAATTTCTCTTTATACCCATCACTTACATTGTAACTATTGTACCTTAAAGAGTGACTCATGTACAAGTGAGTGCAGAGATATTGATCGGTGCCAAATGTTACACATGAAGGCCCTCTAACATACATTTGCCACACCTCCATCCTTGTTACTTGATGCGCTTTACTCTATTTCTCTGTTTACAGGCTGATCAGAGATTTGGCAATGAAACCAACATGTGACTCTTAGAAAGCCTAATGGGTGTATATGGCCTGAGCTGAACATGTCAAGGAAAGAACAAAAGAGAAGCTGATGTAGGATATCATGTGCATAGCATGTGGTAGTTAGGGGAGGGAAATTGTAGCCTATATCTAGAAGAGGCATAACCACTTTGTCACTAATTTTGGAATAATAAACATTGATTGATTGAGATTTCTCTCTCTACATTTTCTCTTTCATATTCTTCATTGGGCCCATCATCAGTTGGTATCAGAGCAATAGGTTTAGGTCCTACTTTCTCCTATTCTTAGTGGTTCATCACCTAATTCACTACAAGGGAATTCACGTACCTGATTTGGACCCCTTTTGTTGTTGACTGAAAGTTGGCTTCGCAGATTCAGTTTCGATCAACGCTGGAACTTTCGATTCGAGTTCATTGACTAAATCTTCGTCTGGGTTCATCACTGGAAGTTCATCTCAATAACCCTAGCAGGCAGAGCGAGTTCGACTTGACATCCATACAATCGATTTTGCGAGTCGGTCTTGATTCTTCCATCTCCAGTAACAAGAACACCATCGCAATTCATGGTCTCTTTGCGAACTGAAGTTGCGATTTGATACCCTTTTGCACATGAAAATCTTCTCACGAATCAAAGTCTGTTGATCACAGCAAGATTGCATGCCAAGAATACCTTGCAATTCAAAGCTTGAAGACATCGTGTGTTCCCTGTTCACCTGATTCGAATCACAACTCAATCTGAGGTTCGAATCATGGTCGCAGTATGAAGCTTATCGAAGCAAACCCATCGCGAAGGTTGTTTTTGGATTTTCGCATGGGTCTTCGCAAACAGGGATGTACTCGCTACTCGCGATTGATCACAGATCTTCGTTACTGATCTGGATTTTGTATCTGGGTTTTTGCACCTGTTTGTGGAGATTTGGATTTCGACTCAGTGGGGAGATTTGGATTCGGACTCTGTTCCAGGTTTGTGAATTTTGGGTTTTTTGTGATTATCTAGGTTCTTGGCACATCGTGAAATTCTGAATTGGTTTTTGCATGTTCTGAATTAGTTCTTAATTCTGTATCTTGGATATTTGGTTCTTATTCTTTGATAACAATTTGCCTGAGTTCTTCGATACACTGTTGAGGCATACTTTCATTTGGATTGATGCAATCTGTGAAGATTTTTTGTGTTGTGTTTATAAACTAAAATGGCTAATTGGGATCGAGGTCGTCGGGGTGGTTGTGGTTGGGCTTATGCCTCGGATTTGGGTGATGATGCCGAGGATAATGGGGTTCCACATCAAAGAGATGAAATGGTTGAGATGATATGGCAAATTGCCGCTTTGATCGAGACGGTGCAATATCTCCTACCTCCTTCCAAAGGTAGTAATGGTTCCAAGTATCATCAACTTGATGATTCCTTTGATGCTCTGCATAGGCGTAGAGCACATTCACAAGGGTCTGATTCTAAATGGAATGACACCGTAAAGGATTTAGTATTTCCCGAATTCCGTGGAAGCTACAATCCGGATGTGTTCGAGGAATGGTTGAAGACAATTGAGAGTCATTTGGAGTATTATAATATGCCGGAAGCAAAGAAGGTGAAATTGGTCTCTCAAAACCTCAAAGGTCGTGCCTCCAATTGGTGAAAACAATTACATGGCTTCGGTTGATGTGCATAAACGAGAACTCGTTTTGATGGAAGGACATTTGCTAGGTTGATCTTGAATAAGGACTTGCAACAATTAAGTCACTTCCCTTGTTAATGGGTTCTTCTTGCACCGACACCATTCCCTATATTATAGATTAGCTTCCTTTGTGGAATTTGTTTGTAGTGTACTTCCTAGTTTTGTGTTTCACTTCTAGTGCATTAGTTGTGTTTTGTTTGTCTTCACTTGAAAATAAGTTCTTTTGAGTGGGAGAGTATGATGTAGGATATCATGTGCATAGTATGTGGTAGTTAGGGGAGGGAAATTGTAGCCTATATCTAGAAGAGGCATAACCACTTTGTAATGAATTTTGGAATAATAAAACATTAATTGAGTGAGATTGCTCTCTACATTTTCTCTTTCATGTTCTTGATTGGGCCCATCATCACAAGCCTCAGTGGTTGACCACTCAAGTGGCTGCTTGAGCAGTAGGATCCTGCAAACACAAAACATTACAGGAAATAAAAACCCAGTCGCAGCAGTGTACCATTTGAGTGCCCAGGGGTGTGGCTCAAGTGGTGGTTGGTGTATGTCCCAAAGATTTGATATGAAAAGACTCCTTTTCAACCCTAATTTGGAGGGAAGTATAAACGAGAAGTCAAGCCACAAAGTTTGCGGTTGTTCAAGCTTGGAGAAGAGGCTCAAGAGCAAAGAGGAAGATCTTTTCAAGATTCATTCATGGCGCTGTCATTGAAGATGGTGGTTTTCCTCCTCTCCATGAGTGGCTAGGGTTTAGATGAAACCCCTAATCAAGTAAGTAGGAGTTTCTGTAATTTGATTATTGGGATTGATTATTATAATGTGAAGATTGTATAACTTTGAGATTAGTTTATAAAATTGTTCCTTTAAAGTTTTCAATGATTGTTTTTTCTTTTTGTGATTGTGATAACAACACTCGTTAGTTGAGATGATCCATGCTTAGGGAAGATGAAATGTCCTACAACCGTAGTTTTAGTAATATACATTTCGTTCTAACCAAAGATAGGCCATGCTTGATTTACAATATGAGTTTCTTTCTTCAAGATCACATTGAGAATCTTGATGAATCATAATCGTGTTGAAGCTCTATCATGTTTAGGATTTCCGCATTAATTAAAAGGGTAAATATGTAAAAATACTACTAATTAAAGGGTTAAATATGTAAAATAAAACCACATGATTCTATTACTTAAAAGTAAGTCCACATTCTTTTGAGATTTGGCATTGAGAAAGAATAGCATGGAAAATGGGACATGATTCTATTATACTATGCAACATTAGTAGCTAATGCAAGTGTAGGAAATGAATGTATTGAAATTATTGATTGATATTCAATATCTTGATTTTACAAGACCAAATGACACTTTTTATATAGGAGATATTACAAACATCATCATAACCCATTAAACCCATTATATACCACTTACATATTATATATTTCTACTATCTACCACTATATATTTCCACTATCTACCACTATCTAGATCACTAACTACATGGGGCACTAACTATAGCACTCACCTACCACACTAATACTCACCTAACACACTCACATTACATTTACTTTTTACATTTACATTCAACAGCCCCCCTCAAACTCAAGGGGGTTAGGAACTAACCAACTTGAGTTTGGAGAGAGTAACAAAACAGAAAAAAATAATCGGACAAATAAAATAAAAGTGGATAGGAGACACTGTATGGTCGTGTCAGACCGTTGTAGAAGACTGTATGGTTATGGCAGACCGATGTAGAAGACAGTTTATGGGGTCATGTCGGACCGTTTGTAGAAGACAGTTTATGGGGTCATGTCGGACCGATATAGAAAACACTATATGGCTGTGTCGAACCGTTGTAGCAGAGAACCGAAATCAATGTCGGAACAGTTTACCGAGTCTTGTCGGACCCATATAGGAGCTAACCGGAATCAATGTCGGGACAGTTTACAGAGTCTTGTCGGACCCATATAAGAGCTAACCGGAATCAATGTCGGGACAGTTTACAGAGTCTTGTCGGACCCATATAGGAGCTAACCGGAATCAATGTCGGGACAGTTTACAAAGTCTTGTCGGACCAATATAGAAGCTAACCGGAATCAAAGTCGGGACAGTTTACAGAGTCTTGTCGGACCCTCAAAAGGCGTGCCCAATCTTATCAAAAGGCGTGCCATCAAAAGACGTGCCATCAAAAGGCGTGCCATCAAAAGACGTGCCCGACAGCCATCAAAAGTCGAGCCATCAAAAGGCGCGCCGATTTGTCGTCTGGCGTTGAGAGGCGCGTGATACGCATGTCTGCCTTGCCTATTTATACCAAGGCGAGGCTGCCGCTTATGCATAACAAACCAGCTGAAAATCTCTGAGAAACCCTTCGTTTTCTTGAGAGAGATATTCTGTAACTCTATTGCCCAGAAAATGGCCTCGTCTTCCCGTTCCGCTACCCAGAACATAGCCTCATCTTCCAGGGGTCTGCTCACTCTCTTTTCCGACCTCAATGAGTGCCAAGAGCCACTAGAGATAACGGGGCAGTTGCCCTTGAACCGCAACCAAGAGCCCCTGGACCAAGCCCCCCTGGTTTTGCGCCGTTGAACTATCCGATGGTGTCAGTGGAGCAGATAATGGCTGCTCAGTCGGATATTGAGGCGAATTATTACACATTAAGGTCATGTGTTGAGACCATGACGGCGGTCAACAACCTGTCGCACCGGCTTCAGAGTAGAACTAATGAGGTGCAGCAGGTAAAAGCCAACTGGCTCTGCTCCAGCGCATGTATACGGATGCCCGAGCAGAGATATGTTGCTGAAGGCAGAAAACAAGGAACTGAAGCAAGGCCACCGTGATGCTCAGATTTGGAGGGCCTCCATATGTGACAGTGGAGGAGCAACGGGAAGTGAACGTGCTCGGCGGCGTGGGAAACACGGAGGCAGGACCGGCAAGGACGCCCAAGACAAAGGCAAGAGAAAAGAGAACAGCTGAAGAGGCGAAAAAGTAAGGCCGGGTTGTTGTGTGGGTTGTGGTTGGAGAATTTGTTTGTTTGTTTTTTTTTTTTTTTTTTTTAGTGTAAAATCGGGGTTGATCCCTGAGATAAATAAATAAATGTTTGTTTGGTTTTGGTAAAATAAAAAATAATAATAATAAGATAATGAAAAAAGGGATGATGCCCACCAACTGAGATGTATAATAAAGAAATAGTGATGGAAAAAGAAAGATAGAAAAACTAAATAAAATAAAATGATAGTGGGCATTGAGTGTGTGCATGTGCTCACCAACTGTGTTAAAATAATGAAGAGAGAGAGTTTGTATGTCAGTAAACTGGAAGATGATTCACCGAGGGAAGATTTGGTAAAGAGGATGAGTCAGTCAGAAAAGAGGTTCTGCTGATTGGGGAATTGGAGGAACTGGCTGAGAATATGGAGCCTGAGCAGTACAGAACGTTGGCTCTGCCTTTGTGCACACAAATTACCAAGTGCTTCAACAGTTGGAACTCACAGGTAGCAGAGCCTTCCATGGGCACATGCTGTTAGAGCAGCATCAACCACAAAAGGAACAGCTTCAAGGACATCCCAAGCAGGTAATTTAGGCCTAGCAGATGTATCTTCGTTTCCAGGTCCTGATGAACTACTACTTCCAGATGTTACACAAGTCACAGACGAGCTTGCTCTATTAATCTTTCTGAACATCATGTTAAGAAGCCCATCAACAATCTGATGAACAGGAGTCCCATGAGCAAGACCTGAGAGGGTTGAAGCTATACAAGCTTGATGTTGCCGATACCATACTTTTAGCTTTGGAAATGAGTCCACAAATATGGTTTTGGAGGCGATGAACTTGCAATAGCTGAGAGTCTCCTTTTATATCGATCACTGTGGATGTTTCCAGAAGACACTGGGTGGGAGTTTCGTACCAATAGGAGGTATTCAGGAGTTAGTTGAGAACCTATTGCCCACTCCATGTTCAAGAGGCGGGTGATTAAACCGCCATAACTTTAGAAGAAGTGCAAATCATTTTGTAAACACAGCGTGGGCAGAGATCTCTTCTCCTGTTGGGAGAGTCCATGAGGCATTGGGAACACATGACCCAAACACCTCACAGATTGGCATCAATGAACCTGCAAGTTGTGGAACCAAGCCATGTAGGAAGAAAATCTGAACACAGTCAACAGGTGCTATTCCAACAAGAAGGACATTCAGCATCGGAGCATAACATATCAAATGGCTCTCACTCCCTGAATAATTAGCAGGAATTGGCGGAGAAAGCAATCTAGTAATAAAACCAACAGTGTGTTCCTGAATATTCCAACCCTGAGTTAGAGAGGCTCCACAAAGAACAGTAGCAGCAGGAATTCACGCTACCACTGGGAGAGAGAGATAGGTTGACTAAACAAAATGATTAGAGCCACAAAGAAAGAGTTAGAAGATGTAGCGGAGTGAAGGTATGGGTATACAACTCCAGCGGGCAGCGAAGGCAAAGTTGCCGGCCGGCTGCCCGCCGGTGAGAAGGAAATACAGGCCTAAATCTTATTGCTCTGATACCATGTAGGAAATGAATGTATTGAAATTATTGATTGATATTCAATATCTTGATTTTACAAGACCAAATGACACTTCTTATATAGGAGATATTACAAACATCATCATAACCCATTAAACCCATTATATACCACTTACATATTATATATTTCCACTATCTACCACTATATATTTCCACTATCTACCACTATCTAGATCACTAACTACATGGGGCACTAACTATAGCACTCACCTACCACACTAATACTCACCTAACACACTCACATTACATTTACTTTTTACATTTACATTCAACAGCAAGTCAAGGAAGAATAAGTAGAGACTCATAGCTTATCTATGACATTGAGGATGGAACTAACTACATGCCTTAAAATATGCTTTTCTATAGGACTCGCCAATTATGTTCTCAGCTAGCAACCAGTTGTAACAAAATTGGATATACTTCATGTAAAAATAACTTCCAATAGATGCAAACCATACCACATCAAGAGGTTCAATTAGTGCTTCCATCCTGGACTGAGAAACACTGGGCTTATATAGGTTGTCAATGAATGCCTCCCTCAGATCCCAGAAAACAATCTTAGTTCCTGCAAATTGAAAACAAATATCACCAGTGGTTAAGTTTGCCTTTAATGAAATAGATATGAAGGCACAACAATTCTCACCTGTAAACTCACAGATACGGTCAATAGCTGCATTTATATCTTTTCTACTTCCATCAAATGTGTCCATTTGTGAGGAACTTCTTGAATTCTCATCAGTGGACTTTTCTACAGATGAAAGGGTCAATAAAATAGGAATTCATAATATAAATCACTTCGTAGGAAAAAATGAAGTACAATTATAATCTACTCATCAAACACATTGCTTAGAGAAATCCCATATATCTTGTAAAGAAAACAATCATGTAACATTTACGTCAATCTAACCCATATACAATGTACAGAGAACCAGAATTCCATAAAATTAAAATTAGGCATCCAGAAGCCCAAAGAACAGCAAAATAATGGATCATGATAATTGGAGGATGGCAATCTACGAGACCAATATTTTCAATCCAGTTTATAATAGACATTTTAGATGTCTCACAGAAAATGAGACACTACTGCCAATATCCCAGATTTCAGTAGTTAAATTGTCCATTAGTTTGAATTTCTACACGGACTGATATTTTCAATAATTTCAATCAACTGTATGCTATAGTTTTGCTGATCTTTCCTTTTATTTTGTCCAAAATATATTAATTTGTTTTCCTATTTTCAGGTATTTATGTAAAAGCAACTCGCCATTTCTAATTACGTGGTGTATGTACATGGGTCCACATCCGCTACGTGGCATTGTCTAATCACCACCACACCACCAATGGGAGACTTTTCCCAGAAGACAAGTACACCATGTTCCCAACTTGTTGATCCCCATAAGGTGACATGTGAGCAAACCACTTGAGTGGGCCTTTCCACGCTCAACCTCATCAACAGGCCCATTCGCTCTAGCTGCGTGCTCAGGCGCAATTCCTTTCCTGGTTCGCTCAGTTGCTTGGCATGCCAAGAGCTCCATCAAATGAGGCCTTAACCTCGAAGATTCATAGGACACCTTGCGTTACCTAGTATGGTAGCAGGCCTAGGTAACTGACTAGGGACCACCAGGGACTTCTGGATTGGAAACTAGAGTTCAAGGGTTTGTCCAAACGCATGCTAAGCCTCTCTCCTCAAGGATATGG
The DNA here is from genome assembly GCA_030407325.1 of Camellia japonica. NCBI lineage: Eukaryota > Viridiplantae > Streptophyta > Magnoliopsida > Ericales > Theaceae > Camellia > Camellia japonica. The sequence goes on from JAPPVO010000029.1 coordinate 91,252,473, forward strand.
TGCACTCAGACCAATCTTAGAGAGTGAGGAGCCTTTGTCCAATGGTTCTCTATTGCGTATCATTGAGCCACTTCAACGTGACTAACATGGACGTATCATACCTACCAACAGTCTACATATGATACATCCCCGAAGGCTACAGAGTTGATTGAGTTTCCCTCAATTTTACCTAGCCAAGGGGGTTGCACCACCTGCCCTCAGCTAAGCTAGTTCCCTTGGCTCACCTTATGTTACCAGAAAATGCTAATACCCTAGCAAATTACGTATTGGTATGCACATTCCGAAACATGGTACACTTCCATTCCAAAACGGTAAATTTAGTAATCCAAAGCGATCCGAAAAGTTTTTTTCAATATATGTCCCTTAAATGTTATCTTAGGAAGAAAAAATTCAAATATAATGAACTAAAATTTAAGATGGGTTAAGTTTTGAAAAGACAAAAAATCAAGAAATGGGTCATAATGCTCATAGAAAATATTACATTTTATTGCATATCTAATAGTTAAAAAAATTTACTCTAGAAATACTTAAATTCTTAAGTATAATATATACAAGTCTACCCCTATCATACCACATTTTAGAGTATGTGGCGTACCACGTTCCTGTTTTCGTTGCACATACCGGAACGATCCACATTCCAGGTAACATAGGGCTCACCATCCTATACAAAGAGAACATCCTCTTGCTCCTCTTAGGCTTAAAGCTCTCCCACTACCACCCTCTCTCTTTCTCTCTCCTAAGGCTGCCTTGGCTCTCTTGTCTCCCTCCTTTGGTGTTCTCTAGTAGGGCTAGGCATAGGGTTATCTAACCTACGAAAACCGCCCTACCCGATCCAACCTGCACTTGTCTGTGCAGTTTCGATGGTTCATTAGGGCCGGATGCGGTTCAGATTTTGCCTATTTTGTGGGTGGGTTGTGGATTTGACCCACACCCGCACTTTATACAATTATGTTTTTTTTAATCTGGATCGCCAGATTAGATTTTTTACTTGTAAACCCTAATTTTATCTCAACAACAGCAGCAACAACCTCTCGCTCAGCCTCTCATTTCTCACACTTGTTGAGTCGTTCAAGTCAGTTCGCCTCTTTCTTTCCATTTGTTCTGTGAGGTAATTCAGATCACATAATAAACAACACTTTTCACATCTTTTGGATCCAATGGGATGATGTTGCCTCCAATTTGGAATTCCCCTGCAAATGCATTTCAATCAAATCAAAGCTTGTTCTTCCACACAGACAAGCTTGTTCTTTCACAGACACAGAGAGTGATGATAGGTTAAGTAACACAAACGTGAAAGCAAATTCCCCATTTTGAAAAGTAAAACAGCATGCATTGGTCCCATTGATCAGGCTATTTCTGTGGGTGACTCAAAATTCCCAAAACTCTGTTCGTCTAATTCTAAAAATCTGGGTTTGGTTTAGTTTTTTCAAATTGTTCTTGAGTTTTTTTTTTTTTTTCCGTTAATTTCTTTTTTTTTTTTGGAAAAGGTCCAATTCGCAAACTGCCCACAAACCCTACCCGCGCAGCCCATAAACTGCATTACAGGCAGTTGTGGGTCCACTTTTCCCAACTTGTACACCATCAAGTGGGTCCAACCAGCGACCCGAACCGCACAAACCCGATCTGTGAGCACCCATGTTCTCCAGCCATCTCAATGCCTTCTATCTTCCCAGCTCACTTCCAACCATCCACACATAGAATACAAAATGTGTATGATCCAATTAGTAATAATATATTTAGTATATTATTGATTTTTTACCATAGGAAGCTAATATATGATAGTGATCCCTTGTTTGAAGGTTAAGGAGTGTCTCATGATAAATGGAGGAAAAGTTTAGTTTGTAAAGATAAGCCTTAACCAAACAGGTAGGGGATAAGATACGAATGAAGGAAGAATCTCATCCACTATGTGTAAGTTTGTAAAAAATGTTTCCTATCATTTAATCACAAGTAAGAAATTGTTACAGCAACTCCGCAATACGGCAAAGTCTGACAGGTCACAATGTATCTCAAATTTTAACTCATGTTCCAGACGGCCATACAGTTGTGACTTATTTTATATGTAACATCAAAGTTTTAGCATAATTTATCACTTATGGGATGGCACAGATTAGCAGGACTCTTGGAACACAATTGGATTATGAGGTTATTTGTTGTGACCTGCATTACAACTAGGAATGAACTGTGGAGAGACACTTTAGAATATAAAGGTTTTACGCCCAACAGAAGAATTTGGGAAAAACCACAAGATATATCAACTACTTCAATTTTGAACCCACCAAACTGTTTTTCAGGCATCGCCACTGGCAATGGACATATTTTAGATGGTTCAGTCTTGTACGATATAGACCAACTAATACATGTTGTAAGAAGAAGTAATTTGATCCAAGCCTAAGGTGCCTAAAGGACAAAAGAAAGACCAAAAGGATATGGGTTAAGTAAAGGAGAACGAAAATGATTTTCTCAAGTTCAACCAAGGGTTTATCTTTAATAAATGCAACTAGAGAAAAAACAGATCAATGTAGCTGACTCAAAAAAATTAGCATTATCAATAGTTCAGTAGCATAATTTTCATTGTAAATTCAGATGTGCTTGTGTGTGTGGATTGTAACATAATGTATTAAAAAAGTCAGGTAAAACACTTTGTCTTGTTAATCCACTGAATGCAATTAGGTTCAATCTCTCGAAAAATAATTAGGAGCCAATCATACATAGCCCTCCCAACTTCCTGGAAGCATAAACAAAAGCAAAAGAAATCAACCCACTGGGTTAAGGGTTTTTTTGTTGTTGTTTTTGTAGTTAGAACTTGCAAAGAATAAGTTTAGAGAAATTTGGGTTGGGCTAAAGCTCAAATTCAACCAATGTGACATTTTTGGGACCATCCACATTATCATCAGAGCATAAAAAACCTCAAATACTGATCAGTTCTATTTATGAGAAAGCCAGTATAACACCCACATGAAAGCTTAAATTCCTTAAAACAAGTTATACATATTGGAAATAGTAAAATGCCCAATGAAAATGCCATTTTCCCATTTTCCTTCAGCTGCAACAGTATGTCAGTTCCAATGGCAAGTACTTTTCAATTGATGGTAGATGGGATTGAAAACAAATTATTAAAATGAAAATAAAGAGATATGTATTGGATGTATGGATACGTACTGACTGACTTGGCTTGTGTCCTTTTTCTTGTCCACCGCTCCCAGATACTTTCTTCCAACTTATTCAGTTGACTAATGGCATACTTAACATGGGAAAAAAAGGAAAAAAAAAGCCTGCATTAGATACAAATAGACATCATCCAATATATATTTTTGATTGCCAAAAGTACTAAAAATTGCAGTTGACTTCAAGATAATACACTAAGAGGTTTTAGCAAACAGTTTATGATCAACATTGTTACTAACTCATTTTGGGAGAAGACAATATTCAAACAATATATGAGGTCCTGTGGCAAGCATTTGGGCTTAAAGTAACAGAAAAATATCCCATGTCATTGACTAGATTTTATTTTTCAAGTTATTGATGATGATACCAGGGCAGGCCTTCTGAATGATTTTATCCATGAATGAGTTCAGAAAGCAACAACTGTAGCAAGAAAAATAAATAAATAAATAAGAATAGGGGAACACAAATACCAAAATAATTACAAACATATGGCGGGTGCAACTTTTTCTGTGCAAAAAAAACACAGCAAAAGTTGTACCCCCACCTTTTGGTAAATAATTTCCCCACTTCCCACTGCCTTGTAATTTACCAGCACAATTATTTTATTTTGTCAAGAGTTGGAAATCATTGAAAAAGGGACTTGCAAACTACTCGTAGTCATACCCACTCCAAGGACAATATTCCCAGCACCACTGAAATTTATTTATATCCCTCAAATTCAAGGTGAACTCATAGGTTTTTTTTCCACGTACTTTACAAAGATAAACCTTCAAAACAATTGCTGGTTTCCAAAAATCAAACTCTCTTCTTTATGTGTGTAGGTCACTGAGCTATAAAAAAAATAAAACAGGTCTAGTTCAAGGGGTCCTCAGTTTCCAAATTTTACTCAGACAGTCTTTTAAGCATTTTCAGCAAGACTACAACCACAGCAAAACTATCAACATGCTGTGCAATTGGAGGTTTCTTACTTTCTGCAGAAACTAGTTCAGAAACCATACTCATCAGTTTAATTGCCAATAAGTAATTTAATTGGCCAAGTGTTGATGCGAAAGACACGTAACGTTTGTTTGAACCTTGTACTATCAATTATTTGAATATTTAACATAATCCAGATTTAGAAGGGGGGAAATGATACAAAGGTCACTCATAAGCAAATCAGCAACTTTCTAATGAGCCAGTTGGCCGTCAACTAGTTGAGATTGCCTGGATGCTAGCACAATTGACCTCATTGTTTTTGCGCATTGCTCAGGAATACGTTTATCTGCTAATATGATGGTTGGATGGACCCTCACAAAAGGGGAGGGAGTCGACTGAACATATCAACCATTTGTGGGAATTTTGCCCACATCTGATCCCCAATTCTTGTTTCCCAAAAGCAACTCCTTAACTAATAATAAGAGGTAGGCTAGCCCTTTCAATCCAACAAAAAGAGTGACTACCCACACGAACTAACTAATTTCTCTTATATCTAGAGTTGAACCCACGTGCTACTTCTATAGAGCAATTGAGCAAATAATTAACTTATTAATTTACAGGGAAAAAATCATAGATAACTTGGGGGTCATATGACTGACACAAGCACTCATCGAACACTCCCCGACACAGGTCATACACATCCGAATGTGATAATATTATTATTTTTTTAGAACCAGACAAGCTCCAACACTTGGGGGGACACAGGTATCCACAGCTAGAGGCACATGAAAGGCATTGCAAATTTGAAAAAAGTAACTTAGTATTCAATGATAAAACAAAAACAACGTGAATTAACACCCTATTAATCCCTCTTTTCGTTGGTAGCTAACTTGGGTTGGCCTCTTCAATAGCTTGATGTGAAAAATGCTTTTCTCCATGGTGACTTGAAAGAGGAAGTGTATATGGATATCCCTTCTGGATTTCCACTTCCCAATAATAGTGGGAAGGTTTGCAGGGTGAAGAAGTCACTATATGGTTTGAAACAATCACCGAGGGCATGGTTTGAGAGATTTACCAAAGCTACGCTTAGATTTGGGTATCGTCAATGTCAAGCTGATCACACCTTGTTTGTCAAACATTCATCGCATGAGAAGATAACTGCATTGATAGTGTATGTTGATGATAATGTATTGACCGGGGATGATATAGTTGAGATGGATAAATTGAAGAATTCCTTGGCTAAGGAATTTGAAATAAAGGACTTGGGAGAACTAAAGTACTTCTTAGGTATTGAGGTTGCTCGATTGATCTAAACATGGTATTTTTGTCTCTCAACGTAAATATGTGCTTGACCTTCTTAAGGAGACCGAGATGTTGGGATGTAAACCGGTGGTGGACACTCCAATTGAACATAATCATAGACTGGGAAATAGTGAAAGTGATACTCCTGTTGACGGGGGTCGTTAATAAAGACTTGTTGGTAGACTTATTTACCTCTCACTCACTCGTCCAAACCTAGCATATGCAATCAATGTGGTTAGTCATTTTATGCATTAGAAGAACTACATGCAAGTGGGAGAAGAAAAAAATAATTACCAACATATGAGGGGGTGCACGTGACACTTGCACCCCCACAATCTTTCATTTGCACCCCACCACAGACACACTTGTACCCCTCATGTATTGATAATTCCCTTTCCCCACCTGCAAGTAGTCCCCCTTATACATTCACCTCGTGAAGTTCATATGGAGGCTGTGTATAGAATTTTATGGTACTTGAAGTCAGCATATGGTAGGGGTGTATTGTTTTCAAAACATGATGATTTGCAAATAGAAGCCTATACTGATGCAGATTAGGTAGGATCCATCATTGACAGGAGATCCACTTCGGTATACTACACTTTTGTAGGTGGTAATCTCGTGACATGGCGTAGCAAGAAGCAATTTGTGGTTGCTAGGTCAAGTGCGGAGGCAGAATTTAGATCAATGGCTCATGGAATATATGAATTGCTGCGGTTGAAGTCACTTTTGAAAGAGTTGGGTTTTGATTAGGACAGTCCTATGAAACTGTTTTGTGACAATAAAGTTACAGTTAACATTGCACACAATCCAATTTAACATGATAGAACAAAGCACGTGAAGGTTGATAGACATTTCATCAAAGAGAAGCTGAATGAGGGTGTGATTTGTGCCGTGTTTGTCAAGACAGGGGTTCAACTTGCAGATATTTTGACTAAAGGAGTGTCTAGTATGCTGTTTTACTCTACCCTTGACAAGTTGGGCCTTCGCAATATCTTTGCCCCAACTTGAGAGAGAATGTTGGTTATGTGTTAGTGAGAAGGGTAGTATTGTAATCTTTTCTATAAGTATAAATATTAAAGAACAGGGAGGAGAACCCTATGTGCTCTCATTCTCTCTTTTCCTAACATCTCTTCTCTTCTCTCCTCTCTCTCTTTTCATTCTTTTATCTTTTCATTTAATTCTTCAAAAACGGTGTAAGGTAATGACGCAGCAAAGGTTGTGAAAACAATGATGTCGTGAAGATGCACAATGCAATGAGAAGATGATGTCAATCAATGCTGATGAGTCACGACTTAGCTCTGATACCAAATTAATGCAGAAAGTAGAAAGAAAAGAAGAGGGAAGAAACGCAGAAGCCACAACATTAATCTAACTCTGAGTAATACAATGCAAAGCCACTTATTTATAGGCAAATAACCCAAATTAAAATAGGAAACTAAAATCTAAATAATAATAAAAAATATAATCCTACTGGGAAAGAAATATGAAAATATCGTAACCAAATATTTATTAATAATAAGAAAATCAACCAATCACATTTATACAACCAGAAAGATTTTTTTCCATGCAACAAGCTTCACCTAAGGTTTCCAAAGTGGATAAGTACCCTCTAATTGCGCCATCATTGCCCCTCCTAGACCCGCATCCAATAGGGGCTAAATCGGATGTACTTTTTGTTTTTTTTTTTTTTTTTTTTCGTACATATAAAAATGTATATTTATTCGTTGATGTGTTCAAGTTGTGTCATGTCCTGATTTTTTTGAAAATTATCGTGTTGACGTGTCTATGTTATGTCATATCCATGTTCCATGGCCACAATTAAATAAATAAATGGTCTAAGAAGCAATAAATACAGAAAAATTGATTCCATGTCCAGCATATAATAAGCCATCTTTATAGTCATTATAATTTTAATAAAAAAAATAAATTCCTTAAGTTCTGCAGAAAAAGAAAAAAAAACAAAGACAAAAACAAAACAAAACAAAAGGAAAGGAAAAAAAAAGACCTGATGTCAAGAAGAAAATGATGTGAGGAGAAGTTGAACTTGAAAGGCTTGAACTTACGTAAAGTGTATTTAACTGAACACACAGTGTAGGCGTCATCAGAGCATTAATTTCAGTAGACCTTCTCACATCAGGCAGCCTGGGATCAATTAGTTCCTTCTTTACAAAGGCCTTAATTCCAGCTTCCTTTTTATATCGTGTAAGGACAGGTACAGGTGGAATTAGATCTTCTTTGCGAGCTGTGTAACCAAAATTACAAGGTTCATAAGGTATAGATTCATCAATACAATGGGTATTACATTTTCCAATTTTGAAAGATGACTCAACAGATAAGATTAGATAGTTGATACAATATCTTGGAGTTATACAGGCAAAAGAAAAGACTAAATGTTTTAAACTGTCGGTTGAAATATATATATATATATATAAGTCTGTATGTGGCATCAATATTATTTTAATGCATTCCACCATTATTTTACACATTATTAGTTTTATCTTCCAATTCCATGTTTATGGGCTTCTAATATCTTTTGAGGTTTGATGTTGCTCTAATGTTTGATATATCTAGTATTGTTACCTTGAGTTGTGAGACATTAAACTTTCTTCGGAGATTACCTTGCATCTTTACAGACTCAAGCGAATTGCTTCTCTTACAAGAAATTAATCTATTTCACTCTTATTTGACTCACTTTTAAAAGTAATTTGTGTTCCTCTCTCCCTTTAAAGAAAATGCCGATTACTATGAGATTGAATTCTACAACAAAATCTAAAATGCCATTTTCAGCTTCAACCATGCAGCATGATAGCTATTCATTTACTAAGACAATAAAAAGCAAGAACAAAGCAGGAGGGTCTGCTCTCCTAAGACACAGTTCCCTGCACTCAGGGGAGGAAGGTCCCATCATTTTGGACCGATGGACGATGTGAAGGTAATAGAACCCCAAAACCACTGAAATTGTTTGTTTCTATAATGAACATAAGATGTGGAATGAGCAATTAGACAGTTTCAGATTGTCAGGGTAAAATAATCCTGCTAAAGCAATTTCCAAGTACATAAACCAGCCAATCAGAATGAGTTACTATCAAATGGACATGCACTAATGAAGATCACAATCACTCAGACTCATAGTTAGACTTATGAGCATTGCATACACAACACAATCCTCAAAAGACACTCCAAACACAAACACAAACACCAATAGCCCATTGAAATGTGTCATCAAAAGAGGAAGTTCAAAGAAAAGGATAATTGCTCATACTTATTTCAATACTTTTGCAACAACACAAGTCCACAGCATATTACTATCACTATCATGAATGAACCAGAAAATTGGAAAAACCAGATGAAACATGCATGTCCAACATGATATATTTATAGACAGAGAGAGAGAGAGAGAGAAGATAATAAATTCATGACTCAAAGTCTATGATATAACTGTCTAACTCATCCTCAGTTTACATGTAAACAATAAAATTTGAAGTAAGAATGTATAAAAGCATATACAAAGCAAGGTCATACCTAACTTGTCAACAACATGTTTTGCATACACTTGAAAAGCATTGTCAATGCCACGAAACAGGCTATTCAATTCCCCCAACCTCATTGGGACCTTAAGAGCAAAAAATTGATCAACAGTCTGCAACCAAAAAGACAACATAATTAACACATTAGTAAGTCACTCCCTACAGATAAAAATGCACAGTAAGCATATAAGGTATAATGCAACTTCTGTAAGGATCATTTAACCTAAGGTGGAAAAGGCAAAAAAAAGATTCTAATAATAAAAGTACAAAGCAGTAATAGCTGCTCGCTGAAGGAGAGAGAAAGAGAGCAAACTCTCTTGAAGTTTTCTTTTTTTCTTTTCACATGTTAAATCAACTCATTACCCTCTATGGAATGGTCCACCCTATACAAACATCCACACATACATATCAACCAAGTCACAATAAACTTATAACAGTAATTTTACAAATTTCAATTCTCCCAAGGCATACAACCCAAGCCTTCCAAACTAAGTTACAAGAATTTTCAAAGTATAAAACAAAAGGTCCAGGATTGCCCTTAACGGCTCCAAATCCTGTAGTAGGACATTAGGCAGAAATCCCACCTGAAGTGAGTAAATAACCAACAAGTCCAGACAGACTTACAATTGTAAGAGTCCGCTACTAAAAATCACAACAAAGAAACCTAAAAAAAAAATACAAGAGCGATTCTTCAAGTTCCCAACATAGCTCAACATGGTCCCCTCTGCTCCTTTCTCGAAAAAGAAGGGGTGAGCTTAACACTCCCAGTAGAAAAAATCTTCTACAACCCAACATGCTATTATGGTATATGTGCAAGTGTACAGGTACAACTAAGTGAATGAGATACATGAATAAACCTATCAACCTATCATGTTCTATTGTAAATCCATTCTAGTTAACAATCTAGTCCCATCCACTAGGATCCCTACCTAGTCCACAATTTAGTTCACACTTGTCCAATTCTTTCAACGGTCACATTCTTCACTCAAACCAACATCCAACTGGAGACTAGCTTACAACTCATGTAATATCCAAATACGTTTGCAACACCAAGCAAACGTACTCACCATAAATCATGTAATGTGATTCATCTCACAGTATCACACAAAAGAAAGGGACATTCATAGTAGTGTGCACAAGTAAATGTTATTATGAATGCATGCCCAAACATATACGTGTTGAATATAGAAATCAAAATATTATGTTTGAATATGTAAATTAGAATAGGAATTATTTTGATTGTAGGAATCTTACCTTGTGTATATTGTTTCCTAAATTGTATCAAGAATATATTATATACATGGCCTCAACCTCATTGATTGGTAAACCAAATAATTCTTTCTATTCTTTTTGATATCAGAGCCTCCCTAGCCGTCTCTCTCTTAACCACCCAACACCACCGATTGCCTTCTTTCTTCTCTTTAGCCTCCAACAGCCTTTTCAGCTCTTTTTCTCCCTTTGACAGCCCTTCCCAGCCTTCTCCTAGCCTCTGACAGCCCTTTCTAACTCCTTTTCTCCCTCTGACAGCCTCAGCCCAACCCCAACCTAGCCTCCATAACCCCTCTCCTTCCTTGTCTTCACCTCGACAGGCCTTCTTTATCCCTGCCAAGGCTCTGGTTGCTGCCGACCAGACTTGGCTCTGGTCTTACGTGCTTCGGCTGCCTCTTTAGGTGGTCCATGGCTATTTTTATCCCCTTATGGTGATTGGACTGATGTATTAAGCCCCTTTGTCTGTCCTTTTATTCTTTTGAGCTACCAGGTTCATTCGGTAGCATCTATTTGGATAAGCCGTTGAGTTTTTTTCGGCTTCTTATTTTTTTCTTGGACTTTGTTGCTATCTTTGTGTGTTTTTCAGCCCCTCTTCTCCAACCATGACTGATCCATCCTTTGCTGATATACCCACCAAGCCTGTCCCAATTAGTTCTGATTTTTCTCTCTCATCACACTACTGTTCATCATATTACGAGTGTGGTGTTCAATGGGAAAAATTTTGCCACCTGGAGCCGCTCCCTTAAACTCTATTTAGGGGGCAAGGGAAAAGCTCATTGGCTTTTATCTTCCACTACCCAGCCTACTGCAACAGATCCTACCCGTGCACAGTGAGATATTGATAACTGTACTATTTTGGGATGGATGTTCAACTCTATGGAAGATAAAATTTATCACATGTTTCTCTATTGTGACACAGTTCCTGATCTATGGCATGCCTTGTGTCACGGTCTTGGTTTTTCCAAGCCAACCGTGCGGCCTTAGATGCTTATGCACGCCTTGCTTGCACCTAAGTAAGCCTTCTTTGGAAGAGAGCTAGGAGAAGATTGCACACACAAGAGAGACTTAGAGAAACTTAGAGAGAGCTCTTAGAGAATGCTTTGCTTGTATTGCTTGAATGCTTTGGATTACACTTGGTCCACTTGGGTGGTTTGGGCAAATGAGGCCCTCCCCCTTTTATAGGCTTACAAAGAATGTTCTAGACCTAGTATGATGGAGAGTGTTCTAGACACTTCCTCCAAATTTATCTTATGGACTATTCTAGAAGTATTCTAGTTCTACATGGATGGAGAGGATTCTAGATCCTTCCCTCATCCTCTCAAAGAACCTATTCTAGAATATACAAGAATTATGTACAAGCTTCTAGACTTATGTACAAGCTCTTCTATGCTCTTGATTGTTCTAGAGAATTCTATTTTAGCCTTTCCTCTTGTAGCCATTCTCTAAGGAGTTATGGAAGCTTCTAGCAATCTCCATAGCCTGCTAGCGCTTTCTTGTGAGGGGCAGCATCAAAATTTATCAGTCCGTGACATTCTCCCCCACCTAATGCGGCGACGCCCTCGTCGCACCTTCCTTGCGAAATCTTTGTGTTTGCTCTTGGAACTTCCAAAAGCATCAACCTTGCTTTCTGGTAGTCCGTTTCTCTTTACCAAGTTTCCAACTTTAAACTCTTGGTGGTGCCTATTTTTATTTGCCAACAACGCTTCTGCTACGCCATTCTTGTTTGGAGCCCGGCAGTAGGTGCATGGCCGCATTGATCCATTGTGCTTCTTCTAACACAATACCGGTGCTTCATATGGTGCCTTTGCTAGTGGCTTGGCGCCTTGCTCCATCTTCTTGGTAGTGCTTACTACCTCTTTCTTGTCCGTCCCCAACTTAATATACATAGCTGATAGAAGTTGGAGTTTAGTATTTACCTTACTCACCATTGGCACCATGTAAGGCCCACCCTCCATAATATACACAGTGTTGTTGCGAGGTAACAGTGCCACGTTGAACTCTCGCAAGAACTCCATTCCTAGCACCACCACGTCATAGTCATCGAGTGATGCTATTGAAAAATCGACTTTTCCGCACCATCCACCAAGGTGCAGCTCAACACCTCGAGCCACGCCATCCACGGGCTTCGCCTTGGTGTTTACTGTCTTCATTAGTCTTTGTCCCTTGTCAAGTTTTAGACCAAGCTGCTTGGCCTACTCTGCCTTGATGAAGTTGTGCGACGCGCCTGGGTCTACTATGACTTGGGTCGCCTCCCCATTGATCTTCGCATCTACGTACATTAAACCTTTATCCCATTAGGTTAATGTAGTAGGCTTCGATTCTATGGCACCAAGTAGTTGTAGAGATCCCATCTGTGCTTGCTCTTCCCTTTCTTGTCTTTCCAGCATTGCACTAAGGCTCTTTCTCTTAGGACAATCTCGCGCCCAATGTGGCCCATCGCAAATGAAGCAGTTGTCCTTGGGCTTGATGTCTTTGTTGGCATCTTTCTTCCTATCTTTGCCCGATGGTGGCTTGCCTCCGCCTTCTTTGTACCTTAGAGCCTTAGAATCCCTAGACTCTTTAGCCCATTTTGCTCCCCCACCGTTGCCTTGACCATCCTTGGTGGACTCCGAGTTAGAAGATTCTGGCTTTGTATATTCCACCAATGTCTCAGCCACGGTGAGTGCAGTGGAAATGTCTTTGACACCCCTTCGTTGTAGCTCCAACTGTGCCCACTGCTTAAGACCAACTGTGAAGTTGAAGAGCAAGTCATCATCACTCATATTAGGAATTTGAAGCATTAACCCAGAGAATTCTTAGACATAGTCCCGGATAGAGTGGGTGTGCTTCAACTCCCTCATCTTTAGTCGTGCTTCATGTGCCACATTTTCAGGATAGAATTGCCTCATTAGCTCATTCTTAAATTCTTCCCATGAAGAGATAGTGCAAGTGCCCTTTTCAATTTCAGAATGCTTATGACGCCACCAAATTCCAACTAGCTTAGTGAGGTAGAGAGAAGCAGTGCGTACCTTAGCCATCTCATCGTTTAAGTTTAAAGCTTCAAAGTACCTCTCTAAGTGCCAGATGTAGTCGTTCAGCTCCTTAGCATCCCTTTTTCCATCAAACTCCTTCGGCTTTGGTGCCTCAAGCCTTGGAGTGAATCCTGCATTAGTGGTAACGCCACCACTAGCCACAGCTTGCTTGCACATGGCCCAGTCCGCCCGAGTCTCCTCCAAGCCGTCCTTCAGCTCTTGGACTTGGTCTTGGCGTTGTGAGATAGCCTTCAGGATTCGTTCTTCAAAGTCATAGCTTTCTTGCTTGTGGCTCTCGTGGTTGGTCCGGATGGTGTCCCGCATGGACTCAAGCAATTCCTCGACTTGGCCTTCCATCTTGCCATCGAGTTGCTCCATTCCTTGTTCCAGTCGATCCAACCGCTTCTTGACATCGGCCATAGCCACTTCAACCTTGACCACTCAGGTCTCCATGGCACTCATGATGTCGCGTGACTTGTCTTTGGCCTTTTTGCCCAAGTTTGCAGCAGTCTCCCTTCCGCGGTTCTCTTCGGTGTGAATTACTTCTGACATAGGGCCCTTCCTTCCTTAGTTACGATGCCTTCGTAACCTGGCTTTGATACCAACTGTCACGGTCTTGGTTTTTCCAAGCCAACCGTGCGGCCTTAGATGCTTATGCACGCCTTGCTTGCACCTAAGTAAGCCTTCTTTGGAAGAGAGCTAAGAGAAGATTGCACACACAAGAGAGACTTAGAGAGAGCTCTTAGAGAATGCTTTGCTTGTATTGCTTGAATGCTTTGGATTACACTTGGTCCACTTGGGTGGTTTGGGCAAATGAGGCCCTCCCCCTTTTATAGGCTTACAAAGAATGTTCTAGACCTAGTATGATGGAGAGTGTTCTAGACACTTCCTCCACCTTTATCTTATGAACTATTCTAGAAGTATTCTAGTTCTACATGGATGGAGAGGATTCTAGATCCTTCCCTCATCCTCTCAAAGAACCTATTCTAGAATATACAAGAATTATGTACAAGCTTCTAGACTTATATACAAGTTCTTCCATGCTCTTGATTGTTCTAGAGAATTCTATTTTAGCCTCTCCTCTTGTAGCCATTCTCTAAGGAATTCTGGAGGCTTCTAGCAATCTCCACAGCTTGCTAGCGCTTTCTTGTGAGGGGCAGCATCAAAATTTATCAGTCCGTGACACTTGTCACAGATGTATGCTCATGCTCATAACAATGCTCAGATCTTTAAGCTCTATCAGGATATTGCTTGTGCTTCCCAGTCTGCCTTGGGTCTTTCTGTGTCAGAATTCTTTAGATACCTTCAAGCCCGTTGGGAAGAATTGGCTCAATATGAGCCCTTGACTAAGTTCCCAGCACATGTTGCTTTTCTTGTGTTCAAACACCTTGCTCGTCAGCATACTTACCAGTTTTTGATGGATTTAAACTCTGTGTTTGAATCCCTTCGAACTTAGATTTTAAACACATCATCTATGCCCTCTCTTTATGAGGCCTTCGCCACCATTGATAGTGATGAGCGTCGTAGGCATCTGGTTTAACCGAATCCTTCTCCCCTGTCTCCAATTTCATCTGATCAGATGACTCTTGTTGCAAAGTCTGGTTCTCGGGGTTCTATTGGTCCAGTTACTTGTCATCATTGTGGCGTTTCTGGTCATGTCAAGGCTCATTGCTTCAAACTTCATCCTGAGTTGAGGCAACGTTCCTCTTGCCCTCGTGGTGCTGGCACCCCTCACACTGCGGCTATAGTGGATTCCGCTACTCCTGCTCCTGGGTCTCCTCATCTCCTCAATTTACAGGAGTTACAGACTCAAATTGGTCAGCTTTAGACTCAACTTGGATCTCTTACCGCCAGTTCTCCTGGCCCATCATCTATCACTGCTGCCACCCTTGCAATAGGTACTTCTACTACTTTACATGTTCGGTCTGCTAGTCCCTCATGGGTTCTGGATTCTGGGGCAAATGATCATATGACGGGTGAGTTTTCCTTTCTTTCTTCGCCAATCTCTGCTAATATTGCCCAATCTGTGTCTTGCTAATGGTTCGTTATCCTTCGTTCGTCATAAGGGTGTAGTGTCTTTATCCCCTACCATTACTTTATCATCTGTTTTATATGTTCCAAATTTTGCATATAATCTCTTATTCGTTAGTCATCTTACCAAACAATTTAATTGTATAGTCATCTTCTTACCCTTTTCTTGCCTTTTACAGGACCTGAGTTCGAAAAGAATTTTTGACAAGGGCTATGAGCGTGATGGGCTGTATTACTTTGGGGATCCACCGGACGAGCCTTCTTCTTCTTTCTTAGCTAGTTTTCAGGCCTCTATTTTGTCTGTTTCCATGTCATGTGTTTTTAATATTCAAACTTTAGAATTATGGCACACTCATATAGGTTATGTTAATTTTTAGTATTTATGTCAACTTTTTCCTCCATTTAATAAAACTTGCAAAGATTCAAAGTTTCATTGTGTGGTTTGCGAATTGTCTAAGCATACCCGTACTAGCTATATCCCTCATATGACTTGTGCTCCTAGTATTTTTGATCTTATACATTCTGATATCTGGGGCCTTTTCCCCTGTCACTGCTTTTTCTGGTCATAGATATTATGTGACTTTTATTGATGATCACACTAGGTGCACTTGGGTTTATCTAATTCGTCGTAACTTTGACGTCTTTCCCATTTTGGTCCAATTTTTACAGATGGTTAAAACTCAGTTTCATACAATTGTTAGGATTATCCGTTCTGATAATGGTGGGGAATATATTTCTAATGCATTTCGTTCCCATCTTAATCAAACCGGTATTCTTCAACAACTTACTTGTCCTTGGACCCTTGAATAAAATGGTATTGCTGAACGCAAAAACCGTCATATTATGTCTATTGTCCGGTGTCTTCTTCGAGATATGGGTGTTCCCAAGCCTTATTGGTATATGGTTGTCCTTATTGTTGTTTACCTCATTAATAGGACCCCTAGTCGTGTGTTGCATAGACTCACTCCGTTTCATACCCTTATGTCCACCACCACTTTGTTTCCACTCTTACTTCGTGTCTTTGGGTGTACCTGTTTTGTTTAAAATCAGAGTCCCACTCACACAAAGTTAGATGACAAATCTATTTGTTATATATCTTCTTAGGGTACTCTTCCATGTCCAAAGGGTATAGGTGTTATGACCCTGTGTCTCGTCACTTTCACCACACTTTGGATGTTACGTTTTGTGAGGATCTTCTTTTCTTGGTACTAAGTACTTGTGAGAATATATTGTGTATATATGGCATTGTGTATATTAGGAATTAGGCATAAATTAGGCATATAGGCCTATTTCCTTTTTCAATCTTTCCTTGTTCAGCCATAGCTTAGAGCGATATAAACTAGTGACTACTTTGTAACACAACACAATTGAATATACAAGTTTATTCAGAATCTTACATGGTATCAGAGCAACACGATCGCTAATTTCGTGGTGGCTAGGGTTTCGCACAATTTGGTCTCTCTGTCTAGTTCTTCAGTTGGCTTGAAGTCCTCGACTGGTTTGACGTTGTTCGACAACCCATCTGGTTCTCCATCAGCTTCTACTCTCTGATTTTGCCTTTGAAACTTACAGTCAAAGTCGAGTTGGAGCTTTGGTTCGGAATCACGTTTTCTATCTCTCGCTTGTCGTCGTCGACAGACTTTAGTTCAAAATCACGTTTTCTCGCGAAATCACACCATCATCTGTGACTCTCTGATCTGGGCCTCATCATCCGTGACCTCTAGTTGGATCGTCAGGTTATGGAGTTCATCTCTTAGCTTCGATCACCTTCAGTCTCTCTCTGGTTTCGTCACTCAGCTTCGATCTCTCTCTGGTTCTTGATTTGTTCGGTGGTTCTCAGCACTATTCTCAGAATCTACTTGGGTCTTATACTTAATACTTATTTTCAGGTTTATTACACTACAACCCCCAGGTTTCTCGTTATTACCCTTTGCCACCTAGTTATCCATTTTGGGTTTATTACACTTCAACCTCTCAAACTTTTGGTTATTACGATGTCTCTAGCTTTTGATGAGTGTGCCTTCTGCCATCAAAGGGGTCATTGGAAGTATCATTGTCCTAAGAAGGGATGTTTATCTACTTTACCTGTGTCTGCCTCGTCTTCTCAGTAATTTCCGATCAAGTTTTGCTATCCTCCTCCTCTGAGTACCGTTCGGCCTCTCGCTGATTCTACTGCATCTGCTCCGGCTCCTGATCCTGGCTTGGCTTCCTTGAATGCTCACATTAGTAAGCTTCAGTATACATTGTCTACCTCCCAGCCATTCCTGTCTGCTTCCATTGTTTCCTCTCTTCATTCAGGTTTGCTTAGGTCTTCTTCAGGTATTTCTTCGTCTGTCTGGATTTTTGACTCTAGTGCCTCTCATCATATGACTCCCCATCTCTCCTTACTTCAAAATTGTACTTCCCCTCCCTTTCCTATTACTGTTAATACTGTTAATGGGTCTAGTATGTCTGTTATATCTGTTGGGCCTGTCTTACCGTCTGCTATGTCTGTTGTCTCTATTCCATCTATCCTATATGTTCCTCAGTTATTTGTTAGTTTATTATCTATTAGTCAACTTAATGCCTCTGGTTTTGATGTTATCTTTTCTTCTTCTATCTGTTCTGTGCAGGATGTCCAAGCAGCAGATTGGGACTGGCTGTAGAGTTGGAGACCTCTTTGTGGTGGAGAGTTTGCATCTGCCTATGATCTCCGACTGCTTTTTCTTCTTTTCAGTTAGATTCTCTATCAAGTCCTTTCTATTTGTGGCATTCTAGATTAGGACATTTGTCTGTTGACCGCTTACGGCCTTTAGCTCAGTCAGGTATATTGGGTAAAGTTTCTCCTAGTCAACTTAGTGAGTGTCGGGGGTGTAAACTTGCCAAAATGACAGCCTTACCTTTCCGTAACAGTATTTCTATATCTGCTACACCGTTTTCTTTGGTTCATACTGATGTCTGGGACCCTTCTCCTGTTCTCACCAAGGGAGGTTTTGCATACTATGTGTCCTTTGTTGATGATTGCACTCGTTACACTTGGGTTTATCTTATGACTCATAAGTTCGATTTCTATTAGATATATCGTATCTTTCAGTCTATGATTACTGCTCAGTTTGGGTCTACAATTAAAGTGTTACGGTCTGACTTGGGTGGGGAATATTTTAAAAATGAGTTCTATGAGTATTTGGCCAATTTGGGTACCATTCACCAAACTCCCTGTACAGATATGCCTGCCCAAAATGGTCGAGCCGAGCGTAAACACCGTCATCTCCTTGAGACAGTTAGGTCTTTTCTTCTCTTGCCTCAGTTCCGGCTCCATTCTGGGGAGAGGCAGTTCTTACTGTTGCTTTTCTTCTCAACCGCATGCCTACTCCCTTCTTCGTGTGTTTGGGTCTACCTGTTTTGTCCTTCTTCCTCGCAAAGATAGGACCAAACTTAGTGCCCGGTCTGTCCTTTGTGTCTTTTTGGGTTACAGTCTTACTCAGAAAGACTACCGCTGTTACGATGCCGTCTCTCGTCGCCTTTATGTCTCCCGTCATGTTGCCTTTCTCGAACGTCTGCCTTACTTTTAGTTTCCCCCTCTCACTGCTCCAGTTTCCAAAGAGGATTTGGTTCACATTGACCCCTTTCCTTCTGAGGTCCATCTGATGAGTACATCTCCATTGTTCCTCTTGAGCCCATTCCTACTTCTTGTCTGCGTCACCTATGGCTCCTTCTCTTTCTTCTTCCCCTCCGTTGTTGGTCTATTCTTGTTGCCAGGCTCCTCCACCACCAGTTGTCTTTACTCTGGTTGCTGCTCCTTCTGCTTCTGACGACTCTGATCCTGCTGCACACCGATATCCTACTCGTGAGCTTCGTCCTCCAAACAGGTTGGGTTGGTCTAATACATGTTTTTCTGCTTCCTATCGTACCTTTTTGTCTGTTATTCATTCTTTTTCAAAGCCACAGTCTTACACGAAGGCTTGTCAGGATCCTAATTGGGTTCAAGCTACAGAGGATGAGTTGTTTGCCTTACAGAAGACTAACACTGAGGAGTTGGTTCCTTTGCCTGCTGGCAAGAATCTGATTGGTTACAAATGGGTCTATAAAATCAAGACTCATTCTGATGGTTCTCTCGAGCGCTACAAAGTTCGCTTGGTTGCCAAGGGTTTCTCACAAGAGTAAGGTATTGATTATGAGGAGACATTTGCCCCTGTTGCCAAGATGACTACTGTTCGATATTGGCCTCTCTATCAGATGGACGTTAAGAATGCTTTTCTTAACGGTCATCTCACTGAGGAGGTCTACATGCGTCCTCTCCCTAGTCTTCCCCACTCCTCTGGGCAGGTTTGTCATCTTCGGTGTGCACTATATGGTATGAAGCAGTCTCCTCGTGCTTGATATGATCGCTTTCAGACTGCCGTTACCGAGCTTGGGTTTCATCCTGCTTCCGACTCTGCTTTGTTTCTGAGATATACCTCGACTGGTTTTGTTGCTCTCCTACTCTGTGGATGATATGATCATCACTGGCTCTGACTCTTCTGCTATCTCTGAGGTCAAGCAACATCTCTTCCGCACCTTCGAAATGAAAGATCTGGGTCCATTGCGGTATTTTCTTGGTATTGAGGTTGCCTCTTCTCCAAAGGGCTATTTTCTGTCTCAGGCCAAATATGCTAATGAGGTTATTCACCGTGCCGGTCTTACTGATACTAAGGTTTCTGATACACCCATTGAGCTTAATGTGAAGCTCAACTCCACTGATGGTGTCCCTTTGGATGATCCCACGGTCTGTCGCGAGCTGGTGGGTTGTTTAGTTTATTTGACTGTCACTCGCCCTGATCTTGCTTATGCTGTTCATGTGGTTAGTCAATTCGTTTCTGCTCCTCGTTCTACTCATTGGGCTGCTTTGGTTCGCATTCTTCACTATCTCCGGGATACCATCTTTCAGGGCTTGCTGTTTTCCTCTACTTACTCTTTAGACTTGGCGGCTTACGCTGATTCTGATTGGGCTGGTGATTTTAATGATCGCAAGTCCACTTCTGGTTTCTGTATGTTTCTTCGCAATTCCTTGATTTCTTGGAAAAGCAAGAAACAAACTGTTGTTGCTCGCTTTACTGTCGAAGCTGAGCACTGTGCTATGGCTCATGCTACTGCTGAGCTTGTTTGGCTTCGTTGCCTTTTCTCTAATTTGGGTGTCCCTCAGTCTTCTCCGACCTCTCTCTATTGTGACAACCGCAGTGTTATTCAGATTGCCCACAATACTGTCTTCCATGAACGGACTAATGGGGTTGTTTGAGGTGTTCTAAATAAGTGCACTTTTTGTCTTTTTGGACTAAAAAATTAAGGAAGAAAATATGGATGTTTGGGTTAACTTTTTGACTTTTTATGAAAAAATGTGTAATAAAAAATTGTAAAAATTGATTTGTAGGGAAAAATTAGGATTGGGAGTTGTGCAGCCGTAATTGTTGACTTTTGGTGAATAGTATTAACTTTTTAACTTTTTAACTTTTTGAGTAACTTTTTGACTTTTTGACTTTTTTGTAATATGCCAAACTTGGCCTGATTGTCACTTTGTTCGCCAGCATCTGCAGTTTGGCTCTATCTCGCTTCCTTTCGTCTCCTCGGCTTTGCAACTTGCGGACTTTTTCACCAAGACTCACACTACCGCTCGGTTTCAGTTTCTTCTTAACAAACTCTGTGTTTTCTGCTCAAACACCTTGAGTTTGAGCGGGGGTGTGAGAATATATTGTGTATATATGGCATTGTGTGTATTAAGAATTAGGTGTAAATTAGGCATATAGGCATATTTCCTTTTTTAATCTTTCCTTGTTCAACCATAGCTTAGGCCTATATAAACTAGTAACTACTTTGTAACACAACATAATTGAATATACAAGTTTATTCAGAATCTTACAGTACTAACCCTTCTTTGCAGGCTTCTCCTATTACTTCCACTGTTCACCTGGTAACCATTTCGGGCGAGGTTGAGAATAAGGTTGTCCCCCTTCCTCCTCACCCTTCGACTTCTCCCCCATTGCAAGTATCCACTCGTAGCCCACGCACTTTGCCCCCCTGTCACCTCTCTGATCTCTGAGTTAGGTAACTCTTCTTCTTTAGCTACTCCTCCACCTCCGCGTCATAACCCACATCGGGATCAACATCCTCCAAATCGTTTAAGTTATTTGAGTAGTACTAATCATCCTATTTCCCAGTATCTTTCCTATGACAGGGTTTCCCCTTCTTACCGTTCTTTTCTTGGTAAGCTTGAGTCAGAATCCATTCCTTGTTCTGTGTCTGAGGCCTTTCAAAATCCCAAATAATTGGCGGCTATGCAGACTGAGATGGCAGCCTTAGAACAGAATTGGTTCCAAATAGGTGTTCACCATAAAGCCCGCTTGGTGGCCAAAGGTTTCACACAGATTCCTAGCAAGGATTTTGGCGCCACTTTTGCCTCTGTCGCCAAGCTTACTTTTGTACATCTACTTATCTTCCTTGCAACATCTCATTCTTGGCCTCTTCATCAGCTTAATGTCAATAATGCATTTCTCCATGGAGATCTTCTTGAGGCGATTTACATGGCTCCTCCACCCGATTTTCGGGCTGAGCGGGAGTATTCGGAAAATGTGTGCCGGTTATGTAAATCCTTGTATAGTCTGAAACAGTCTCCACGAGAATGGTTTGGTCGCTTCGGTTCTGTTATTATATCTATGAGCTTTGTTCAGTGCCACTCCGATCACACTTGTTTCATTCGCCAGAATTCTGCAGGTCAGTGCATAGTCTTGTTAGTTTATGTGGATGATATTATTCTCACAAGTGATGACTTTGTCAATATTTGTTAAGCAAATGAGGACTTGGGCCAAACTTTTGATATTAAGGATCTGGGATGTCTCAAATATTTTTTAGGAATTGAGGTGGCTCGCTCAAGGGAGGGGATGTCCTTGTCTCAAATATTTTAGGATACTGGTATATTAGGGTGTAAACCTGCTTTTACCCCTATGGATCCTAATGTCAAACTCATATCAAAGCCTGGTGAGTTGCTAGATGACCGAGGCATGTAGCAGCATCTTGTTGGACGCCTCATTTATTTGACCAACACTAACTCTAGCCCTGACTTGACTTGACATTTGCAGTTAGTGTTGTGAGTCAGTTCATGCATGCACCTCGTAAAGAGCACCTTGACGCAGTATATTGTATTTTGAGGTATTTGAAGACTTCTACTGGCTTGGGATTATTCTTTACTGCTGGTCTCCAATCTAGGCTCTCCTGTTTCACCGATGCAAACTATGAAGGATATAGGATTGATCGGTGTTTCACTTCTGATTTCTGTACTTTCTATGGTGATCATCTTATCTCATGGAAATGTAAAAAACAGGCGGTGGTTTCTAGGTCTTTTGCAAAGACTGAGTATCGAGCTATGGCACATGGGACATGTGAGATTCTTGGATTCGCTCTATTCTGGCATAGTTGGGTTTTGAAGAGACTATTCCTTCCTCTTTATTTTGTGATAACAAATCTGCCATGATGTTATCATATGATTCTATGCTTCATGAGCGTACCAAGCATATCGAGGTTGACATACATTTCATTCGAGAAAAGGTTTGGACTGGCATTGTGCATTCATCCTTTGTCTCTTCTTCTCAACAGTTGGCAGATATGTTCACAAAATCTATGGGACCAACTTTGCTTCAGTCTTCCATTGACAAGCTGCGTTTGTTGAATATCTTCATGCCAGCTTGAGAAGGAGTGTTGAATATAGAAATCAAAATATTATGTTTGAATATGGAAATTAGAATAGGAATTATTTTGATTATAGGAATCTTACCTTGTATATATTGTTTCCTAAATTGTATCATGAATATATTATATATACATGGCCTCTACCTCATTAATTTGTAAGCCAAATAATTCTTTCCATTCTTTTATACGCACACACATACACATTCTCAGAATTTTCAAACATTCCTTACACTTGGCCTCAGCCTAAGTCGAGTGCAATTTCTCACACCTTACCTCAGCACAGGTTGAGTGACATTCCGGCCATTTCCAGTTACCACCTGAAGGAATCAGTAATCCCATTTAATAGGTTGAATTCCGGATTTCCCAGTTAGCACCCGGAGGATCTGGAATCCTATCAATAGGTTCAATATTCCACAACTTGCCCCGTAAGTACAACACAACAACATTCTTCCCCAACGAAGTGCCAACACAATCATTTTTTTTGAAAGTCAACAAAAATTTTATTAAAGAAGAAAGTGAGGAGGACAAGAAGTCCTCAAACAAAGAACACGAACCCAATCAAAATAAAAAACAACTATCAAAAAAGAAAGAGAAAACAAGAAAATCCAAACACTAGGGGTTGCAAACAGCAAACCAATCCCTAGAAATCAAGAAAGTGGAACTCCTTTAAACGGAGGAGACACAAAAGCCCAAAATGAAGCCAAAAAACTAGCCCTATCCCACAAAGAATCAACAACAACCTCCTTTCCATCAAAGATCCTTGAATTCCTTTCTAGCCAAATAATCCAGAAAATAGCACAAACAATACAAGACCACAAGGTTTTGGCTTTCTTAGAGCCGCCGAACCCGTCAAACTTGACAAGAAGCATATGTGTGCAATCCCGTGGAGCAGCCCATTTAACATCACACAAACCAAATAGACGCTGCCATAACTGTATAGCTACTGAGCAATGAAGAAAGAGATGATCCGCTGATTCCGAACTCCTCTTGCACATCACGCACCATTGAGGGCAAAGATAGTGATTAGGCCTTCTCCTTTGGAAACGGTCATTGGTCATGACACCTCTATGAGCTAAGGACCACATGAAAAACTTCACTTTATGAGGAACACCCACTTTCCAGATTTTCATATGAAGAGGAAACAAAGGAACGGAGGACTTATCAATGAGATTGTCAAACAAGATTTACAAGAAAAGACCCCTGAAGAACTGATATTCCACACCCTTTTGCCAACATAACCATTACCCAAGTTACTTTAATTTGAGTTCAAACTTTATAGCATTCCTCCCAAAAAGAGTAACAATAGAATCACTTTTTAATTCCTAATCATGATTCCTCAATTCCTCCCTTCCCTTTTCCCTTACTCCAAGGTCTTACCCTTCATTTCTAAATTTGTAAACACATTCTCAAATGTGTATAACACTAACAAATTCATCAATTTAAACAACACGTGCATCATGTATGATTAGTTCATTTTCCCTTCTACACTACAACATTATACATTCTAAAATTCCAAGTTATAAGCTGGCATCAATGTTCTCCACTCCAAATGAATATCTAGCACCTTAACGTACTCAATTTCAATAATCGTATTCAACTTTCCAACCTGCTCATTTATGATTCGAAACCCCCAATTTCCCATGTTATTTTCATTCCTCAAATGAGTTCAACTGTACCAGTTTCACCACTCAATATCACCAATTACAAACCCACATGATAGTAAATTAATTCAACAAATTCCTCAAAATGAGTAGATTAATATTCCTCAATAATTGAGTTCCAACAACACTCCATATATATATATATTCGAAACATCAAGGGTTATAACAAAATCCTAACATGCTTAAATTTGGTGGTTTAACTCCAACATGTTCCATAACAATTAAAACTATCACATGCTCAGCTACATTATCAATCACAATATTAAACTATAAAATTGAGAATACATGCAAAGGATTTACTAAAACCCCTAACATGATGGATCACAAAATATAGCAAATAAACTAAGAAAAACATACTAGCATGTAAAAGAAGAGAATAAAGTTCCTACCACAACCAAAGAGAGAAAAGGGAGAAAACCCTAGGTAATAATGAAACTTGGCGAAACGAAAATCCAGAACAGTAGCAACGTAGTCCTCAACAAGATCTACAACTTTAACTCTCCAGTGGAAGGCTGATTCTAACTCAAGGTAGATGAAACCCAAGCTCGAAGTTCTTCAACAATGGTGGAAGTAGAGAGAAAAGAGAGGTGTAGAGAAAGAGAGAGTAAAGTTGAAATGAGTTATTCTGAGTGAAAAATGTGCCTATGAACAAGAAGTGGGTCAAAATGAATGGAGCGGTTGACATCACCTCACACTAAGTCAAATCCATTGCACCGCTCGAGTGGTCCCATAATCTCCCAGATTCTGCATCTCTGTAGAAGAAGAAAAGCTGCAAGGTCTGCTAGACTCCTCGAACGGTCATTTCACCTCTCAAGCGGTGAACCCTAGTTTGCAGCTCCTGAGCCTCTGAAACCACATCTTGCAATCTAAACGACCACTCGAGTGAACACTTCACCGCTCGAATGGTGAACGCAACCTTATGTCCTCCAAACAAGGTCAAACTCAAGCACGAGACTCCAAAAACTATCACCAATCACAGAAACAAAAATGCAACACCATAAATGTAATAAACGAGGTTCAATCACATTCTTACAACCTTGGAAACAAAAAAGCAAACAAACAACCGACTCCGTAAGTTGTGCCAATCCATGGATCCAATTACAAATAGTCCAGACCCAATTACAAATAGACCAGACCCAGAGAAATGTCATTAAGAGTTGGGTTTGGAAACTTGGAACATTACAATAAGAAATTGTTAAGGCTAGATAGAGTGCTCATCACCAAATGAGCTAACCATCTTTATGGAGGCTAATACGTCCATGAGCAGAGATATTCTATCATGCTTCCTCAAAATTATTTAACAAGAGTTCCTTGGGGAAATATTTACTCAAACAAAACCCTGAAGTAATGTATGCCAACAAATATAGGTTACGATGGCATGCATACCTCTTCAACAATCCTGTAAACTTCAACAACTGAACTTCCATGTCGCTGCTGAGGTGATACCGGTTCCCAACGCTGTAAAATACAACATGCACTAAGCCGCATTAGGAACAAAAGTAAACTAAATATATGAACAGAGAAAGAAATCAGCTAAACAGCAAACCTGGAAACTAAAATATGTGCATTTAAAGAAGAAATAAGCAAGTTTAAGCAATGGTGGAAGAAGGGGCAGCAAAAATACACAAGCATGATAATGGGAAACAACAAAACAGCAACCAGTGTTCATTTGTTTGGGTCTGGTTCTTGAATACTAGATAATTACCGACTAGAATAGCATTCTTGCAATCATCATTGAAGGAGGCAATGGGGAGACAGAAACCCTCAAATTGGCATACTGGATAATTGTACAACCCATCTTAGCAACAGTAGTAACTACAGAATGACATTTTTTACTTCAGCATTAGATCAAAATTTTCCAAGAAATGGCAGTACCTAAGAAAGAAACAGAAGCCAGTACATGAACACCAATCACCGACATTTTTGGCCTAATATCTGAATATGAACAAAGCAAGAATGAAGAAGAAAATGGTGAGAGAAATGCACTAAATATGATGCCACGAAGTTAAAGAATACTGTGGCATAATGGGTGAAATGTGGAGCAACAACAAACTGACAAAACATGCGACTAGCACGAGCGATATCAAGCTGAAGGAGAGTGAGAAGGTGCTTGCCATTACTACCTCAAAGCTTCACATGAAGCATTATAGGAGTAAGAGAAGCATCAGACTATGAGTGTCTGCTCAACAAGAACTGGAGATCAAATTGGCAACATATTTCTGTTCAAAAAGAAAATAATTGTGGACTGTTGGCAACCTCAAGAAGTTAAAATCTAAGTCTTTCTATATCTGTGATGAATACTTGGCATACTAAATGTGAGGCAATAATACTTGAGACCCCCACCACCCCCACTGTTTTTTGATTGGTTCAAATTTTTTTTTTTTTTTTTGTTTAAGTCTTGCTTTCACAGGGAGCCATGTGGAGCTGGGGGTGTTGGGGGTCACCCCCCACTGGGGGTCCCAGCACGGTTGAATGTGAGGAGCAATTATTTTAACAAACATGACCTGTCTCATTTTCTTCACATCAAAAAGGGTGAATTGCAATGATCTCCCTTGAGGTATAGGAATCAAAAAAAAAAAAAAACACTAAGGGCCTGTTTGGTAACAATTTTATTTTCAGTTTTCAGTTTATATTTATAAAAATTTTAAAAATTGTTATAAAAACTTGTTTGATAATTTTTTTTAGTTTATAAATGGTTGTTTCAGTTTACAAATTTGAGAAAAATTGTAAACTCAAAAAATGAGTTTACATTGATTTTTAAACAGAAATTTAAAAATTTGACCAACAATTTTTTTTTTCAAATATTTTTCTTTTCAATTATAATGTGTATGATCCCATTTTCATAAATAATAAAAAATAAATATAAATATTTTAGGTCTGGACAAATTTGTTTTTTAGTTTATGTTTTTAAAATTTTTCAAATATTTTGTTCGAACCAAACGCGTTTGTAGTTTATGTTTTACTAAAAACAAACAAAAACCATTTTATAAAATTTTTGTAAAGATAAACAGAAAATGTAAACGTTACCAAATGCTACCTAAGGTTTTGAAAACCTACAATTACCTCCCTTGTCGTGATACAGAACTAACACACCAGGGTAAAATGATAATAATAGATATTATAAAAAAAAAAATTTAATAGAAAAAGTATTGTATTTGATAGGATTAGCTATGTACCACAAACATTGTACATGTTTAAGACTTTATAATAATTACATGACAAGTGACAATCAAGTCAAATAACCAATCTGGTTGTAGCACTATAAGAAAACACTCCATATAAAACCTAACCTTGTCCACTGTTTCCCAAACAAGTCTACTTTCTCTCTCTACTCATCTCTAACTCTTTGCTATTCTCTCTCTATTCCAATTAGGGGTGTAACTTGGGCAAGCTTAAGCCAAGCAACCCGGGCCCAACCGGAAATTTTTTAGGGCTTGGGAAACATATATTTGAATTAGGTGAGGGCTTAGACAGAAATTCAGAAAACTGAATTAAATTTGGACAGGCTTTGTTAGAGACACCAAATTACGCGAAGCCTGAATTGTATATATAATATAATATATATATATATTATATATAATAATTAAATATATATATGTAATTATTAGCCGTTAGATGATATTAAAATAATTTAAATCGTTAGATCATATTCACTATATATTGTGTTACATGGACTCGCCGGTTTTAGCCGGAGTACCCGTGTCAACACGACATGACACAAGTACAAGTGCGGCATTTGAGTCAGACACAGCACCTTTGTGATGGACGTGGCTGATCACAGATGACAAAGACAAAGACAAAGACAAAGACAAAGATAAAGATAGATGAGTCTGCTATGGGGAACCGACGAAGACGAAGAACGAGGAGGATCAGAGACAAACCTATATGTGGCATTGATTTGAAGCCGCATATGATGAACTTCACAATTTCTACGCTTGTAACGTTGGGTGGCTTAGGGTTTTTCAATTCAGTTCAGATTTGAACTCATTTCAGTTTTATTTTGGTAATAGGCTAGGGTTTCATGAAGATGTATATATGTTTAAGCCCAAATGCCCAACCCAAAAGATGATCCAATATAAAATAAAAATGTTCAGCCCTCATATTAAAAAAATAATAAAAATAAATAATTAATTAATTAATTAAAACCTAGGCCCTATTAAATAACAAACTTGCTTAAGCCTATTAATATTCAGTCCAATAATATTGCTTTTAATAATATTACATTACTTCTTTTTAGGCCTTTCCTCTTTAAATTGTTTTGCTATTGCTATTGCTATTGCTAATTAAATCAAATGTGTAAATATCACCTTTAAATTCATCATATATTTTTAAAAATATATACAAATAATCATATCCCGTACCCGTATCCAACTTTTTCTCCATGTGCCCATATCCAAAAATAAAAAAAAAATACAAATGGAGAATCCAAGGCCTTTCCTCTTTATTGCTATTACTATTGTTAATTAGATCTAATGTGTAATTAATTACCTTTAAAATCATCATA
This sequence comes from Camellia japonica, assembly GCA_030407325.1. Taxonomy (NCBI): domain Eukaryota; kingdom Viridiplantae; phylum Streptophyta; class Magnoliopsida; order Ericales; family Theaceae; genus Camellia; species Camellia japonica. The sequence continues at coordinate 91,281,556 of JAPPVO010000029.1, forward strand.
TATATGTAAATAAATGTATCCACGTACCCGTATCCAACTTTTTATCCGTGCCCATATTCTAAAATAAATAAAAAAAATGGAGAATTCAACTCTTGGACACGTATCCATGTCCGACACTTTAGCCGAGTCCATGTAACATAGACTATATGTATTATATACACAACACAACACAAAAATCTTACCTCAATTTTTTTTCACTCATAAATTGCAAAGACCACTGCGGCACATTGGGTCTTCAATCCTTATCCTTCTTCTCTCCATCTCTCTCACATTAGATAAATTAATTGTTTTGATGTTATTAAAGATTCTACCAAAAAAATAATAATACTCTAATTTTAACAAATCAATCAACCTAGCTTTCACGCACGCACGCCCACACACACAACCAAAAAAAAGTGCAATTCAGGCACTTCACGCAACTCGGACCTAACTCAGGTCGGGCTTGGGCAAACAACCTCGGGTGGCAAGTCGGATTGGAAAGGCCTAAGCAACTCTCAGTTCAACTCGAGCTGGGCTTGGCCAACCTCTTAAACCACCCGAGTTGCACTTACCGCCGTTAACGCTACCCACTCCACCACCACCATCTTACCACAACCACCAACACCCACTACCACTTCCAACCAAAACCACACCCACACCCACGGATATATAATTAACATCTCCAGCTAAAGCTTCATCCATGACCACTACGAAACCCCTACTACAACCTCCATGTCGACTCCTTTCACTAACCACATTCAACACAACCATCCCCATATTCTCTCTAAAATCTCTCACTAAAAAACTCTCCACATTAAATGTGAGAACCAAAATATAAAAATAAAATGAATAATTAAATAATAATAATTTTACAAACCTCAAATATTTTTCTTATAAATATTAAAGTGCAAATTAAATATTATTGGAGTGTGTTTTAATTAAGTTTAAGCTTTAAATAATTTATGGTGCAGGTCTATAATGACAATATAAGGTTTTAATAATATATGTAAAAAAAAAAAAATATGTACTAAATATAATTTATCAAATAATGTTATTTTATTTTGACTAATAAGGCGAAGTATTATAAAACAAATAAAATAGTTAGTAGGTCATTTTGAAAATTTATTATAGGAGGATAAAACCCTAATGGTGAGATATCGTTTCTTTTCTAAACTACCTTAGCAGCAGCCGTGAGATAGAGAAAAAAGAGAGAGGAGGGTGTCATTTGTGAAGGAAATTAAAGAAGGAATAGGAGCTGTTGTACAGGTAAATATTTTTATATATAAACATGTATGTTGTTTTCTTTAGATAAGACCATGGTAATCATTGAGTTGCTTAAGTCATTGTTTTGTGTGGAGGGTGTCGTTTGTGAAGGAAATTAAAGAAGGAATAGGAGCTGTTGCATAGGTAAATATTTTTATATATAAACATGTACGTTGTTTTCTTTAAATAAGACCATGGTAATCATTGACTTGTTGAAGTCATTGTTTTGTGTAGATGATGGACGGTGGTGTGAAGCTAGGGGTTGGTGATGGGAAGTTTTGGGTTACACTGGTGGATGGAAATTCTTGATCCTAAAATCACAAACTTTAAAAATCAAGAAATTATATCAAACGAATGAATTTTGAACTGAAATTTTTACTGTAACTTTATTACATATTGAATTTCATATTAGAATTTTTTTCATAATTTTTGGGAGTCAAAATCCATATAAACTGATGGGTTCAAATCTGTCCAGAAAACTAGTGTATAACAACAACTTCGGAAGTATCATTCTCTTTGGGTATAAATCTGAAAATTATCAAATTAGTGTCATTAGAACTGATTATGAGTCTAGTTTCTTACATTTTTCGCCTTGCATTGATTGCTCATGTATATTAATGTATATTAAGAGAACCATCACTTTGTTTAAAGTGCTGCAAAAAGCGACCTGTTTGAACATAATTAATTGTAAATAATTATTTTAATAAGTAAATCGAGTGAAACCACTTGGGTTTGAAACTTAAGATATACTAGTCAATATCTGGAGGATTTTGGAATTTTTTCGAACGGCGTAGAGTGGGTTTTTAATTTTCAAAGTTAGCGAATATATTAGAAAAACTTGTTTAAAATTCCGTTTTATCTTAAAGTTACTTTTAATTAAGTTTCGACCTAAACCCATGTCTTGGGTAATTTTAGACCTTGAAAAACATAAACTTAGGTAATTTTTAAGAGTAAAGGTGAGTTGGATTGAGCTGTGTTAGTGCACTTTACTTTGGGGTTACTTAGTTTATTATTCCTTATAGTATTTTTGAATTAGTAGTGACCTGTAGTTTTCATACTTGGTTCAGGACACTAGTTGGACTTTCATACTCTATTCGAGGATTACATTATTTCGTTTTTAGGTGAATAGTTGCATGTTACATATTTTTATAAATATTCCCCCCACCCTGAACAGTTGAAAAATTAAATTGTTATTTTAGGACTAAACTGTTTTGATAAAATTATTATATTATCAATAAAAATAAAATAAATCTGAAGCATGCGTAAACTTGGCATATTGTAAACTATTTGTTATGGTCTCTTGTTTATAATGGTGAACTACCATATTTTGCAAAACTAAATTGTATTAATTATTGGGACCATCTATATATAAAAAGTCCAAGTAATTTATTTCTCTGTGTGTGGGGACTCTAGCCACTAGGGAACAGATCCGGGTTGGGCTGTGATGAATCTAGTGCTCAACAATTGTAAGGAAAAAACCTGGGCTAGACTAGGTGACCTTCAATTAGATCGTCTTAGAGAAAAGGCCCAAGTTGCCACCCTGAGGATGACTATTGGTTCGATATTGGATCCAATGGGCTTATTGCCTTGAGAACTTTGTGACATGTTACTTGTTAATCATGGTACCCAAATTATTGATGATCATGTTGTAATCCGTTTTAAGTGGAAAATGTCATTTGTTATGTTCTTGAGAGACATGAGTATTTTTAACTGTTGAATTGTGGAACCTTCTTTTTTAAACAAATTGTCTTTATCAAAACTGTATGCCAATCTAGTTTTTGTGATATATATTTTATTTTGGAATTGAAACCTATTTTCAAAACTGTATTTACTATCCATACTTCTACTCACTAAGCTATCAGCTGACTTAGTTGTTTATCATTTCCAAGTGAGACAAAGACTTAGAGGGGACTCATGGCGTAGCGGGGACTGAATTGCATGGACCTCTAGGACATTCATTTTTTTTTTTATGTTTGTTTTTCAAATTGTTATGTCAATTTTGTGCATACTTTTTGATTGAGATTCATTTAGGATTATTTTGTTATGTGGACTGTTTGTGTCCCATTTGTTTGAATGGTATTGATTAGGGTTGGTTTTGCCTGTTTATACTTCTGACATGTCACTGGATTGAGTTTTGATTTATTTATATCTAGACTATTATTACATTTATTCTATGTGATTATGGATTCATGTTTAGACTTACGTGTGCCTTAGGCTAAGGCCCTGTGGGTCATGGCCGGTCATGCTTGGGTTTGGGGTGTGACATTAAAACCATAGAATTCCCTTTTGTTTCTCTCTTTGTATCTATATGGTATATACACAATCATATCACCCCTCATCTTTGCCTTTACCCATCATTATTGACAACCACCACCCATCTACAAACAACCTAAACAGCCCAGCCATTGTTGTCATCTTCAACCACAATCACCAACCAAAACCTCCAATCATTGTAAATACCAACATCAACAAGAAATCCCAGATACACTGGCCATTTCAATCAAAAAAACTATGATTTGTTTAGCAATATGGGATACAAACTCTAAAAAAAACTGCAATGGGCCTTTTTCCAAATATATATACCGTACATCAATGGTTATTGATGTCGGTATCAAAGGTGAAACCTAGGTGGATTTAAGAAGGTGGTAAATAGTGACAAGAAAAATGAGTTTAACAAGACAATGACGGTTATGGTACAGCTAAGATATGGGGGTGGCTCTAGTGATGGCGCTGTGGTAATTGTGGAATTTGCTGAAGGAAAGGTCAAGGTGGAAATATTTGGCAATGATGGTGGAGATTGTTGCAGCTTTTGAATGAAGTTTGTGATCGCAGCAGCACCCATCTATCATAATCATAATGGTGATTATACTACATGCAAATTTATTCCATGCAACTTTCAGTGCAAGGAAAAAATTATCTTTCATTAAGAGGGCTACCACCTTCCTTTTCTCTCTCTTCCTCCCTTTCCCTCTCTTCATTTCTCTCACTACACACTACCTTTCGTTCTCCTCAATCACTCATTTTGTGGGACTAGTCTAGGGCAATACCCAAAGCTAGTCGAGGTGTGAGAACTGAGAAGCAGCAGACCCAGCGGCTATAGTACTTGTCATCATTGCATGGTTGCATATGATAATAGCGAGCCAGTTAAGCAAAAACTTAAACACGCCGTGGGCAAATTTGACTGAGTGGTGTGGAGTTGCCTCTGGAAAATCTTGAATGTTGTGAGCACAAAAGTTGGTTTTATTTGTTTTCCCGCGCTTACATTTGTTGCTAGGTTGTTGCAATTCACCCTGCTGACAACAAATTTAAGTGACCTAACTAAATTCTCAAACCAGGCAGGAGATACCTTTTTGAGACCATAAATATCCCAAGGACGCCAGCAAACATGCTAATAAGCATGAGAAAGGCAGTTGGTGGAAGAACATAAATCTCTTCAGTAAGATGACCATGAATATATATGTTCTTCATGTGAAGCTGATAAAATTTGCTTTAACGACAAACACATGACACAACAATAAGCTACGCCCTGAATGCAGTTTCTTTACTGCATAATGAACATAAACTTCTACAGTTAAATCTAATTGTGTAATTGATAGATCAAAAGTGCTGACAAAAAAATGAGTAAGTACTTATGTTTGAGAGGAAGAATACACTCTTAGAATATTTTCAGATTCAGAAGTCAAAAGTGCTGACAAAAAAATGAGTAAGTACTTACGTTTGAGAGGAAGAATACACTCTCAGAATATTTTCAGATTCAGAAGTCAAAATAATTTGATATACACTAGCCAACAGAGTAGTATCACTGAGAACCATGGTTCCTTCTTTCGACATGAAACAACATATTTCACTATCCTCTGCAGCTTCACCAAGCACGAAGCATAAACATTCATGTTCTACTAACACAATTATATAAAATACCCTGAATATTGAAATTCATCACAACTAATCCAATTCTTCAAATCAAAATGACAAAATCATTTCCAAAGTCAATACACTTTCTGTAACTATACAAGCCCCTTCCCCCCAACCACTAACTACACACACAGGGATAGACATACAGAGAGAAATACACAACAGAGTACATAACGAAGGACATACTTATTCATGAATACAACTATACGAACTAAAACCGTGCCAAACCCATTTCAAAAATTATTGTGGAAATGCCAGAAGCTTCTAAAATAAGTAAAACTAATAACATAAATGATTACCTCCTGTAGAATAGCCCGCTCAACCCAACTTAAGATTCTTCCAAGTTGTGAATTGATCCAGCGCAACACCAGTGTTCCAGAAATAGTTTCAATCTGAAACAGAGAAGGAAAATGTGAAAAGCTTTGTCAGAGGAAATTTATCAACATGAACAAAATTATCACAGCCCATTTATGACAATTCTATCATTCTCTAGATAGTGAGAAAAGTAGAAAGTTGATAAACTGTCCACCTATAACAACAAAAACTCCCTGTTAGTTTACATAAAGATGCATAGATACAATGTCAACAAAAAAAAAAAAAAAGAACTATCTGGATCTCCGTTCATAAGGGAAAAAAAAAAAAAAAAAGCGAAAACTATTAGCAATGGCAAGTTTACCGGGCAAGCATACCGAAATTATTCACTAAACTACACACAACCAAAAAGGATAGCAGTAATAATTAACATCAGTTGAAACAAAGAGCACAGAAAAGAAAGATTCAATATTCCACTAACTGAAATGCCCTCATATCACAGTCCTATCCAGTGGATATATTTTTTAATTAATTTGCATATTGGTATTCTTGATTCATGGGCTCCTGGTTGACTACTTACATTGGATATGTCTAGTGCTTGATTCTGTATACTCAAACTAATGTCATATACAATCTGTACAGTTTGCAGCCTTTCATAATTGCAATTTTGTAAAGTTGATGAATATGCTAATTTAAAGGGTACATGATACATGGGCTTACCTAGAACATCTAAGTAATAAGCAAACTTAAGGTACCTTTCAGTCAGACATTCACCTTGCTTCACTCAGACACCTTATTCTAGACAACTTACCTTGCTTTGAGCCTTATTAACCATCATTTGAGTATCTAAAATTTCAACTATACAGCTCAGAAGATCAAAGAAAATAGTAAACAGAATTCATTTTAAAACATATGTTACAAACTTTGATGTGCTTGACATGTACAGCAACAATGGATATGCAGAGCACACACATCCATGTACATGAATAGGTCATCAGAACATAAACCAGTCAGAAGAAGACATAACCATGATCATCCACAACGGAAAATATGGTCCCTCATACAACTGATCCTGAAATGATGTACTTAGAAATGTACAATATTTATTGACCATATATTTCCCTATCTTTTTTGTAGGAAATGGGAAGAAAATAATTCTGCCAGGATATGGCTAAATTCTTTGGAATATCACAGCTGTAAATATTTAGATTTAGTCAATACTACACAATAGGAAAGTTTATGTTGAGAATCAGAATTAGTAGCTAATTAGTCCCTATTTTTTTTTTTTTTTTTGATAAATAATTAGTCCCTATTTTTATGCCTTGTATCTCCTATAAATAGAGGTGTTGTGTACATTGTTTGATAGATGAGAATAAGAAATATTATTCTTTCTACCTTTCATGGTATCAGAGCCAAGGACTTATTCTCTGACCCTTCTGGCAAATCCTAGAACCTGCTAGTCGTCCTTCACCATGTCAGAAACCACATCCGAATCCACCGTTATTGCTTCACCGAAAAACATTGAGAAACATGCCCCCAACACTGATTCTCACTCAGTGCAAATCACTAGCATTAAACTGAAAGGTGACAATTTCCTGCATTGGTCTCAGTCAGTCCGGATGTACATTCGGGGCCTAGGAAAGATCGGATACTTGACAGGAGAGAAGAAGGCACCAGCAAAAGAGGACTCGGCATATGCTGAAAACTCCATGGTCATGACATGGTTAGTGAATTCCATGGAAGAAGACATCAGCTCCAACTATATGTGTTATCCAACAGCCAAAGAACTCTGGGATAATGTCACCCAGATGTATTCGGATTTGGGAAATCAGTCCCAAATATATGAGTTGACAATTAAACTTGGTGAAATTCATCAAGGAGAGGACAGTGTCACCAAGTACTTCAATTCTCTGAAAAGGCTACGGCAAGATTTGGACATGTTCAATGATTATGAGTGGAAATCAACCGAGGACTGCAATCACAATAGAAAGATGGTGGAGGATCACCGTGTCTACAAATTCCTTGCCAGCTTAAACATCGAATTTGATGAAGTCAGAGGGAGAATAATTGGCCACCAACCTCTGCCTCCTATTGGTGATGTCTTTGCCGAAGTTAGGAGAGAAGAAAGCCCCAGGAATGTTATGCTTGGAAAAAAGGGAGTTGCTGCACCTGTGGAAAACTCAGCCATGCAAGTGCAAACAAGGTTTTTAAACCACAGTAGAATGAAAAATCTCGAGTATGGTGTGATTATCACAATAAACCACGCCATACCCAGGAAAACTACTAGAAGATCCATGGGAAGCTTGCAAATTGGAAGAGCAGCAAATCAAGTGACAGACCAATTCATGCATCCTCCTATGCCAACGAGGTTGAAGCAAGTCTGTTCAATAAGGAGTAGATGGATCATCTTCTTAAACTGCTAAAATCCAATTCGTTATCCAGCACTCCTAGTGGTTCTCTTGCACAGACAAGTAGCAATCCTTAAGCTCTATCTTGTAGTCAAAATTCTGCCCCTTGGATCATTGATTCGGAGCCATCTAATCACATGACTTCTTTCTCTTCTTTATTCAATACTTATTTATCTTGTTCTGAAAGTGAAAGAGTTAAGATTGATGATGGCAGTTTCTCACCCATTGTAGGAAAAGGTCAAATAAAAATTTCAGAAAATATTACTCTTCACTCTGTCCTTCATGTTCCTAAACTGGCCTGCAATTTGTTGTCTGTCAATAAATTATCCAAAAACTCTCACTGTCGTGTTGTTTTCTTTGACTCTCATTGTGAATTTCAGGACCGGCACTTGGGGAGGATGATTGGCAGTGCTAGAATGATCAATGGTCTTTACTACTTTAATGATGATATATCCAACAATAAAACAACTCAAGGCTATTGTAGTAGTTTTAGTTCAATTTCGGCTCGCGAGCAAATAATGCTTTGGCATTTTAGACTAGGATAGCCTAGTTTTCCACATCTTAAACATTTGTTTTCTAACTTGTTTAAAAATTTGGATTGTCCGTCTTTTCAATGCAAAAGTTGTTATTTGTCTAAAAGCCATCGAACTACTTATCTTACAAAACCCTACCGTGCCTCTAAACCATTCTACTTAATTCACAGTGATGTGTGGGGTCCCTCCAAGGTTACCACCATAACTGGTATAAAGTGGTTTGTAACTCTTATAGATGATCACACTCGACTTTGTTGGGTTTATTTGATGAATGACAAATCTGAAGTAAAAAACGTGTTTCAAGATTTTTACAAAATGGTTGACAATCAATTTCACTAAAAAATAAGTATTTTTCGATTTGATAATGGAAAAAAGTACTTCAATGAATATCTAGGGAATTTTTTTAAGGGAAAAAGGTATATTTTTCATCAATGTACATATCGTGACACTCCTCAACAAAATGGTATCACCGAAAGAAAAAATATGCATTTACTGAAAGTAGCCCGAGCCATAATGTTCTCTACGCATGTTCCAAAATATCTATGGGAAGATGCCATTTTGACAGCCTCTTATTTAATTAACAAAATGCCTACCCAATATGTCACACCCCTAGAATATTTCAAAAAAACATTTCCTGATTGCAGAATTAATTCAGATTTGCCTTTAAAAAATTTTGGTTATACTGTTTTTGTTCACATACCCAGCCAGTTTCGATCCAAACTTGATCCTAGAGTGTTTTCATCGGGTATGCTCCAAACAAAAGAGGCTACAAGTGCTATAATCCTCAAACAAAAAAAAATTCAGTGAGTATGGATGTCTCCTTTCTTGAAACTCAATCCTATTTTACCAAAAATTCTCTTCAGGGGGAGAAAGAGAGAAAGGAAGAAAAATTTTGACAGACAACTCCGGATCCCTTACCAAATCCTATTCTATTATCTCTATCCCTTGTTTTTGAAAAGCAAGCACAGAAACAGGGTGTTCAAGATATGGAGAACGAAGGAATCCCAGTCCAACTTCCCCAAACATAGAAGGCTCACAAACAGGGGAGAAACACTACACTTGGAACAAACTGTTCCCGAACCTGAGATTTGGTTTATGCTTAGAAAAATACACAGAGAAAAGGTAAAGACCAGCCAACCACTCTACCACAAAGCCAATCAGAATCTCTTGAAAAAGGTCCCTCGAGTAGTTCAGTAATCCTAATCTGGTTCCTCCTTCATCCGTCTCTACTTCATTTCCATTTCCTTTAGCGGTTTTACCTAATGTTATACCCACATATTGTGATCTTCCTATAGCCATTAGGAAAGGTGTTCGAAAATGTACACAACATTCCATTGCGAAATATTTATCCTATGATAAACTTTCCAATAGTCATAGAGCATTTACTTCAAAAATATCTAATCTGTTTGTTCCTAGAACTATTAAGGAAGCCTTGGATGATCTTAATTGGAAATCAACAGTTATGAAAGAGATGAATGCTCTGGAAAAGAACGGTACTTGGAAGTTAGTGAATCTGCCTAAGGAAAAAAGGTAGTAGGGTGCAAATGGGTATTTACAATGAAGTGCAAAGTTGATGGTAGCGTGGAAAGATATAAGGCGAAACTCGTGGCAAAAGGGTTTACTCAAACCCTCGGGATTGACTACCAACAAACCTTTGCTCCGGTTGCCAAGATGAACTCAAATCGGGTTTTACTATCACTAGCCGTTAATTACAGCTGGCCTCTACATCAATTAGATGTAAAAAAATGCCTTCTTAAATGGAAATCTAGAAGAAGAGGTCTATATGAACCTACCTCCAGGTTTTGAGAAGTTTGTATAGATAAAGTCTGCAAATTAAACTAGTCTCTATACAGCCTCAAACAATCCCCAAGGGCGTGGTTTGAACGCTTTGGGAAGGTTGTAAAAAACCTTGGATACAGTCAAAGCCAAGAAGACCATACTATGTTCTATAAACACTCAAGAGAAGGTAAAGTAGCTATCTTGATTGTTGATGTAGATGATATAATTCTAACAGGCAATGATAGTGCCGAAAAATTGAAAAAGGGACTTGCTAAAGATTTCGAGATAAAGGATGTGGGAGCACTAAAATACTTTCTCGGAATGGAGTTCGCTGGATCTAAGGAGGGCATTTTTTTCACTCAACGCAAGTACACACTTGACTTGCTTGAAGAAACGGATTTGCTCGGATGTAAAGCTGCTGAAATACCAACCGAACCCAACTTGAAGCTACAACATACTAGACTTGAAGATGTGGTGAATATAGACCAGTTTCAGAGACTCGTTGGAAGACTGATCTACTTATCTCCTGCATGTCCCGACATAGCATTTGCAGTAAGCAGAGTAAGCCAATTCATGCATTCACCAGGATAGGAGCATTTTGAAGCAGCATACAGGATTCTAAGGTATCTAAAAGGAACTCCTAGTAAAGGTTTGATATTCAAAAAACAAGGACATCTTCAAGTGGAAGTATATACAGATGTGGATTAGGCTGCAAGCATCACTGACCGAAAATCTACCCCAGGCTCCTGTACCTTCGTTGGAAGAAACTTGGTTACTTGGCGAAGTAAAAAACAGAACGTATTGGCTAGAAGTATTGCTGAAGTTGAATTTAGATGAGTGGCTCATGGAAATTGTGAAGCTTTGTGGATCAAAAGATTACTGGAAGACTTAAAACTTCCAAGAACATCACCAATGGAAGTGTACTGTGACAACAAGGTAGCAATTGCAATTGCTCATAATCCTGTTCTTCATGACAAAACTAAGCATGTGGAAGTCGACAAGCACTTTATCAAAGAAAAGATTGAGAAGGGATTGATCTGCATGCCTTATATACCTACTGCGGAGCAGATTGCAGATGTTCTTACAAAGGGACTACACAAGAGGCAGTTTGACCACTTAATTAGCACACTGGCCATGGAAGACATATTCAAGCCAGCTTGAGGGGGAGTGTTGGAAATGGAAAAAAAATAATTCTGCCAGGATATGGCTGAATTCTTTGGAATATCACAGCTGTAAATATTTAGATTTAGTCAATACTACAGAATAGGAAAGTTTATATTTAGAATCAGAATTAGTAGCTAACTCGTCCCTATTTGCGTCTCCTATAAATGGAGGTGTTGTGTACATTGTTTGATAGATGAGAATAAGAAATATTATTCTTTCTAACTTTTTTTTTTCTTTTTTCTTTTTATAAGTACTATATAGAAGCACACATTGTATCTAATGTAAATGCATGAATAAAGTTCATCAGATTTCAGGAAGGCCATACTTGTTTAGACAAATATTAATCTATATGAAAGGCTACTGTGGAAATTCATGTATATATTATGTAACAAGGAGGGTGAGCATTCAAGACATCAAACAGACTCCTCACTGTGCAATGTAAGACAGCTTTATTACTCTCTGGATAGAAGTTCTTCTTGGAAAGGAAGATTTGACGGGGACTGATTGTGACATTGTTATAGATATTATGTTATTTTATATAAGATAGTTTAGTCTTAATACATGTAATTAGGCTTTTTAGGATTTTCAATTCTACCTATCTAACTTGCACTTAGTTTTGCTCATTAAGCATTGAATAATGCAATATTTTGGTTATTACCATTATCATGATATCAGAGCAGGTTTGTGGTAACCCTAGTCGTTAGTTTCCGGTGCCGAAAGTTTGCACTGATCAACCTCTCTTCATCGCACATCACAACTTGAGTCACACATCATGACCTAAGCCGTTTAGTTTACCTCATTATGACCGTCTAGATATTTCCTATGTTGTTAATACTCTAACCCAATTTGTCTCTAAATCGCGCTCCACTCATTGAGCTGTTGTTACGCACTGTGCTACATTCATGGTACTTTGCTTCAATGCTTGCTCGTCTTCCTGCTCCAATTTCGAGACTAAGTTGATGCGATTGGGTCGATGATATATCTTATTGCAAGTCTACATCTAGTTTTTGTGTTTTTCTTGGTGATTCTCTTATTTTTTGGAAAAGCAAGAAACAGCCTGTGGTTGCTCGCTCCACTACCAAAGCAGAATAATATGTTATAGCCCCCACCACTTCTGAAGTAGTGTGGCTTTGCTGGCCTCTATTTGATATGGGTGTTTCACATTCTTCCTTGACACAGTTGCATTGTGACAATCAGAGTTCCGTTCAAATTGCTCATAACTTTGCCTTTCATGAACGCACCAAGCACAATGAGATTGACTGCCACTTTGTCGTCACCATCTTCAAGCTAGTGCTATTGCTCTTCCCTTTGTGACCTCTTTAATTGGACAACTTCTTCATGAAGACTCACACGACTTGTTTTTGTTTTTTTCTTGGCAAACTCTCTATGCTCTCGCATCTTGAATTTGAGGGGACTATGAGATTAATATGGATATTATGTTATTTTATACAAGGGTAGTTTAGTCTTAATGGATGTAATTAGGCTTTTTAGGGTTTTCTATTCTACCTATTTAACTTGTATTTAGTTTTGCTAATTATGTATCGAATAATACAACATTTTCGTTACCATTATCACTGATATCACTGAGAGTTATTCACCTATTTTTGGCATACACAAAAAAAATTTACAATTAATTTATGAATTCATTTTTTTGCCTTAAATTTTTTTATTTTTTATTTTTTATTCATTTCCTCTTTTAGGTCTTCCCATATATAATAGGCCTGATGTATGAGATGTTGTTGAAGAATATTGGAGTATTATATCTCTATCTATAGTTTTTCACTCTTCTCCCTATTCTCTTTGGTTCTACTCTCCTTATATCTCTTCTCTTGACACATGCTCTGCCATCACTGCATAGCTTCTTTCTTGTTTTTTGTATTTTTTCTTTTCCCGTAGATTCAAAATCAGAACTTGTAATCAAAACCATATTTTATTAGAGATGGTGAAAAATAAAAATAAAAAGGCAGCATGAGCTTATTGACATCACTAGATTTATACAGGTGCGTTTATTTGCATGATCAATATTGTTATGTGTTATGTTTTAGTTTCTTAGTAGTCCACATGGTACTTTTGTACATTTTTTTTTTTTTAGATCGTTGTACTTTTGCACATTGAACTATATTAATATAAATAAATGAGACTAAAATGAGAACCCTAATTTATTGGTGTCTAATTAGGCATTTTGATGCAGTTAGTATTAGTATAGTTTTTATGTTTTAGTAGTATGAGTTAGTTGTGTCTTTTATTCTATAAATAGCTGATTAGGCCCTTCTAGTAGTCAGTTTTGATATTTTGATATTGTATTTTTAGAGCATGGTGCTCTTGTATCTCTGTTTAGAGATTTCCTCGCTAATGCAATTCATTCCCTAATTTGGTTGTATCATTTTGTTATCAGAGCCATGGTTCTGTGTCTAATTGTTCCTAATTGACGCTGAATTCATTGATCAGACAAGAACAATATCTGTTCATACACGCTAGCCCTAGCTAAAGTCGGTTTTGATGTACGATCTGCTCCTTGAAGTTGCGATCTGTGCAACCAGGTCTTGTAGTTATTGCAAGTCCTGGATTCATCATTTTGAACCCTAGCAAAGATCTCCCTTCGATCTAAGTTACTTTGACGTTGACTCTTTATTAGGTAAATGCAATTTCGATCTTCAATCTTGCTTAATTTCACAATCTGTGTCTGAGTTTTGTCTTCAATAGCAAAGATCCAAACTTGACCCGAACTCCTAGATTAGACCTAGAAGGTCCGAACTCGATTCGAGATTGATCATAATAATCAAGCTCGTGATTCACGCTTGATTCAAGAAACAGAAATATCATCATGTTTAGGTTTGTCGGATCTTGATTTCGTTGATAATCGAACACGAATCTGACGTTTCAATTTTGATTTGAGAACCGAATCATCGCTATCCATTTCAAACCATTTGCGAACCTTAGTCGTGGTCCAACTTGATTCATGACTGAAGTTGAGAGCCAAACACAATTCAGACACCCAAGTTGGGTTCCGAACCCGATCTTGGTAGTGGTTGCGTAATCAACTATTGATTCAACCTCGAACTCAAAATCCTAGCTAGAGTTGTTATTCGATGTCCACAACAAAAGTCCTAATTTCTTGTTTGATCTGGTTGGTAGTTTTGTCGTGGTGAATCACAAGATCTCTACTTGAGTTCTCAACCTCTCTCAACTTGAGTTCACGACCTTTGAGCGAAGGTTTCAATCCAGTTGATGACTTTTTGTTGTCGTACATGAGTGCAACTTGTCTTGATTTGCTGATATTTGAATTCCTTACGTGAGTTGATATCGCAAGATTGACTTCTCACTCTGGATTGCTCATGTGAAATGAATCTGTATCCAAGTTGAACTGCACATTACACAACATCCCTCTTGAAGCTGTAATTCAATTTCTGTTTGTGGTAGAGATAACTCTTCTGATCTAGGCCGTAAAGTTGTGTTATTTGTGGTTCAACTAGAGTCTCCGAACTGGCTGAACTGAGTTGGATTTTATTGAGCAGTTGTCCACTGCTGCCAGTGTTACTGTTGCTGTGATTCTTTGATAATTGGAACACTTTGCTTCAATGGTTCAACTTGGTAGAGGTCGAAGAGGTGGTCGTGATAGAATTTTTGTTGCAAATTTGGGGAAAGAAGCTGAAGTGAATCTTCGATTGGAAGAACCAATGATAAACCAAAATGAAAGGAATGAGACTGAAGAGTTGAGTTGACAAGTTGCTACCTTGATTGAAAGAGTGCAACATTTGCAACCTCTTTCCAAAGGAAGTAACGGTCACAGGGAACATCAATTTGATGATCGTACAATTGTAACTTCCTTACTCCCCTCTTAGTCTTCTTAATATATCGGGAAATATTCTGTACGTACTGTCTGCGAACGTATGCTGCCTTTGGCGTAGAATGTATGAGCTTCCCAAATTTGATGAGAACTACATTCTGGATGTGTTTGTGGAGTGGTTGAACACAATTGAGAGTCTTTTCAAGTACTATGATGGGACGAAAGAAAAGAGGGTAAAGTTGGAGCCCTTTTTTTTTTTTTTTTTTTTTTGGCAGGAGTTGGCGTCTCAAAGGTCATACCTCCGTTTGGTGGAAACAACTACAACTTTGTAGACAAATAAGAGGCAAAGGAAAGGTCAAAGAGGAAGAAAGTGAGAAGCTCACTGAGCAAT
The DNA here is from genome assembly GCA_030407325.1 of Camellia japonica. Taxonomy (NCBI): domain Eukaryota; kingdom Viridiplantae; phylum Streptophyta; class Magnoliopsida; order Ericales; family Theaceae; genus Camellia; species Camellia japonica. The sequence goes on from JAPPVO010000029.1 coordinate 91,297,084, forward strand.
TTTTGCCATCCAATCACGTGCAACCTTTGCTGGTTGAGATGCAACAAAGACGGAGCATTTCAAATTCCGGATATCAATACCAAAGCGACTATACAATTGGACAACCATTCTATGACTATGTCCAAGTCAGTTACTCAACTAGTGTTGGAATGAAAGAGACTTATGATGATGGACGTCATCTTAAGATGCTCTTTAGAGAAGAGTTGGTTGAGCCAAGATAGTATGAGGAGGAAGCTTTCATATTTGGCGAAGAAGAAATGTAAGAAAATTGTGACCATGAACAAGGTTGCGTTGGGATCAAGGCATTCCTATCTTTGATGAAGAGATAGAACAATATGATCACCAAGGTGTTTTCCTCTTTGATGCGTCAACAAGTAAGAAGTAGGATTATGAAGAAGTTGATTATGGTTATGAAGAGAAACCGGTTTGTGATGAAGTAGTTCATAGGTTTGATGATGTTTCAATCTTTGATTCTTATTATGATGATGACGATGATCTTCTTGGGGATGGAGGAGAGGATATTGGAGATGAAGCATATGACAGTAATGGTGCTTTTATTATAGATGGTGAGGGGGATATTGGCTTTGCTCTTACAATGTTTCCCATGCAAGAAATGTTTGCAACCCAACATCCCTTTTCTAGATGACAAGGAAGTTATGATGGAAAGTCATGAAGTTGAAGTTTCATGGGTGTTGGATGATTTTGCTTCCAAGAAATGCCTCATATGCTATCTTCAAAAAGTTATTTCACTTTGTGTTGATTAAACTGGATGGCAACAATTACTTAATTTGGTCATGAGTGTTAAGTTTAGTGGTTGATGCTCCTGGATTGTCTGAATATACTTTTGGTGCAACCACAACACCGACCACATATGGACCTATACGCAAGCAGTGGGATGAAGAAAATGCCCTGTTATGTCTTGGTTGATAAATTCTATGCAACCAATTATTAGTCGTACTTTCTTAGTGTTGGATATGGCTCACAAGATTGGGCCTGTTCTTGCTCAAATATATTCTCAAAGAGGTAATGATGGTTAGTTGTATGAATTGTGAAAGATACATGGATCGGACCAGAAGGATTGGTCTCTCGCCAAGTATTATGCCGAGTTAAGTAGTTTATGGAAAGAGATTCATTATTATCAGGATTTTCAATTGTTTGTACAATTGATGCAATTAAGTTTCAACAGATGGCGAAAAAGGAACGTGTTTGACTTGCTAGCTCACCTTAATATAGAGTATGACCAAATTTGAGTTCAGATTTTAGACTGAGATCCTTTTCCTATAACGGGATCGGCATATGCATGTGTTCAGTGGGACGAGAGCCAACATAACCCTACTCAAGAGCGCTTTGCTTTAGTTGTCACTTTTGCTCCACGGGGATGGTAAGCGGAGTCATTAAGCCTAGTGACAAGGGTGGTGCTAGATACCGTAATCAGTTGATGGGAAGTTTCCCCACACCAAGGAGCACTGTTGGAAGTTAAATGGTCCCATCCCATTCGGCGACGTGGTGGTGGTCGGAGTGGTCCTGCGAATATCCTATGCTCACATGTCTAAGGCCTTAACAAGTACATCTGGTGATACTAGTACTCTTTCTCAGAAAAAGTTGCGAACTCTTACGCGTCTAATGACCAAGCATGACACTTCTTCCATAGCTTCTACTTCCACTTCCAACTTTACTAACACAAGGTACTCTTGCAAATGCCCTTAATGTCTCTTCTACTCCTTGGATCATAGACTCTGGTGTTACTGATATGGCAAGTTCCTCATCTCTTTTTTATTGTTACACTACTTGTGCAGGTGAGGATAAAGTAAAAGTAACTAATGGAGCTTTTATCTCTCCTATATCAAGGAAAGATTCTATCCATTGCTCTTTATCCATTTCCCAAACTTTTGTTCTCCATATTCCAAAGCTTTCTATTAACATACTTTTTGTTAATAGTCTTACTAGTTCCTGGAATTGCTTAGTGACATTATTTCCTACCCATTGTCTTTTAGGAACTGTCGACAAGAAAAATCATTGGCAGCAGATAGCAGTCTGTGTTAGATCACCAATTGTCCCAAAAGCTTAAAATGTTAGGAAATAGGCCCAAGAACATATATCAAGTTATTTAACATCCTCCCTTGCGTGCAACCCTGTCTTGTACATAGTGATGCAAATATCCGAGAGGAAAGAATACAAAAGCATGTCCTCATGTGCGTACCTATGCACTAAAAGAGTCTTAAATGGAACGAGATTGTTCTTACTACGGCCTATCTTATCAACCGCATGTCCTCTAGTGTTCTTGAATTCAAGACTCCCTCAGAGCTTCTGCTCATGTCTCTCGTTGTTTCATCTATTCCACCTATGTTTTTTGGTTGTGTTTTTTGTTCATGCTCCCAAACATCCTCAGGGGAAGTTGGATCCTAAGGATGTTCAATGTGTCTTCATTAGGGGTGTAAGAAAAACCAATTGGACTGAATCACCCGACTGAAACCAACCTAAAATATCAATTGCAATCAGTTTTAGCAAACAAAACGATGTGCGGATTTTGTCTTTCCAAAAAATCAGTGTTAAAAGGTTTCAAAAAAATTCACACTGAAACCGACAGAAAGTAACCGGATTATAATGTGAGAAACTTTTATGGAAGACGTGGAGTTCGATTAAGGGGCGATTGTCCCATCTTGTTTTTGTATTCTACAGATTTAAAGACATTACACATGAATTTGTTTTTCGGGGTGCAGTGGCAATTCAAATGTTAGAATATTATTACTATTTTCTTAATGTTTACATAGAAATGTACTTGGTAAAGTAAAGAAGGGTTAGGTAGAGTCATAGTCCCTTCAACTCTTGGTGAACCCAGATCACCAGGCCCACCAACCCCTACTCTCTTTATTTCTTTGCTCCATCAATAACATCAAATCAACCGCCTTCGACTTTTCACGAACCCAACAAATCTTCGATAAAACAACACATAAACCCACTATTCCCTTTCCTAACCTGCTCTCTCTTTCTCTCTCCAACAACACGAAATCAACATTGAAAGCAATGGTTCCTATGATCAACATCGTGCGTCAAACAGAATCAAATCGTTGGAGACAATATTGTGGCTAGTTATTGACCGGCCATATACGTGTATAACCGTTGCCTTCGATGAAAGGTTTGACATCCCTTTCACTGTGTTCATAGATTTTACATATTTATAAAGTTTGTTCTTTTCTACCCAACTGATTAAACTAACCGAATCGAACCATCCCAATACATATTGGTTTGGCTTGGTGGTATGATCTCAATGGTCTTTTTCGGTTTAGAACACTAGGAGTTAGGGGAATTGTTTTAGCTTAAAATTTGAAATGCCATAAGATATCCTAAACCCTAATCGAGATGCTTAATGACTTGGGACTAATGAGTAGAACCTTTCCATGTGATGTACCAAAACTTAAAAGATTAGCAATAACTAGGTAGGATTAATTAGCTCTAAGCAAGATTCATTAGCTTAACTAAGATTAGAGATTAACCTTGATTAACTAAGCTAATGACGGAGGTTAGGAAAAAGATGAAGCAAGCAAGCAAGTCAAGCAAATAGATGAAGCATGCTAAGAGGTGAAGCTAGCACCTCAAGGATTACGCATCCTACTTAGGAGGACAGGAGCTTTAGGTTGGAGACAAGTGTCTCCTATAGATATAAAACACAAATATAAGGGAGAGGGGAGAGGAAACTCCGCTGGAAATAGAGGAGAAGAAGAGAAGAGAAAGGAGAAAGAAAGAAGAAGAAAGAGAAGGATGAGGAAGAGAAGAGAGCTCAGTTATTTGCTAAAAAACTAATCTAAAACCACAAAACGGCAAGGTTTTCCTCTTCTATTTCATGTAGATATCATCACAACTAATAGAATCCATGTTAGGTATGAGTTTGAACGAAGATTTAATGAAAGAAATGAAAGAATGATGAAAAGAAGCTAGGGTAGGAAGAAATTGGTTGTCATTCATGACCTTGAAAGATAAAATCTAAAGCTTTTGCATACAAATCTTATTCCATGAGTTTCATCTGAATTTTGTGCCTTTGGTAGTGTAAAATTTCATGTTTTTGTGCCTTCAGTTGAAGGAAATAGGTCACACACAAGTTTGGACTTCGAAACAGCTTCAAGCAAAATCACTTGCACAGATCTGCATATGCAGCACCTGGCCACCGCACATGTAGGCTGGGTCCCGCATGTGCAGCCCAAGGCATGACAGAGTGATGCAGGACGATTAGGGACAGCAAGGAGAGAGCTGTAATGCTGAATTTCTGTGATTTTTTTGTTGTGGTTTCAAGATGAAAAGTAATGGGAAATTTAGGGCTTCTATTAGTGTATGGAAGAATTAGGTTCAGGGCTTAATGTAACAAGAAGGAAGAATGGTTTTTGGGACTGTACTGGGTGCTGTGAACAGTACCCGTGAACAGTAATTAGGCTGTGGAAGTGCTGAAATTTAAGGAAGAAATAAAGGAAAAGAAGAAGATGGGTCCAGGCATCGCACCTTGATTTCATAGACATCACACCTAGAGTTTGATTGCATCACACAATCCATAAAGAAATTTCAAAAGCTCTTAAAATTCTCTAAAATATCAACTCTATTGAATTATAAGCATTACATGGCTTTATATAAAATTAGGAGACTTCACAAACCAACTATAACAAAAAAAGAAAATTATTAATATTTTTGACTTCTAAAACTAATTTAAGACCAAATAAGAAACAAAATAAAGATTAATTAAGTAGCTGGACCCACAAGACGACCCATGGGCAACCCATACAACCCATGTCAGCAAATATAAAATTACTAAAATACCCCTAACCTTAAAAATCCTAGAAAACATAAAAATAATAATAATATAAGACTAATAAAACTGGAAACATATTTATAGAAGATTTCTATCAATTTCTGTATGAAATCATGCCAATGTCCAAGTATCATCACTTTTTTGAATTTAATCTTTCTTGAGCTTCTTATACTCTGCATCACAGAGGCAACTGAAATCCACATGTGGGCCCCTGGAGCCACATGTGAGCATCTGGCTTCCTTTTTGTTTCTTCGACATGTCAAACCTAAATGTGAGCACTTGGAACTTGAAATTAACTTAAAGATGACTTAGAATTGGACTTAAAAGATGTAGTTAAAAGAAAAGCGATAAATTTAGCATAGAACACTCTAACTAGATTTGAAAAATGTAGCATTGCATCACCTTTATTGACACTTCATCAAATGTTTGCAATGTACTTTTGTAGGTTATAATCTTGTGGACCATTCCAGTACCAAGAGCCATTGTGAGTAGTATTATTGTGAAGTTATGTTTAAAATCTTGTTTTAGAACTCAAACTTGTATCATGTTTCAAATTATTTGGCAACGCTTCAATATGAATGAATATCTATGTTCTTGTATCAATGTATTAAGATAGCATCATTGGATTGGTTAAGCATGCTAGTAGCACGATATTAGATATCTCACTTGCGACCTATAGATGGGCTTGTCTAATCGGTACTCAGGCCAGTTACTCCCTTGTCTTGTCTTGCTCCAATGGATATACATTGCTATTACGTTTTGAAATGCCTTGTTTTAGAATGCAACTCTTGATAAGGAAATGCTTTGAAATCTCTTGAACTATGATATGGTACTTATTGTTTTACAAAACTTGTTGATATTCATTCATTCATCACTTTACTGTAATACTATTCAGTGGACAAATGGCTCACCCCTCTCCCCTATGTGTGTAGGTGAAGAAGAAGAAGAGCAATTATGAGAAGAGATCTTGTTTTGTGAAGTTTTTCTGTTGTATCATAGTTAGAGTTCCATATGTGTAATCTTGTGTGCTTGTAATGTAATTGTAGGAGTTGAAGAAAGCCATGTACACACAAGTCTTGTAAGAAAAATAGTCCAGCTTGTGACATTGTACCTCTTTTTGTAGGCTATGTACACTCCGTAATATTTTAAGAAGTTAATGAACAATTGTGTGTTTCATTTCATATACTTGTCCCTTGCTCTTAATGGACTTATTTAACTAATGAATATAATGCTTCCACTAATTTGCCCTAATGAACTACTAGTCCATTTCTTATTTTGTCTAGCTAGGACATTGATAGTCAAGGATTACTAGTCGGTCACTATACTATCCTGCTTGGGGTGGGATGGGGTCATGACAGTTCGGGTGGAAGTTAAGGCAGTGGCAGCCAACACAAAGTTGCAAGGTGGTGAATGGGTTCTCATGATTGCAATTGTTGGGCCACCACTCAATGTCAAGCCCCAATGACAAGGTAGTGGATTTCACGAATGTGAATGTCCTCTCTATCTCAGAGACCAAAGGATTTGGGGGAACTGGATGAAACCGAAAATATAGTTGCAATGGTAAAGTTGGAGAGTGGCAAAAGAGGTGACAGGATGAGACGGTCCAATGGGCTGCCATGGCGAAGAAGCCACCCACCGAAGAAGTGAAATCCACAAGAGAATCACTATGGCTCTAATACCATGTTACAATTATGGGGAAATAATAATATTGTATTAAGATTGATCCTAACTATTACAAAAGGTAAAGATCTAACTAAGAAACCCAGAGTGCTCACTAAATAACCCAAGGAAAATGGAAAATATGAAAACACAATATTCTGAATTATACATTAACAATTATTACACCAAACATTCAAACTAACTGCCAATACTTCATGCCGAAATGATACTTAAAAATAAGTCGATCATTGAACTGAAGACAGTAATGGAGAATTCCATTATATTTTAAATCATGTTCCTGACTATGTGAATGCCTTAACAGGATGTAAGGAGTTGGGAGAGTTTAACCTATAGGAACCACTCAAAACACTAAAATACATTTTTTTTAAAATGACAAGTTGCATTTTCATTATATTTGTCGTCTCATAAGATTCAGCCCAGTAGAGTTGATATTTTATTTTCTTTTTCCCCTCTAACAAACAATTGCCTCTCCATTATCTAGAATTAGGAAAATATTTACTTTCCTATGTCAAAACAAAAAACGTCTATAAAGAGCATATTTGAAGTCAGCTCTCTCACCTTGTATAAAGTTAGTTTCCTGAAGTAAACCTCTGCAGTTGCATCTTCACAGACAGACATAATGAGTGCCATTACATACTGCTCAAGGCTATCAGCTGCTGGAAATACTGATACAACATCCTCAGTAAGATGTTCGGCACCATCAATGAAAGGTTTCTGAACAGATAATGTTTAATTGAGCCCCCACACTTCCAAATAAGAGTTTCAGACATACCGTTTAAAAAATCAGAGTGCAAGTTGATGCAAACCTAAAAAGCATGGACACAAACACAAGACACGGTGTAGATACAACACGGACACGCCAACACGTCAAATTTTCAAAAAATACAGGACACAACATGTGGGGGACACACACGAAACATATAATTTCATATATTAATTATATGTCATATATAAGAATATAACTTTCAAAGATAATAATAATTAAAAAAATGCAATATATTATATTATTGTATCCCAAGTTATTTAGTTTAAACTTACAATTAGGCCTTGTTTGGGAACATACTTTTTTAGTAATTTTTTAGCTTTTTGGCTAAAATATGAGATAAAAAAACTAGTATGTTTGGAATGATTTTTTGATTTTTTACGAAAAGATGTGTAAAAAGTAGAGAGAAAATAGAATCTTTGACTTTTTTTGTATAGGTTATAAGCTTTTTGGTTTTTTTAGTAACTTTTTGACTTTTAGGCTAAAACAGTTGCATGCCAAACAAGGCCTTAGTTTCACGTGTGTCCTCCAAGTATCCAAAGAGTGTCCAGGTTTAAAAAACTTTTGAAAAAATAGGACACGTTTTGACTTGTATCAGACATCTGTTGGGAAGTATCCAACGAGTGTTGGTGTCCAACACAGATGCGCCACCTTCTTAGAAGTGTCCGTGCTTCTTAGATGACCACCCAACCAAGCATAAGCTTACCAACTTGTTCCCATAAAGTTTGTGGAGAAGAGATGCTGAAACAACAGTCGCTTGTGGATGCCTCTGAGATAAGATTGGCAAGAACATGGTAGCATCTTTCTTTAAAAGGTTCTTGGTCTGTTCAGCAAGTAATGCCAGAGGATGTTCATTTCTTGCATCAGCTGTTGTCTCAACCTCCTGTAAGGTCTGTAAAAAGAGAAGTCGAGATCAATTATGTAATTACATTAGATTCAACCCACAAACCAAGCCAAACAAATATTTACAGACACTCTTTATAATGTATTGACTCTGAAAAGCTGCACAACAAACAATAATATAGTAAATTTATTCTTTTTGGTCATTTCTGGGTGGGTAATTCAGTAGTTAGTTTATAAATACTATAGTTTTTAAACTTCAGTAATATGCAAGTTTAAATAGAAATTTGTTGTTACCTTAAGAGACTTGCTAAAAAAAATAGTTTGATCTTACAGAAAACTACAACTAGTTGCCTTGTTGAATTGAATAGCTACATCCTCCCCAAGAGACAATTTGTTGATTTAATGAAACTGATTTATGCTCTGTTATCAAAATCTTTACGATTCATGATTCACTACTTGATCCATGATTCAATCATAGATCAATGTGAATTAACAAGTGAATCTATTTTGGGATAGAATCAATGGAGAATCACGTTTTACGATTCATGCGATTTTTAAACTATCGGGTCCAACATATTTCAATCCCTTTTATAACTCTCTTTTTGTTGAAAATGTCAAGAGTGTTTAGTATACAAGAAACCAATTCCTATGCTTGATTTATTATTATTTTGGTGATCAGAGAGTTTAATAAGATCGAATCAAATTCAATCAAACCTAAAGTAACTTGCACCCATGAATTCTATATTATTTTGGTGAAATAGCATGGTTTATTATGAACTCAACATATCCACAATTGTTTTTTTCCTTTTTTGAACAATAAGCATACACACCTTTTAAAGTGTTTTATGTTTTAAAATACAGGGTTCTGACTTACTCTTTCTTCTAATTCAACTCTATTTAGAATTTCTAGCACTTTTTTGAATGGTAAAGAAATAATATATTTTTATATAATTTTATGATTGGTGAGATTTGGACCAATATCTCTTACTATGAAGGCAACATCTTTGTAATTAGACAGTGTAATGATGTCCTTATATAAGAACTAATGTATAACATAGGAAAATGTTTTATAGTCTCACAAAAACTCCAATACTTTGAACCACAATGATATGGTATGATAGGTGTTCACTTTTGATTTGTTATTAGGGCCCATCCCCTGCCACATCGTTGTGGCTAAATTTGTGCACCTAAAATTGTCGGTCTCTAGCACTTTTTATATAGCATATGTCAATTAATTTGTGGATCATTTTTATCATTTGAATGGAGATATCATTTTTATCATTGTTCATAGGGCTTTGGCTCACCCTCTTCCCTACATATGTAGGTGATGATAATAGAGCATGAAAGCTTCATATTTGAAGCTAATTGTATGTGAATAGACAAGAAAGTTTGTATGCCTAATTGTTGGATAAAGACCTGAAGTTTGAAAGCTCTGTACACATTCAGCTTTGGAAAGAACAAATCGTTCTTCTCTTGTAAAAATATGTACTCCTTGTGTTTGAGTTTGGAAAGGTATAATAAAAAATAATGTATGTTTTATTTCATTTACTTTATGTAATTGCTCTAAATGGATGTTGTGGAACAAATAGGTTAAGGAATTTAATCACTTCCGCTATCCTAAGCAATTCTACTCCAAAGTTTTCAGGAGTACTACATGTTTGTTTAGTTAGGCCTTTGGTGGTCTATTACTACTGGTCACAACTCCATTTCAGTATGGGGTGTGGGATGGGGTCATGACAACTTGGGACTTTGAAGCTAGAGTTGAGGGATTGTCAAGGTCCCTGCTTAGGGACACTTAACCAGTCTTAGATGAGAGTGATTTCGCCAAGACAAGTGATGTATCACACCTACAACCTGCGACTTGTAGTCTGCAATGTGTCACACACCCAACACTTGTACCATGGCGCATGGACTGTGCATGTGATATTGTCAGGATCTATTGACCAATTGTGTAGGAAATTAATGTATTGATAATATTGATTGATTGATATCAATATACATTTTTTGTATATTTACAATGGAGAGAATGAACTCTCTTTTATAGAGAGAATGAGTACAATGGAGTAATCAAATTAATGGAGCACTAAACTAAATGGAGCACTAAACTAAATTAATGGAGCATTAACCTAAATGGAGCACTTGCTTGTGGAGCACTTGCTTGTGGAGCACTTGCTTGTGGAGCACTTGCAGTATTAACATATATTAACAGCCCCCCGCAAACTCAAGGAGGGTAGGGACGAACCAACTTCAGTTTGGAGAGAGTAACAAAAAATAGAAAAATAATCTGATAAATAAAATAAAAGTGGATAGGAGACACTGTATGGTCGTGTCAGACCGTTGTAGAAGACCGTATGGTTATGGCAGACCAAGGTAGAAGACAGTTTATGGGGTCATGTCGGACCGTTGTAGAAGACAGTTTACGGGGTCATGTCGGACCGTTGTAGAAGACACTATATGGCTGTGTCGAACCGTTGTAGCTGAGAACCGAAATCAATGTCGGAACAGTTTACTGAGTCTTGTCGGACCCACATAGGAGCTAACCGGAATCAATGTCGGGACAGTTTACAGAGTCTTGTCAGACCCATATAGAAGCTAACCGGAATCAAAGTCGGGACAGTTTACAGAGTCTTGTCGGACCCATATAGGAGCTAACCGGAATCAAAGTCGGGACAGTTTACCGAGTCTTGTCGGACCCATATAGGAGCTAACCGGAATCAATGTCGGGACAGTTTACAGAGTCTTGTCGGACCCATATAGAAGCTAACCGGAATCAATGTCGGGACAGTTTACCGAGTCTTGTCGGACCCTCAAAAGGCGTGCCCAATCTTATCAAAAGGCGTGCCATCAAAAGGCGTGCCATCAAAAGATGTGCCCGACAGCCATCAAAAGGCACGCCGATTTGTCGTCTGGCGTTGAGAGGCGCGTAAGGCGCGTGTCTGCCTTGCCTATTTAAACCAAGGTGAGGCTGCCGCTGAGGCTGAAACTGTGACAAAGAACTTGCTGAAAACCTTTGAAAAACTCTTCGTTTTCTTGAGAGAGATACTCTGTCACTCTGTTGCCTAGAAAATGGCTTCTTCTTCCCGTTCCGCTACCCAGAACATAGCCTCTTCTTCCCGGGGTCTGCTCACTCTCTTTCCCGACCTCAATGAGTGCACAAGAGAGATAACCGGGGCAGTTGCCCTGGAACCGCAACCAAGCGCCCCTGGACCAAGCCCCCCTGGTTTTGCTCCGTTGAACTATCCGATGGTGGCAGTTGAGCAGATAATGGCTGCTCAATCTGATATTGAGGCCAATTATTATACATTAAGGTCTTGTGTTGAGACAATGACGGCGGTCAACAACCTGTCGCACCGGCTTCAGAGTAGAACAACTGAGGTGCAGCAGGTAAAAGCCCAACTGGCTCTGCTCCAGCGCATGTATACGGATGCCCGAGCAGAGATATGTGTGCTGAAGGCAGAAAATAAGGAACTGAAGCGGAAGGCCACCGTGATGCTCAGATTTGGAGGGCCGCCATATGTGACAGTTGAGGAGCAACGGGAAGTGAACGTGCTCGGCGGCGTGGGAAACACGGAGGCAGCACCGGCAAGGGACGCCCAAGACAAAGGCAAAAAGAAGAGAACAGCTGAAGAGGCGAAGAAGTGAGGCCGGTTGTTTGTGGTGGTTATGGGTTGTGGTTGTTTTGTTGTTGTTGGTTTTTCTCTTCTTTTTTTTTTTTTTTTTTTTTTGTTTTGTGTGTGTAAAATGGTGATCGGGTTTGATCCCCGGCATGAATAAAATAAGGTTGGTGACATTACTGCAATTGCTTTCTCTTTTTGGATGACCCAGATTTCTTTTTCTGAGTATTCCAATTCTTGGAGAAGAAATCAAAGCCAAATGGCCCCCCAGAGTAAAATCCCGACAAACTGATTGAAGCAGCTTTTGCAGCCAAAGGGTTAAACTGAGACGTAGGCTTTGTGTGGGACTACTCCATCCTTCCCATGAAACGAGGGACGTGCTGACGAAGATACGTGATCATTTGCACCCTTCGAAGAGTCAGTCCTTCGAAGAGTTGCAAAGATTAGCTGATAGATTTCAGGAGGATATGCTTCCTGAAGATCCAGGAAGCCCGAGGTCAGTGATGACCCATTATAGTGCTGATAAAGTGATGTTGAAGAAACATTCTTCGAGCCAAGTACTGCCCTCTCGAAGTAGAAGACTCTGGTGGAAATTGTTTCTCTGGAGCCACAGGAATCTGCACAAGCCGTAGTCTACAAAACCGCAGACGATTCCAATCAAATCTATTTTCAACCAGCAAGGTGGGTACTGCTCGGATGATCTGGAACCAAACAGAGCTTTGGAGTCAGAAAAGATGAAATCGCCTGAATTGTTAACCAAAAAATCAATGAAGGGTGGTAACAACAATGATAACCAGAGTTGGGATGGCTTTCATGGCGGAGTTTCTGGTTTCTTGCCACAGAACCAGTGGGTTGCTTTCTCTACAGAATCACCATTAACAAGAGTGGATGAGTGGGTAAAAGAACTCGCAATCCAACAACCTCCACTCCCGGTTAATGATGACGACGACGACAATGACAATGAAAATGAAATTGTTTTCCCACAATCTCCAGAAACTGGAAAATCACCAACAAGCACATCTCATCGGCATCCAAATGTGAATATTTCGGAGGAGATTTTATATGCCGATACTGTTATCCAGTCTCTAAATTCTTCCTCGACAGTGGCTCACATCGCAGGGATCGGATTAAAAGTTATCCCGACCCTTGCACAGTTCTCCAGTCTTCGATCTGTCAACCTATCAGGCAACTCAATAGTTCATATCACTACTGGGTCTCTGCCAAAAGGTCTCCACACTCTCAACCTCGCTGGAAACAAGATCAGTGAAGTTGAGGGGCTGCATAGATTCTTGAAGCTGACTGTCCTAGACTTGAGCTTCAACAAGTTAACCACAACAAAGGGACTTGGCCAGCTTGTAGCCAACTACAACTCCCTGCTAGCCTTGAATCTGTTGGGGAATCCAATCCAGAGCAATATCAACGACGAACAACTGCGCAAGTCAGTTTGCGGTCTTCTCCCGAAGCTAGCGTACCTGAACAAACAGCCAAAGGGTTGGAGGTGGAGTAATGACTGCTGAGAGGTTTGCTTTGCGATCTACAGAGGCTGAAATGAGGGGTAAGAGCTCAGCTATGGAAGAAGGTATGTGTAGAAACACAAGCGGAATAGGTTGAGGTCCGGCGGGCGGCCAAGGAAAGGTTGCCGCCCGCCAGAAGGCGAAGAACACTAGGAGCTTAACCTATAGCTCTGATACCATGTAGGAAATTAATGTATTGATAATATTGATTGATTGATATCAATATACATTTTTTGTATATTTACAATGGAGAGAATGAACTCTCTTTTATAGAGAGAATGAGTACAATGGAGTAATCAAATTAATGGAGCACTAAACTAAATGGAGCACTAAACTAAATTAATGGAGCATTAACCTAAATGGAGCACTTGCTTGTGGAGCACTTGCAGTATTAACATCTATTAACAAATTGTAACATTGATACTGTAGTGAGATCCCTCTCTATATGAGGAGGTCTTCCCCAAGCAACGAATTAGGCCATCAACACACCTCCATATACAACTTTCTCCGATACAGAAGACCTCCACTGCCACCCTCCCTCTTCTAAGAGTGCCTCAACTCTCCCCTCTTCCACCTCTGATGATCCCGTGCCAGCTAACTGCGATCATCCATAGTTTTCTTGTCCTCTATAACTCACTTGGAATTACTTATTTGACCTTCATTCCTATATTTTTACATTATCACCAACCGTCTATCATGACCAATCACAGTTTTCTGTTTAAGTTGTCCAAGCTAGCCAGTCAGATCCCACTACATCTTTCTTTAATTTATTTATATCCCAACCACCCAACCCCCACACCACTCGCTTTTCTTACATAGGATAGGATGTAATACCATGAAGAATCTGAGTAGGCCAAAGAATCCCCACTCTGGCCACCAACGCAAAGGCAGCCCATACTCCTTACGCTCACTGACTTGGACAACCAATCATGTTTGGTTCCATTTTTCTAAACCCATTTTTTGGAAAATTTTGAAGTTTTTGTTTGGTTATTTTGAAAATGGAATAAAGTTTTCAAAATCTTGGTACAACTTTTGGAGGGAAATTTGACAAATTTTTGGAATGTGACAAATTTGACAACTTTTCAAATCTTTTTCAGAATGTGACAAATTTTTTTTTTTTTAATTGGTCAATGTATCTAGCCCTCTCTCTCAACTTTTGGAGGGAAATTTGAAATTGCATAGTGTATTTTTTTGAAAACCAAACATCTATCCATTTTCAAAACAAAGTTCTCAAGTCACTTTTTCAAAAAATAACTCAAAAAAACAAAACCAAACATAGTGATAGGATTTCGTCCACTGCCACAAATAGTCAATCAATCATTGTTGATCTTATCACTTCAGATCAAAGGCCTAAATAGCCAATAAGGTTAGCTCCAGGAACAAAACTGCCTGACCACCACATCAAAATGCAACTACCGCCTAGTTACTGCATGGTTTTAAAAAGCGGCCGTAACTATTACGTAATGCCATTATGTAATGGTTTTAGTGGTTACCACCACCCATTACAGCCGCTATAGTGGTATCACAAAAATTCACAGATGTAACTGCCATTACAGCACCGTTACGGCCATTACGCTTCATTTTTTGTATAGATTTTGGATGTCATGGGAGCAACGCTAGAATAATACATGCGAAGGAGGGTGCAAAACAGACCTCGACTTGAGCACAGAGTTATGGATTCAAAGTCATCACATCTCTTTTTCATACATAACAGCAAAACCAATTACGCTTATATAGTTTTGTTGCTCAGTTGATTCTAAATCAATCGGCAAATACATATGTTCCAAAACTTCAAAGTATGAAATACCACATCCATAATACAACCCATGTCCAAAAAATTCAAAAGACTTATGAAACTATCTTTAACTATTAAAACCTAAATACACTTGTCTGCCAGCAAAATTATTAATAATAAATATAAAAAATTTACAAAAAACAATTTAACATCAACTTAACAAATGATCAGCTAACAAACACATAAAATACCCTAACATATAGTCACAGCCACGAAATCTACTACAATCATCTAAGCTCACTTACCCTTGTGAATGCATTCTTAATGGATAGTGCAATATATGTTTCTATCTGATCTCTGTCTGTGACAGATTGCACTGCCTGCAGAAAAAAGCAAATGGGTAATATGCTATTTCACATGCAGAAAATGCAAAAATTCCAGTGTAACAATAAGTCAAAGGAGGAGACCATGCGAAATCGAATGTTTAGTTTGCTTTTCTCAAGTACAGAAAAATCAGGACACCATTTGAAGTATAAAGTATGATTTACAATTTCAAAGGCTGCACTAACTTGTTCCTTCTAACAATATTTACTAAAAAGGTTTGAACAAACAGAAGTTCATACATACCATTTCTGGTTCTTCAAGAAGCAACCTCCGAGAAAGCATTGCAACAGATACAATATCCTCCATCAATGCTGAACCCTATATTTTACAGGAGAGGTAGGTTAGTTGCAACACTAGGAAATGGCAACACCAAAAAAGCCACACCAAAAGGCTAAGCAGACACACAGACAAATATGTCCAATTTTTTAGAACATTATGAATATGAGAGATTAGATAAGATGGCCTTTGCTGATAAATGCATAGCAACTAAAAGTTGAAAATGCATAAAGGCAGAAGATAGCTCAACTCCCAGATTTCAAAGCAATATCCAACCCAGTTGATCCACGAAAAAAACAAAAAAAACAAAGGTAACATTACAACACACAGAAGATAGGGCAGCTTTTGCCACATGACCAGGAAACAAACACAATTTCTCTCTGTTCAAGAGGCTGTGGGTAGGTTTTAACTGATAGATCGGGCATTGACAGAGCAAACCAAACATGTCAGACATTACTTATGCACCATATAAACAGTAAGAACAATAATGTCCAAACACTTGTACATTTACATTTTGGGAAATTGTCACCTACTTTGAGCAACTGGCATGCTTTCCATGCTAACATCTTTCAGCAGGAAGAAACTTTAGCCCTCAAGTTTGACAATAACACCTATTCCACATCTAACTATTCATTTATATAACCAATGAACAAAAGTTACGAAAGAAATAGAATAAGGAATTGAGAGCATAAAATTAGTAAGACTTGTTTCCATATTTGCCAGCTGTCTTTACGAGTTAGTGACTCCAAACTTTCCTCAAGGCCATTATTTTATTTATTTAATTTTTTTTTTTTTTTGGATCAACAACAAAAGATTTTATTAATAGATCAAAAAAGCAACGGGGATGAGGCATCCTCATATAGAGGGAAAATGAAAATACAAAGCGCAGAATCCTAACAATATTATCACAAGCAAAAACTTATTAATCACACACCGACAACCAATCTCTAGCTAACAAAAAAAGAGGAACCCCCTTAAAGAGTGAACTCCCCGAAGCCCAAAAGGAAGTTAAGTGACAAACTTTATCCCACAAGCAATCCACTTCCCAAAACTTATTTTTAAACAGCCTCGCATTTCTTTCCAACCATAGAACCTAGAAAGTTGCAAAGACAGCCCAAGACCATAACATTTTGGCTCTCTTCGATCTTCCAAATGTGCAAAAATCAACTAAGAGCATTTGCGCACTCCTTTTTGGTGCTACCCAAATAACATTTCCCATGAGGAACAATTTGTGACGTAAATTCAAAGCAAAAGGAATATGGAGAAATAACTGATCAACTGTGTCCCCATTCGTACAACAAATAATGCACCACTGAGGATTTCGAAAACGATTAGGTTTCCGTTTCTGCAATGTATCATTTGTCAAGATGCCTCCATGAACCAAGGCCCACATGAACACCTTCACCTTTTTAGCGGAGCACAAGCATTCCAATTTCGTTTGCAAAAAGGAATTGGAGGAACTTGAGGATTATCGATGATTTTATCACAAAAAGACTTACAAGAAAATATCCCAGGAAAATGAAGAGCCCACACCCCAAAGAAGCACCGACACTTCTAAGAAGACGATGTATCCGTGTTGTGTCCGTGTCAAACATCGACACTCTTTGGACACTTCCCAGACACATGTCTGACACTCTTCAAAACATGTCCTATTTTTAAATATTTTTTAAAGACCCGGGTACTCTTTGGACACTTGGAGAGTACACGTGTATATTGCTTAAACACACGTGTCTACCGATTAAACACAAGTGAAACTAAATATAAGTTTGAACAAAACAACTTAAGATACAATAATAAAACAAATACCATATAAATTTATAGGAATTAGTGTCATATTGCATTTTTTATTATCCTTGAATGATATATTCATATATATAACATATAACAAATATATAAAATTATATTTCATACGTGTCCCTTACGTGTCGTGTTCTGTATTTTTTGAAAATTGATGTGTCGGCGTGTCCGTGTTGTATTCGTGTCTTGTCGTGTGTCCGTGTCCATGCTTCTTAGACCCTCTTGTCCTCCAAAAGAGGAGCCAAAGAAAAATGATCAACCCTGGATAACGTAATGGTCAACTATGAAGCCTCCCTATCATTAAGGTTCCTTGAAAAATCAAAATTTTAAGAAATTGGAACCAAAAGTGAACAAGCCATGGAAGCAAGTAAAGATGTGGAAAATCAAAAGCAAAAGAAGATTGACCCAACCAAACATCTTCCCAAAATCGAACAAGTTCCCCATTGCCCACCCTCATAGAAAGAAAACGAGACTAACATATGTAGATCTGAGAAATAGATTTCCAAGGAGCACGATTGTTACCCCTCAAACCAAAAGTGAATCCCTACCATTGTCTTGAGTCCCCATATTTGCTTCTAATAACCACGTGCCAAAGTGAATCACTCTCAAGTGGAAGTCTCCATAACCATTTGCCAAGAAGGGCCATGTTTTTAGCCACCATGTTACCAATAGCCAAACCCCCTTTCTCCTTAGGTAATGAGACTAAATCCCAATTCACCAAGTGATCCTTCTTCCCCTCATCCTGACCCTCCCATAGAAAATTCCCCTTCAACTTTTCTATGGACATTGCCATCTTCACCGGAATCTTGAACAAAGCTAAGAAATAAATGGGAATACCACTCAAAACAGTCTTAAACAAAGATAAGAAATAAATGGGAATAAAGCCTTACTCCACCCTTCCAATCTCTTACCTATCTTTTCCATAACTGGATTCCAAAAAACTTCACTTCTAGGATTATCCCCAAATGGAAGTCCCAAATACTTGAACAGAAGTGACTTGATTCCACAACCTAAAAGTGTCGCCCTACTCTGAAACTAGTCCAATCGTGCTACATATTAATGCCAACCACACTACTTTTCTCCAAATTAACCTTAAGCCCTGAAATTTCCTCAAAAAGTCTCAAAATCGCGTAAAGATTAACTACCTGACCCTCATCCCCTGAAGCGAAAAACAGGGTATCGTCCGCATATTGTAAATGTGTCACACTAACTCTATCCCTTCACACGTCCAGCCCCGCAAAAAGACCTACATCGCTAGCTCTATCAACCATCCTTCCCAAAATGTCAGCCACCAAGATAAAAAGAAAAGGGGATAACGAATCCCCCTGCCGTAACCCCAGCAAAGCCCTAAAGCATTCCCATAGTTTACCATTAACTAACACTAACATGTTGCAAGTCGCCAAACATCCCCTTATCCAAGATCTCCACCGCTCACTACAATCCTTTTTGTCCATTACAAAATCCAAAAATTGTCAGTCCACATGGTCATATGCCTTTTCAAAATCAACCTTAAAAATAAGTCCCTCCTTCCCTAGACTCCTATGCTCCTCTACTAACTCATTTACCACTAAGGTTGCATCTAAGATTTGTCTATCTTCCACAAAAGCCCTTGCGCCTTAGACACAGTCTCCCCCAAAGAAATCCTTAATCGCTTTGATATCGCCTTCCCCAAAATCTTATAAAGTGATGTGACCAAACTTATGGGCCTAAAATCTCCAATTCTGACAACACTCACTTTCTTTGGGATTAAACAAATAAATGTGGCATTTGTGCCCAAGTTAACAACCTCCAACTCATGAAATTCCGCAAAAACTCTCACCAAATCCCCTTTCACCACCTCCCAACAATCTTGAAAAATGACCATGGAAAAGCCATATAGGCCTGGAGCTTTGTCTCTTTCACAATCAAAGACTGCCTCCCTAATTTCCATCTCATCAAATGGCCTTTCAACCCACATTGCAATTACCTGATCAATGGTTCCCCACTTGAGTCCTACAATCCCCGGTCTATTCATCTTCTCCTTCGAATAAAGCTTAGAATAAAAATCATAAATTCTATTGACAATCTGATCCTTACCCCATGCTCACTTCTAATCTTTTGATGAACTTCTTTTCCCTTTTCCCATCTACAACCCTGTGAAAAAATTTTGAATTGACATCCCCTTCCTTCAACTATTTGACCTTTGCCTTTTGAACCCAAGAAATTTGCTCCCTTAAAACCAGATATTCCAGTTTCAATCTCAACTTCGATCTTTCTCTTCTTAATACTTCAACTAACCCCCCCCCCCCACCCCACCCCACCCCACCCCAGCGCCTCTAAGGCATCTATTTCTTCAATTCTACGCATCACCTCCTTTGAAATCTCCATATTCCCGAGAACCTCCCTGTTCCAACATCTTTGTTGTATTATTAGTTGGGTTATTTTTCGATTGTAATTATTCTATGCCTTAGGACTCCCTTGTAATTATTAATCTTCATTAATATAAAAGGGGGATGATATCACAATCATTCCCTAATCTTGGTATTCTCCAAAATTATCACGATATCAGAACCTAACCCTAAAACCTAAACCCATCTACCCATATAGTTCCTGTTACCCACCGGAGCCACCAGCCATTCGGAGACAGCCCACGTCGCCAGCGACTAACCTTCAGCAGCCAACTCCACCCTGAGGGGTTTCGGCTCAAACCAAGAAAGACCTAGGTGGTTTTGGGTCTAGGTTGATGTCTGTCTAGGGTTCGAAACTCACCCTGGTTGATCAAAGTCAACATCGAAGATCACCCTAGGGTTTAAACCTTACTTGGGTTGGTCGAAATCCTCACTACAGGCATCCTGGTCCCTTGTTGGTCTTTGCCGACAGGCCTCCTAGCCTAGTCAACCACTGGTGACAGCTTGTCTCGCCTAGCCAGCTGCCACGGATAGTCTCTATGCTGCAGCCATCAACCCTTATGCCTTCTTTGGCCTCATGCGACAGCCTCTCTCCCTTTCTTGTCGTCATTCTGTTTCTTCGACCATATTCTGTTTGACCACAGTCTCTGTCTCTTCGTAGACTTGTAACTAGGTACTGGTACCCTAGTCTCTTCTCTTAAAAAAAAAAATTTCTATGAGTTCTTAATTCTTTATGTTTTCATAGTGGTAGTTGTGTCTTTCTTTCCACCACCACCTTCCGAGTTTGTGATTGGCACTAGTTTTGTTGAGGGTTCAGTAGTACAATTTCCATGGCAGATTCTACCAATGTGTCCACTACTTCTCAGACACCTAGGAATGAGAGTTCCATACTACCTACTACTATACCTGATAACCCCAACCCTAGTCTTAAAATCACCACCTCTCCATTTAATGGTCAGAACTATCTAGCGTGATCGCAGAGTTTGGCTATTTTTTTAAAGAGCAGAGGGAAGATGGGGTATGTTGATGACAGGATACAGGCACCCAGCACCACTGACCTGGGTTATGACTAATGGGAGATTACGACTCTTTGATTATAGGTTGGCTTATTCATTCGATGGTACCAAACATTGGTGAGGGCTACTTGTCTATAGAGACTGCTCAGGATATTTGGGATGTTGTGGTTGCCACCTATTCCCGCAAAAGGAATTTCTTACAGGCATTTGAGTTACACCGCTCTATTAAGAGCTCTGTTCAGAGGGAGCAGGCTGTTCTTCAGTACTTCACCTTCCTCACCAACAGTTGGAAAAGCCTTGATCACTTGCACGACTATAAGCCTGTTTGCACTGCTGATTCAGTCGGGTACAAGAAGTTCATTGCACAGGAAAGGCTCTTCAAGTTTCTAGCAGGTCTCAATGTGGAGTATGATCCTGTTCGGAGTTGGGTTCTGGGTATGGATACTCTTCCTTCATTTCAGGAGGCATTCGTCTATGTACAGAATGAGAAGAGTCTGTATTCTATAATTAATGGTAAACTATCTATCCCTAGAGATGGCCTCAGCCTGACTCCCCTCCCTTCGTCTACTGCCAAGGAGTCTATATTCTATGCTTACTATCGCAAGTCGCGGCATACTCGTGAGACGTGTTAGAAGCTTCATGGGACTCCATCTGGGGGTCAAGGTGATCAATCTGGTTCTAGAGGAGGTCGGTCAGGCCAGTCCAGAGGACGTGGCACTCATCTACGGGCTCATCAGTCTAGTGTCGTTGATACCTTTGATTCTACTTCTGCTTCCGTTAGCTAAGCTACTGATGGTCTCTCTGGCATGACTACTCATGAGCTTGAGGATATTTTTCGTCACTTGCTGGACCGCCGGTCTTCTACTGCTCTCAGTACATCTTCCTCGTCGTTTACCCGCTCAGGTAACTTAGCATTTTCTTCTCGTGTTTTCCTTTCTCATAAGTCTTTGCCCTGGATTACTGATTTTGGTGCCTCAGATAATATATATGGGTCCTCTGACCTTTTCTCTGTCTAGAAGCCCTCTTCAGGTCAAGACAAAATTAGGATTATCGATGGTACTGTTTCTTCTATTTCTAGGAAAGGTTTAGTCTATGTCACTCCTACCATACCTCTATTTTTTGTTCTCCATGTTCCCAATTTTTCAGGTAACTTGTTATCCTTGAGTCGTATTACAAAGGATTTGAATTGTAGTGACTTTTTTCCTTGATCATTGTCTTTTTCAGGACCTTGTCACGAAGAGGACGATTGGCAATGGTAGTACAGAAAATGGTCTCTACAACCAAAGATGATTTATGGCTGTGGCATCGGCGTCTTGGGCATCCTTTTTTTTATTTACTTAAGCATTTATCTTTATCTGTTTTTGCAAACAATAATCTGTCTGAGTTTCTTTGTGAGTCTTGTCAACTTGGAAAACAACACAGAGTTTCTTTTGCTCCCAGTTTTAATAAAAGTTTGGTTCCTTTTTCATTAATACATTCTGATGTTTGGAGTCCATCTCGTGTTATGTCTATGAAAGGTTATCGATGGTTTGTTACATTTATTGATGATTTTTCTCGTACTACTTGGGTGTATCTCATAAAAGACAAAAGTGAGGTTTTCTCTGCATTCCGCAATTTTCATAAGATGATTTGTACTTAGTTTAGGGCTACTGTGAAAATTTTCCATTTTGATAATTGAGGGGAATACATAGATTCTAGGTTAAGGCAATATTTTTCTGCCCATGGCATTATCCATCAAACCTCTTGCACCAATACCCCTCAAAAAAATGAGGTGGTGAAACGCAAGAATCGTTATCTTCTTGACATGGCTCGGTGCATGTGTTTTTCTATGAGTGTGCCTTGGTCCTACTGGGGCGACGTTGTTCTCACTGCTGCCCATCTTGTTAATCGCCTTTCTACCCAAGTCTTGCTAAAACAAGTCCTCCTAAGTTCCAAGTCCTCCTAAGTTCCAAGTCCTTGTTTTCTATTCCTCCCAAAATATTTGGTTGTGTCTATTTTGTCCACTACCACTCTCCTACTCGTGGTAAGTTAGACCCTCGTTCCCTCAAATGTGTTTTCCTTGGGTACTCTCCTACTCAAAAGGGGTACAAATGTTATCACCCTCCTTCTCGTAAGTGGTTTGTATCCATGGATGTCACCTTTTTTGAGTCCTAATACTATTTCTTGTCCTCTCCGGTGTCACAATCCTCCCTTCAGGGGGAGCCTTGGTGTGAAGTGATGCCTATGGTGGAACCAGTTGTTCTTACACCACCACCTCTTACTGGGATTACAGAACCCAATGTCACTGTCATCAAGGATAGGGAAGAGCAAGTTTATGTCAGGGACAAAGACAGACATAAAGTTAACTCGATACGGAAGACCACTTCTGCTCACCCACTGCCATCTCCTGCTTTTGAAGAGAGTTCAGGTAACTTTGAATCTCTTGAGTCTATTGATCTTGATACTCCTATTGATCTTAATGTTTGCCAAGAGAAAGGGTGTGAGATCTTGTACTCAACATCATATCTCAAATTTTTTGTCCTACTCTCATTTGTTGTCCTCATATAGAGCTTTATGTCAAATATTTCCTCTATTAGCATTCCTAACCATTTTCGGAATGCTCTTGCTACCTCTGAGTGGAAACTTGCCATGATTGAGGAAATGAAAGCACTTAAGAAGAATGGCACTTGGGAATTGACAGAGTTACCTAACGGCAAACGACCTGTGGGATGCAAATGGGTGTATACTGTGAAAAACAAAGCGGATGATTCTATTGAATGTTAAGAGGCTCGACTTGTGGCCAAAGGGTTCACTCAGACATATGGCGTTAACTATTATGAGACCTTTACACCTGTGGCTAAGATAAATTCAATCAAAGTACTTCTCTCTCTAACAGCTACTCTAGATTGGCCACTTCATCAGTTTGATGTAAAGAATGCATTTCTCCATGGTGACCTAGAAGAAGAGGTATATATGGACATTCCTTCTAGTTTTGAGGATCATCAGACAGAGGGTAAAGTATGCCGACTTCGGAAGTCATTATATGATCTCAAACAATCTCCAAGGGCTTGGTTTGAGAGATTCACTCAGGCTATGCTTAAATATGGCTTCAAACAGAGTCAGGCAGATCACACCTTATTTGTGAAACATTCATCACGCGGTAAGACTACAACGCTCATTATTTATGTGGATGACATAGTTCTTACAGGTGATGATAGTGAGGAAATCCCTCTATTGAATAAATATTTAGCAAGCGAGCTTGAAATCAAAGACTTGGGGAGCTTAAAATATTTTTTGGGAAAAGAGTTGCTCACTCCAAGGATGGGATATTTTTCTCACAGAGGAAGTGTGTGCTTAACCTGTTGAAGGAAACTGGGATGCTTGGCTACAAAGCCTTTGACACTCCACTGAAACCCAATCAAAAACTGGGGGATGACGAAGGAGGAGCAGCTGTTGATAGGGGGAGCTATTAGCGATAGTGGGTAAGCTCATCTACCTATCTCACACCAATCCTGATATTATTGTTACTGTCAGTGTGGTTAGCCAGTTTATGCATGCTCCTCATCAGATTCACTTCAAGGTTGTCATAAGAATTTTAAGGTACTTGAAGTCTGCTCCTGGTAAGGGTCTTTATTTTTCAAAGCATGATCATCTTCGTGTGGAAGCCTATACAGATGCTGACTGGGCTGGATCAATAACTGATAGGAGATCGACTTCAAGGTATTGCACCTTTGTTGGAGGCAACCTAGTCACTTGGGGGAGTAAGAAACAAAATGTGGTTGTCATGTCAAGTGCAAAAGCTGAGTTTAGAGCTATGGCACAAGGGGTGTGTGAGCTCTTATGGATCAAGTTATTGTTGAGTGATCTAAGTATTGATTAGACGGACTCCATGCAGTTATACTATGATAATAGAGCCGCCATCAACATCGCTCACAATCCAGTTCAACATGACAGCACAAAGCATGTTGACATAAATCGTCACTTCATTAAGGAGAAATTCACTAGTGGCACAATATGTACACCATTTGTGTAGTCTGGTGAACAACTCGTTGACATCCTCACCAAGGGAGTTAGGAGTAAGCCATTGCATGACATCCTAGGCAAGCTGGGCATGAGAGATATCTTCACACCAGCTTGAGGGAGAGTGTTAGAATAGCATACTATTAGTTGGGTTATTTTTCGATTGTAATTATTCTATGCCTTAGAGCTCCCTTGTAATTATTAATCTTCATTAATATAAAAAGGGGATATTATCACAATCATTCCCTAATCTTGGTATTCTCTAAAATTATCACATTTCACATTCTCTTTAACCATCTTTAATTTTCTCATAAATTTAAAACCTTTCCATCCATTACAACTAGCAGTGGCCCACCATTCCCCAAAATTTTGTTTAAAAAATGGATGCTCCAACAACATGTTCTCAAATCTAAAAGATGTTGGTCCCCATTTTAATGGGCAACCCTCAATCACTACGGGACAATGATCTGAAATTAATTTAGGTAGCAACTCCTGCCTTAAATTGGGAAAAACCTCTTCCCACCCCCAAGGAGAATAAAAATCTATCCAGTCCACTACACGCCAAAATCTCTTAAAGATTAGACCATGTGAATCTCGCATTACACAAAGAAGGATCCACTAACTCACATTCTCTTATAAACAGATCAAAATCCCTCATACCCTTGTTAATTCTATTCCCATTGAGCCTTTCTAAGATTTT
Source organism: Camellia japonica (assembly GCA_030407325.1). Taxonomy (NCBI): domain Eukaryota; kingdom Viridiplantae; phylum Streptophyta; class Magnoliopsida; order Ericales; family Theaceae; genus Camellia; species Camellia japonica. The sequence goes on from JAPPVO010000029.1 coordinate 91,322,587, forward strand.
CCTGACCACATTAAAGTCTCCCCTAAACACCACATTGGGGAATACAACCCAAATAACCCATATAACTCCTCTCAAAATTCCTTTCTCCTCGAAGGCCTCTTAGGTCCATAAACCCCAGTCAACCACCACTCCGAATTGTCAAGGTTCCTAAATCTAACAAAAGGTGTAAACTCCCCCACTACAGTTTCACACTCTGAGACAACTCTCTCATCCCACATAACCAAAATGCCTCCTGATCTACCAACTGAAGGCATGCAAGCCCAACCCCTATGTCTAACCCCCCAAATACTTTTCATGAACCACCTATCACACACTTCTACTTTAGTTTCCTAAAAAACTATAATGTCCAATTGATGACACCTCAGAGAATCCTTAATAACGCCCCTCTTTTTCCGAGAACCCAACCCCCTCACATTCCAACTAATGATCTTCATTGGAAAACATTCCCATCCCTAACCTCTTCTCTCCTTCTCTCGTAATTAACTGAACATGATAAGTTCCTTAGCTCCCTAGCCCCTTCTTACTACTCTCTCTTTTCTTTCCACTAAATTTCCCCCTCGTGGTCTTATTATTCTACTAAATGTCCCAAAAGTCCCCTTAATTCCCACTAGTGACAACCCCGTAACCAGAAGAAGCTGCATAAAGTGAGGCACCTCCTTCTCCTTAATGGGGCAAGTCTCATATTTGCTCAACTCCTTCAACCATCTTTCCGTTTCCTCCTCCCCTACCCCCAAAACATGTCCTCTCTTGTCAATATGATTATCCGAGACCCCATCGTGATTGTCATTCATCTGATCTTGAGAAATATTAGCTTACAAGGACTCAGACACAGTGGTAGACTTATTCACAATGGCCCTCGGAGTTCCATAGGCAACCCCTTGGTCAGTAATACCTAATGATGAGACCTCAAGAGCAGAACACAACAATTTGGAAACATGAGACATTGAAACCCCACCCCTTACCCCCTCCCCTGAAGCAAAAGAGTTTGGAATAGCTTGTACCCCCTTATGAGAAGATGAAAATGTGATATCTTGGTTAACAAAAGAACTGAACTGATTCAGTGATTCAGATACCTTTTCGATGTCCTCATCCTCAATGGCACAATCTGCATTGAAAAGACTATTGAGGTCCCAGTCTTGATCAGCATCCTCAACCCCCATGCTTTCCACTTCAAATTGTGAATCCGAGCTCTTAGATGACCCATACTCTTCTAGAACTTGCAACACCTCATTAGCTTCAAAATAACCCTCGTCCACATCTTAAACCAGAGTTTCCGAAGCCTTAATAACCTCCACCAACTCCTCAGCCGCAGCCACTGGTATCTCATTAAAAGTCAGAAAATCCCCACCTAATCTGTCCAGCTTGTCTGCCAACCCTAATTGTCCCTCCGTTGTGGTGAGCTCATCTCGATTAAGCTACACCAATGCATTGGATGGCAAATTGAATAATTCTGAGCCCATTACAGCTTGCAATCATGGCGAGACCCAAAATTAAATGCATCATGTCCAATACAGCCTAATCACAACCTATGAAGCATGGGTACTCCGAAAATGTTGCCATACTCATACCGGGTACTAGCACACATACCAATAAGGCTGCATGTGTACCGGTTAGACATGACACGTTGGGGACACAATAGGGTTGCATGTAACCTAAAAGACACTCAAATTTTCCAAAGACGTAAGACATGACACGTTGGGGACACATGCAAAACATATACTTTTATATATTTATAATGTCATTTTTTTAATATTATATATTTATTTTATGTCAAATATTTAATCTCATCAACCTTGGGTATGCTATTTTGGTAAGAAAAATTTTTGAAAAAAAAAATATTTGGGATGCACGTGTCTGCAACGTGTCCTCTGTGTCCCAATTGTCCGACCCGTGTTCCAACACATGTTCATGTCCAACCAACGCATGTGGAACACCTATCCGTGACCTCCAGAGAGATATTTGTGCTTCATCGCATGTAACTGTTAGCCAATCCCTCAATATCCTTTGGCTTGTTCGGTTAGGGGAAAACTCTCTTCCCCTACATAACAAATCTTTCATCCTATCTGCCCAACCTTTTTACATCCACCACCACGGCACATTTGCCAGGACTTAGATGAAAAATAAATACATGAGTTACACAACATTGACAAATATAAACATTATTATACAAATGATTTCTCTATTGCATTTATAATCAAATAGAAATGTAAAGGGACCAACAGTGCATCTTCTTTTTCCCTAAATTTTGTTCTCACCTTTCTCTCATAAATTCATAATGAGTGCATCTTCTTTCTCTCTTCTTGTTTTTTTATCTTATCCAACTATTCTATGCATAGATCCACGGATCTATCTAGTTGAATGACAGAAAATGAGCAATCAAAAAACTGAAATGCAAGTATGGGGGTTCCAAGTGCAGAAAGCGCACGATGTGTGTAAGCATGCACAATCCAAAAAAAAATAAAAAATACTAATTACAACACGATCACAACAAGCATACAATACAATTCACATGTTCTAAGACATAAAAATTCAGACTACGATGAAGAAGCACAGAATAGCATCCATTCATGTACAAAATCTAGCATATGCCCATTAACTAAACAAAACGTAACATAAGAAACTTTAATGCTTCAAAAGTTTATTAACCTCACAAAAGTGCAGATGGTAGTCTCCCAGCTGCTTATCAGCCCATTTTTTAATAGGTAACAAGAAGGATTGAAGGAAAGTAAACTCTCGAACCCCCTCTTCTCTTTCGACTCTGGAAAGCAAGCTTTTTAATTGCACTCTCTCTTGTGGGCCCCTTTGTTCCTTCAATGGTATTTTCTTTAACTGCTCGATGGCATGCTGCAAGATTCCTTGCTCACTTGTGATGACAAACTGCCATCATACATTCAAAAGGTAACATGAAATTATAACCACAAAGAATGATCTTTTAAGAAGGCTATTACTGGTTGAATATCAATATAATGAAACAAGGTCCAAAACAGAATATATAAATATCAAACACCTGATATAAATAACAGGAAAAGATATCACTAATGAACCCTGCACTAAAAAATTTCAGCACCCATCTTTTACTAACCATAAGAGATACTAGGATTAGTAGCACTCTAAATGAAAACCACACCATCAGCCTTGAAGAGTAAATAAGGGGTCAAAATTACTATATGGATTCACATGTATTCTTTAGATTGTTCCGGTGCCCTGGATTAAGTAATTGTGTCACAGCAGTATCATGCATACATTGAATATTTCTCCCAATTGATTATCATCATTTAAAAATTCATTATCAGGACATTCATGTTAATTACTAGTTTGGACACTAAAAACATAGGTTGCGTTTGGTAGAGCTTTGTAACTATGATTTGAGAGTATAAGTTGTATTTTGAGTTTGTGAGTTTTGAAATTATGATTTGAGTGTGGAAAATTTGTTTGGTGAGAGAGTTTTGAAAATAGTTTTGAAAAGAGTTTTGAATTGAAGGGGGAATTTTTGATGTGATATTTGATATTTGATACAAATCTTACAACTCATAACCAAACATACAACTCAAAATTCTATTAAAGCACATAAAAAAATTTTAAAATTTCGGAAAATATTTTTTTTGAATATATAAAAATTAACATATCAATTGCAAAAAAAAAAAAATTGCACTGTTCCGGTCAACCGGTGGGACGACCGGTTAGGCCAAATTTCGAAAAAAAAAAAATTGAAAATCGCGCTCTCAAACAGAGTTTTCTGCAGAGTTGTGGAAAATTAATTCCACAACTCTATCCAAACATCATATTCAAACTACCAAGTGGAAAACTCGTTTGAAAATGGTTCCAAACATAGCCATAGTTTCCACCTGTATTCCAACATATTCTGCACAAGAACATGTATGATTATTCTATTATTAAAAGCAAGTATGGGGTTCATGATGATGGTAGATATTCATGTGGTTTTGAGGGGTAATTGTCGATCACCTTGGAAGTCGATATCCCATATTTTTCCTATTTTCTCTAGATTTCTTTCTCTAAGGGTGGGTAATGGGGAGTCAATTCGGTTTTGGGAGGATGTGGGTCAGAAATTCTTCTCTTGCTCGGGATTTCCAAGGTCTTTACAGGATTGCAAATTCTCATGGTAACTCTATTGCATCGTTGGCATGTTCTAGTTTGGCTCCAATTGCATGGAATCTTAGATTTGCTAGAAATCTCACTGATAGGGAGGTTGGGGATTTAGCCCCCTTGTTATCTTGTATTGAGCATTTGTCGTTGGTCTCTTCCTTGAGTGATAATTTGGTTTGGATCCTACACACCACCGGTGTTTTTTCTTGCAAATCTTTTTGCAAAAAAATCATTGAGAAGCCAAATGTCCTGTTTTTCCCTCTTCACAAAAGAATCTAGAAGTCTTTTGTGCCTCTCAAAGTGAAGGTTTTTTTATGGTCTTTGGTTCATGGAAGCATCTTGACCAATGATGTCCTTCAAAAGAGGAGGCCTAATCGTCATCTTTCTCCTCAATGGTGCATTGTGTGTAAAGGAGAGGGGGAGACTCTGAATCACCTTTTTTTACATTGTCCAGTGGCCAGGAGTTTGTAGTAGCAGTTCTTTTCATGGGGTGGTTTTGCTTGGATGGCACCTGAATCATGTAGTTCAATGTTCTCTGTTGATTTTCGATTTCTGGGCTTAAATAAAAAGGCGAAGGTGTTGGGGCTCTGTGCAGTTTCTGCTCTTTTCTAGGTCATATGGTTGGAAAGGAATGCAAGAATCTTTGAGGATAAATGTATTGATGTCTCTTCGATGTGGGAGAAAATCAGATTCTTGGCATCTTTATGGGCTTCGGTGGCTCCCCCATTTAGGGGAATTTCGCTTTTTTTTATTTCTAGCGATTGGAAGTTGTTAAGTGTTAGGGGTAGTTTGGTCTTTATGTATTATTCTTATTAGTATAAGTAGGTATGTGTAAGGGGGAAACCCTAGTTTTTGAATTAATATTATACAGCAGCAGCTCTCTCTATTCTTCTTCTTCTTCTTCTCATCTATACATTTAACATGGTATCAGAGCACTATCTTCCTCCCTGAAGATTGTTCCGTAGGCTTTATACTGTTCCTGTTCCTGGTACGTCTGTTATAGCAACGCAAAGCTAAAAAAAAAAAAAAAAAAAAAAAAAAAAACAGTATGCTCGAAAATTAATGGGTAATCACCCTCTAATCTCATTTTGATTGTTTGGTCATTATTGATTGAGTTTTCTAATTTTTTTGATTTTTCGTCAAAATTGGGTGATTTTTCGAAAATCACTGTTTGATCCCTTTTTTCCTGGTTCTGTCCCTTATTCTCCTATCCTTGGGAGCCGACTGGAACCCTAGAGGGGTTTATTGTCCCTGGTTTGATGTATTTTGGCCCTATCTTGGTTTTTTATCGCTGTTCAGATGCTCTGCTTCGGTTTTCTGGCTTATAGTTGATCTGGTTGCTCTGTTTTGGACTTCTCTGGGACTGTTTTAGCCTTAGAAGGTGTTTTGGTGTGCTGGTTGGGTGATTTCTGGACTTGTTTGATATCCAGCTTGTGTTTTTTGCACCCTCTTTTCTCATCTCATGGCTGACAACTTGGGTCAAGACTCTAAGGGCAAGGAGGAGAGTGGACTGAGTCGTGGTTTGACTCTTGGTGATAGTCCTTCTCTCCAGATTAGTCCGGTTAAACTTAATGGTTGTAATTACTTGATTTGGTCCCGCTCCTGTAGCCTTGCCATTGCCGCCCGGCGTTTGACTGGCTATATTACTGGTAGTACCGAGCCACCTACTGAGGATAGTGCTTTATCTGCTCAATGGATTTCTGAGAATGCTTTAGTTATGACCTGGCTCATCAATTCTATGGAGCCTACCATTAGTCGGACTTTTCTCTTGATGGATACTGCTCATAAGATCTGGATAGCAGCCTCTCAGATGTATTCTCAACAAGGGAATGATGCACAGGCCTATGAATTGCGTAAGAAGATTAGGGGTTTGGATCAGAAGGATCGCTCTCTGGCAGTCTACTATGCTGAGTTGAGTGGTTTGTGGCAAGAGTTAGATTTTTACCAGAGTTTCCAGCCAGTTTGCTCCAAAGATGCCACTATGTTTCAGCAGGCTGTGGAGAAGGAGCGGGTGTATGACTTTCTTGCTGGTCTGAATTTGGAGTATGATCAGATACGGGTTCAGGTGTTGGGTCGCTCTCCGTTTCCTACATTGCGTGAGGCTTATGCCCTGGTTCAGCAGGAGGAGAGTCGTCGTAGTGCAATGGTGCATGCTCCTGTTCCGGATCGGTCAGCGCTGGTTGTCGGCCCTAAGTCACGTGATACTTCGCCTTTTCCGCCTCCAGGTGGTGGTAAGGGTCCATTGGTTGATCGGGACCGGTTGAAGTGTGAGTATTGTGGGAAAGATAGACATGATAAAGAACACTGTTGGAAGTTGCATGGCCGCCCTACTCGAGGCCGTGGTCGTGGTGGTGGTGTTCGTCCTCAAGCACATGTTTCTGAGACTACTGCTAGTGCCTCGAATGATGCTGGTTCTCATATTTCCCCGGATGAGCTTCACACTCTCAGACGTTTGATGGCTCGACTTGATTCTTCATCTGCCTTAGCTTCTTCCTCTTCTGCATCTTCCAACTTTGCTCACACAGGTATTTCTGCTAGTGCACTCAGTGCCTCTTCGTCGTCTCCTTGGATCATTGATTCCGGAGCTACCGATCACATGACGGGTACTTCTAGTTTTTTCCATTCTTATTCACCTAGTTCTGGGCGAGATAAGGTTAGAGTGGCTGATGGCACTTTATCTTCTATCTCCGGCCAGGGTTCTGTTCATTGCACCTCTTTACTTTCGCTTTCATCTGTTCTTCATGTTCCTAATTTTTCCACTAACTTACTTTCTGTTAGTAGCCTTACTACTGCTCTCAATTGCTCTGTAACCTTTTTTCCGACTCATTGTGTCTTTCAGGAACTGGCTACGGGGAGAATGATTGGCAGTGGTAGAGCACAAAGTGGTCTGTACTTTCTGGATGCCATTCCTGCTTCACCTTTATCCTCTCAGGCTCTTCAATGTGCTTCTGGCTCCTCCCTTCATCTCCTTCATCAGTGGCATCGCCGTTTGGGACATCCTTCATTTAGCATTTTAGAGAAACTTTTTCCTTTATTAGTTCGTGATTGTCCTAGGAATAACTTTGTTTGTGATGCTTGTGAGCTTGCTAAGCATAAACGTACTTGTTATCCTTCAATTAATAAAAGAAGTACTTTTCCTTTTATGCTTATTCATACCGATGTGTGGGGTCCTTCCCCTGTTGTTTCTACCTCTGGTTATCGTTGGTTTGTCACATTTATTGATTGTTATTCCCGTGTGACTTGGCTTTATTTACTTCGTACAAAAAATGAGGTTTTCTCTTGCTTCAAAAGTTTTCATAAAATGGTATCCAATCTCTTCAATGCTACTATCAAAATTCTTAGGAGTGATAATGGGACTGAGTATGTTGATGGTACTTTCCGAGCATATCTCGACGAGCATGGCATTCTTTATCAGACTAGTTGTGTTGGCACTCCTGAACAGAATGGAGTTGCTGAACGTAAGAATGGCCATCTCCTTGAGGTTGCTCGCTCTCTCTTGTTTACCATGAACGTTCCTAAGTCCTTTTGGGGGGATGCAGTTCTTACCGCGGCTTATCTTATTAACCGTATGCCATCTAGTGTCCTTCACTTCCAACTTCCTCTTGAGCTTCTTCCTGTGACTTATCCCACATCTTCCCTTCCGCCTCGCGTTTTTGGTTGTGTCTGTTTTGTTCATCTTCACCCTCGTACTCGTGGGAAGCTTGATCCTAAGGCTGTCCGGTGTGTCTTTCTTGGTTATTCTGCTACTCAGAAAGGCTACAAATGCTATGACCCTCACTCTCATAAGCTGTATGTTAGTATGGATGTCACCTTCCGTGAATCTGAGTCCTTCTTTTCTAGTCCTCCGCCATCTCCTCAGGGGGAGCGTGGTATCGATGAGATTGCGGATGAGACGGCATCCTATCAGCATGAGTTGTCTTTTTTCCTTCCTACTCAGCGGGCTGTTATTTGTGGTGAGGGGGAGCCTAGAAGTTCTGTTGATGAGGAGTCGGATATCGGTGGTTGTTTGGACAAAGCTGATCTTAAGACTTATTCACGGCGTCAGAAAGAGCCGGCTTCTCTTGTGCCACCAGGTCAATTATCATCTCCTATGCCAGTTCCACTCCCAGTGTCCACTAACTCTTCAGGTAATGATCCTCATCTCATTTCTTCACCTGTTGTTGATGGCCCTGTTACGAATGATTTGAGTCTTCCTATTGCTCTCAGAAAGGGGGTTAGAGCTTGTACTCAACACCCTATTTCTAAATTCGTGTCATATGATTCGTTGTCTTCTCCGTATCGTGCTTTTGTTTCGTCCCTTTCTTCTGTGTGTATTCCGCAGGGTTGGAAAGAAGCCATCAATGATCCTAAGTGGAAAGTAGCTATGGTAGAAGAGATGCAAGCTTTGAGTAAAAATAACACATGGGAGTTGATGTCTCTTCCAAATGGGAAAAAACCAGTCGGATGTAAGTGGGTGTTCACCATTAAGCACAATGCAGATGGGACGATTGAACGGTACAAAGCAAGACTGGTGGCCAAGGGATTTACCCAAACATATGGAATAGATTATCAGGAAACTTTTGCCCCGGTAGCAAAGATGAATTCCATTCGGGCTATTCTGTCATGTGCGGCTAATTTGGGATGGCCTCTACAACAACTAGATGTGAAGAATGCTTTTCTTCATGGGGACTTGGAGGAGGAGGTATATATGGATGTACCTCCCGGATTCTCATCTCAGTCTACAGTTGGAAAGGTTTGTAGATTAAAGAAGGCTTTGTACGGTTTGAAACAATCTCCTAGAGCCTGGTTTGGTAGATTCCTCAAGGCAATGCTTGGATTTGGGTATCAGCAAAGCAATGCAGATCACACCTTGTTTGTCAAACGCAATGTACATAAGGTAACAGTGCTTATTGTATATGTGGATGACATAGTTGTGACAGGTAATGATGAGGAAGAGGTGACTCATCTCAAGATGCAGTTAGCCAAGGAGTTTGAGATAAAAGATCTTGGTCCATTGCGATACTTTCTTGGGATTGAAGTTGCTCGATCTGATAAAGGCATCTTTATTTCTCAAAGGAAGTACATTCTAGATCTTCTTGAGGAAACGGGCATGTTGGGATGTAGACCAGCTGATTCACCAATTGAGACTAATCATCATCTTTGTAGTGGAATTGGTGAGCCTGTGGAGAAGGAAAGGTACCAAAGACTGGTGGGAAGACTGATATATCTCTCTCATACTCGTCCAGATATTACCTATGCAGTTGGGATAGTGAGTCAGTTTATGCATGATCCTCGTGCGACTCATTTGGATGCAGTCTATCGCATTTTGAGGTACCTTAAATCTGCTCCTGGAAAAGGAATTTTGTTCTCTAATCATGGTCACTTGCGGTTGGAAGCATTCACAGATGCAGATTGGGCAGGCTCTATAGATGACCGACGCTCTACCTCCGGTTATTGTGCTTTTGTAGGGGGAAATTTAGTCACATGGCGTAGTAAGAAGCAAGCCGTCGTTTCTAGATCTAGTGCTGAAGCTGAATACAGGGCTATGGCACATGGAACATGTGAACTAATGTGGCTTCAATCTTTGTTGCATGATATAGGGCTTGATTGGAGTGGTCCCATGACTTTGTATTGCGACAACAAGGCTGCTATTAGTATTGCACACAATCCTGTTCAACATGATCGGACTAAGCATATTGAGATTGACAGACATTTCATTAAGGAGAAATTGAATAAGGGTTTGATATGTATGCCTTTTGTTAAGTCTGAAGATCAACTGGCGGATGTTTTTACTAAGGGTCTTAGTAGTAAAGTCTTTCACCCTATTTGTTGCAAGTTGGGCATGAGAAACATCTTTGCACCAACTTGAGGGGGAGTGTTAAGTGTTAGGGGTAGTTTGGTCTTTATGTATTATTCTTATTAGTATAAGTAGGTATGTGTAAGGGGGAAACCCTAGTTTTTGAATTAATATTATACAGCAGCAGCTCTCTCTATTCTTCTTCTTCTTCTTCTCATCTATACATTTAACAGAAGTCCATGTTTGATTTTTAGGTTTTTTGGTTTTTGCTTTTGAGGACTTCTTGTCCTCTTTTGTACTCCTTTTTTCTCTTTTCTCCATTTTAATAAAATCTTCTTTTGTTGTTGATCAGGGAAAAGAACAAGAAAAAAAAAGAACATGTATGATTAAAACATTATGGATTCCCTAGTTGTGTGCCCATAATTTTTCTACATCTGCACATAAAAAATCTACACAAAAATAAATACTAGTATGTGATCAACTTAGTGTTACTAGACAGAAGTTTTAAGGCAAGTCAACACTGCCATGTGCCTTAGTCCTTGTTAAATTAGTAATTGCAATTAAAAATATTTTAGAAACTTAAAAAAATATAAATATAAATATAAATATGTGAAGGCAGCAAAATAAAATTAACCACAACATCCAGATGATCTTAGTTGAACGAGCACAAGAAATTCTTGGACAACTTAAGTCCACATCAGAATAGACATACAAAGCCATCTTGGATGCATAGTGAAAGAGCATCAAAGAAATTTGCACACTTATCAAATATGCTTATATAGTCTAAAATTGTGGTTCCGATTTGCATAATTAAATTTCCAAATGATACAGAAACAGATAAGCCATACTGTTCATCTCCCATTCATAATCACCGATTCAAGTGCTCATAGCTAGTGGTGTTCAAAAAAAGAGGTCAAACCATAAACAGATGCAAACCAGTCCAAACTGTATGATTTGGTCCGGGTTTTTTTAGGGGACATTTTGGTTCCAGTTCCAAAAAATTAATAACCGTTGATTATAATTCGATTCACAGATTAAGTCTCAAAAAAACCGAAAAAACCGAACTGAACCATTCCATGTTTTTGTTAATTTTAATAAGTATAGGGTGTTCCACAAGGTAGTTACTCTTCTCATTCCGACATCAATAAGACTTTCATTTATCCAAATTACAAAATACTGTGTACAAAAATATATGCGTATTTGTTTTTCACTATTTACATAATTTTTGCACTCCATCTATCATTGAAAATTGCATTTTTATAGTAATTACTGTATAATATGAAGAATTTGTTTTGTTTAAACACATTTTATAAAATTAGATTGGAGAATATGCTAAGAATTTTAAGTATGGTTATGAAATTTTTGGAATGCTAGTATAGGTAGAACTAACTTTTTTTTGTTTTGATTGGCACTTGGGTGTCCAGATCAAAGACCGACTAATCCCCAGGGGTGCACAAGCCCTCGGCAAGGAGCTTCCCACAAGCGCACCACGGTTAATTCAAGGGTCTTCCCCTAGTCCAATGTCCCCAAGGAATTGTTAGCACTTAAGAGGTTTCGATCCCTAAACCTTGGAGGGAGCACACCCCCAAAACACAAGGCCTTGCCACCAGGCCAACCCCTTGGGGTTTGGTAGAATTAACTTTTATTGAACTAGATAGTCTAGATATAGTGATGAATTTGCTAGCCTAGAACCGTGGAACCGAGCCGAAACCAAACTATTTTTTTGTGGTTTGGTTCTAGTTCAATTCCAAGCCCCCCCCCCCCCCCCCCTCCCCCCGCGGGGTCATAACTTTCCTATAAGATTAAAAAAAAAATTTAATAACTTTATGCAACGTGACATTAAAAAATAGAATAGAAATTTGATGGCAATACCTGACGAAATAACACCCATGCATAGCAAGTGTAGTGGATGGTCTCTGTGATTCCCAGAATCCGCCACGTTGATTTCAAAAGCTCAAGAATTTCTTCAACTTCCTGGGCATAATATGACCAATTGTTAGTACAATTTAGCAACTTTTCATATTTAGTACAGAAAAATTGTACATGTGTAGAGCTTGGTCTCTACTTTCATTTTCATTTCTATCCAAAATTTAAACTCTAATTTTCTTAACTAAACGGTAAAATTTTCACAGGTATTAGAGAATTCAAATTTATGTGAATTTGAACTCAAAACTTTTTACATTGAACCCAACTATCCTTGCACAAAATGACTTGAAGAATTAAAGAATCCAAAAGTTCGGTAAAATTTTGAGCCTTCTTAAACTCATCATTGACCTGAAATGAGATAATCACAAACCTCTGTAAGTTTTCCCTCATCTAAGACATCAAACACACTGAGAAGCAGTTTCTCATATAGTCTGACATTTAGGTGATAACCATCTGCCCAGTGGCATACTTCACCAGTTAAGTCACCTCGTGCTGGCCTCTCTGCAAGTGGAATGCAAATCTCTCTGAGAGATCTCAAGCATTCTGTCCGCTGGAGTTCACCTGCAGAGGATGGAAGTGACTGACACAAAATAAAGAAACAAAATCAGAAAAACCTTGATAAGAAAAAGATGGTGGACAAGTACAAAACCTGCGAAACATGCACATAATTGCAAATAATAATCATAATAAATTTTTACACCAGTCACCAAATTATGAGTAGTTAACATAACATATTTAATAATCAAACTTACAACCATGGATAGGAAAAAACAAAAAAGACACTACACATTTTTTATGTAAGATCATGCATCTCATTATTAAGAAAGAACCCCCAAATTCCTTAGAAATTGACATATGAGGATGACATCAATGCAACTAAGCATTACGATTATTTACAATAAATAAATAAAAATAAAAATCTTAACTTTAAATTTTAAGCGGTGTAGAAACAGTAAAGATTAAACCACCAGAGCTTCAAAGAAGGAAAGGAAAGCAACTCTTTTGCTGCCAACTATAAGATAATAGAGAATCAGAGGAAGGAAATAGCAACAGAAAGAAGAAGAGGAAAGGCTCATATGCATTCTGACACCAACAAAACCTTTCTGTTATCTTCCGCTACCAGCCCAAAAACACATGACTAATTGGGGAATCACGTTCAAAAAGTAAAATATTTGGATATAAGTATCACATTACTATGGAACAAAACAACTTAAGTACAAAAATAAAGATATGAAACTGACAACACAGAGATGAATTCTTTTGAACAATAAACAACAATGAACAGGTTAACCAAGACACTAGTCAAACATAACCTAATGCATGAATTCAAAAACAAGAGTAGAAAAAATAATAATAATTAGATATTAATTAAAGCGATCTATCACCATTTGGGACAATGAAATGCACACCTCAGATTCCTCTATCTTTGCCAAAAGAATCCTCAGTTCACTAGCCTTGCGCCCGGATTCACCAAATCCCACAATAGGGTGATTTAAAAGCCCCTCGTCCAACATGTTTAACTGAACTGACACAAAATTGAAAGCATGTAATACAGGTTGTAAGTATATATATCAGCAAAACTTCATTCTTACCAGATAAGTAAGTTATACTTCCCTGTCCCAACTTAAAAAAAAATAATAATAATAACAATAAAAAGGGAAAAAACAAAGAGCAAGAGTTCACTTGTCTTTTTTGCCACCGTATATACGCTTTCTTGTCAGGAAACTCCGTTCGCGAAATGCAACACAGTAATTCCAAAGGTATCAAAAGAGTGTCCATTCTTTTTCCCACTTTTCCCACCAGTGCATTAAGCAGCCCTTGTCTCGTTCTAATGTCCATTGCTTCAGAAATCTGAATTTGTTCACACAAATGGGAAAATAAATCAACATTACCATGCAACTGAACAACAAATACAATAGACTATATATTATAACTCTGATGATTGGAACCATAGATCCCATAGAAACATAGCATTCCCATGCACAAGTGACTGAGTACATTTACTTGTCGGAAAAAAAAAAACGGTGGATACATTTACATTGAACCAAAACACTCAACTGAACAGTGCCCCAAGAGATTCAGGACCAAAAACACAGGCTTGAGAAAATGATTGTCAACAATCAAAAGATATAAACCACTTATGAAGCCTCTGTTTAGTTTCCAAGCCTGTCTCCTTCAACAATCGTAATTTGTCTTAAACATGCCAGTCATGTTTAAATTCTTGTACTTAGGGACAGTTCCAAGAAAGAAGTAAAGGTCGTAACCAAGTGCAATGGCAATTGTTATCCGTCCCCAACCTTGTGGCGCGGGTTCTCTCCACAAAAAAGTGGGAGAAAGACTGATCTATTACATCTCCCAGACCCTGTTGTAAGCAGGAGCTTTGTGTACTGAATACAACCTCTTTTTCAAGTTCAAAATAAGGGATATGTTTACAGAAAATTATATGGGTGACAGAAAAATTTCATCTAGCACAAAGTCGTATAGAAAAGGAAAAAATTACTTCATAAGTATCTCAGTTGAATACTTGAAGCAGGAGCTTTGTATACTGAGTACAACCTCTCTTTCAAGTTCAAAATAAGGGATATGTTTAGGGAAAATTATATAGGTCATAGAAAATTCATCTAGCACAAAGCCATATAGAAAAAGGCAAAATTACTCCATTAGTATCTGAATTGAATGCTTGGTGCAACAAACGATTTGAAATGGAGTTCTTTAAAAATTGGAGGTCTCAACCCTAATGGTTCAAGAATACTAGTCAAATCCCCTTTTCTCATTCAACATCTTCTTTCAGCTGATCATGTATTTTTTACATTGAATGACGTAAACAGCTTTGTTTGTATTATTCTGGATTTTTCTTTTCCTTTTTTTTTTTTTTTTTTTTTTGTTGTCAGTATTGTTCTGGATTCTTTTTGGGTGTATATATACTTATTGCAAAGTAATTTGAATGAATAAAATGGAAAATGATGACAATAGAGCCCAAGCGATGTATATAAAGTAAAAGACAAATATACCTATATATCAATTGTAAACTCCATAGTGTACACAGGGTCCAGGAAGTTATCCAATGGAAGGTTAACCCCATGTGTACCCTATAATTATGTGTTCTATCCGATCTTTCTTTTCCTTCTCCAATAAAGTAGTTATAAAAAAATATAAAAAATGAAATGGAGAAATATGTAGGATTTGCATACAGAGAGGGCAATAACACAAGCTCAAAGGGATCAAAGATGGAGGGCGAGATCTGGGAGGAAAAAGGCTTTAAACATGAAGACACATTTTTGGCAAGATATTCAGCCCACAGCTGTCAACCATATCTTCTTTTCCTTACCGTTCTTAGCAAGTAGACATGACTGAGGACTGCCAAAACAGGGCAGAACCCGTGCACACATGAAGCATAATGAAGCAAACATAAATAAACTAAGCCATATCAAAAGGAGAAAAGCCTTGTAAAAACGCCCTAAAACAATCATCAAGACAAAAATTACTTGACAACCCAAAAACTTTGAGGTCAATATCAATTGATTATGTTAATAAAAAGAAGAGCAAACTTCACTACCCCTTGCGGTTTGAGCCATGTGTGGTTTACAGGAGCTTCTATTTACACACACCCATTCCCCTCTTTACACATCTTTTTCAATAAATAATTGGTTCGGAAGTAGATTTTCGAAAATAAGCAATTGGTTCGGAAGTAGATTTCCGAAAATAAACAATTTGTTCGGAAGTAGACTTCCGAAAATAAGCAATTGGTTCGGAAGTAGACTTCCGAATGTGTTTATTTGATGTCTATAATAGTAATTTCACTTGAAAAAAAATTTATAATAAAAATAATTTTTATGAGGTGTGTGCAAAGAGGGGAAGTTGGATGCGTAAATAGAAGCTCCCGTGGTTTACCCCCTAACATTTGGAAATGACCATATAACCCTCACGTGGCTTGTGGACTAAAGTGCACCGTTAAACATTCTGTCCAACTTAACAGCAAGTGTGAAACACGTGGCAGACATAAGGGATGATATGCTCAATTTTAAATTTCAAGGGAGTAAATCCCACGTAAAATAAAGCACAAGGGGTTCAAGTGCACTTTGCCTTCCAAACAAATGACGAAAATATCCATAGTTCACACTTAAGTTACTTATATAAAGGGGTATTTTTTAGTGTTTTTTTCATTAAATCGTAAACGGCCTAACAGTGCACTTCAATCCACAAACCATAAGAGAGTTATATGCTCATTTCCAAACGTTAGAGGGGTAAACCACGCATGACACAAACTACGGGGCGGTAAAGTGAAGTTTGCCCTAAAAAGAATCTGCACAACTTACAAAGTTCCCCTAAATTGACCTTTCCATACACTCCACAAAAGGAGTAATAAATTTAATAAATCTCTCCAAAGATTAAAAAAAGGGGGAAAGGAATAAAATGGAAGCCAAAGACTAAAATTAGAATAACATAGATCCAAAAAAGTAAAGACAAGATTATCAAACAATGCTCCATCACCCACCAAATCATGTGCACAACAAAAAGAGAGTGAAAAATAAAATAAAATTAAGAAGATAGCAACACGAATGACTAGAGCCTCATGACAAGAACACTCATAGGTAGGCTACAATACACTATAAAAACCATAGTTCTTAAGCTTCATTTTATTTTTATTTTTATTTTTTTCTTTCATTACACAATTTATACTTTAATTAAAGGTAAATTACACTGACCTCTCCTGAGGTCTTGAGAAAAAACAATAATAAGTCCCACAATTTTGACATAATTACACTGAGACCTCCGCTTTAGTAAGGTTTAATGGATTGAAACTAATGCAAATGGCGGGAAAGTACAAAAATAAACAATGTAAAATATACATTTTCATGAAAAAAATATGCTATTTTTTCATTCATATAACTAATAAATTATTGATGAAAAGGGGGCTAAATGTTATGTAAATTAAAACTTTAAAGAAGCTCAATGTAAGTATATCAAAACTATGAGGCTTAATGTATTTTCTCCAAACCTCAAGGGAAGTTAGTGTAATTTACCCTTTAATTAATTGCAAACTATACCTATTAATCCTTCCTTTAGGATTTTTAATATTTGAACCCTTGAACCCAACTGCTTCCAATTTGATTGTGACTCAAGCTTTTTTTAAATGAAAATTATAGCCTTTTGTTCTCAATTCTTTCCCAATTTAAATATAGAAAATAAATAATTTGTTGTCACTTAAATATATGAATACATACTTATTTGCTGTTATATTCCCACCATGTTCATGTCCTAAATATTTTCTAGTCATGACATGCCTGTAGGGATGGCAATGGGCGAGGAGTGAATTTTACCCTCCCCACCCCCAATCTCCGATTTTTATTTTTTCCCATTCCCATCCCCATCCCCATCCCCAATCCCCAACGAAGACCATTTTCATACTACCACCCCCACCCCTAATGGGGATTGGTTTTCCCCACCCCTGACATCCAACCCATTCATAAGTTCTGTTGCTTTGCTTCATTGCTTTCCTTTAGTTTTTCTTCTTTCTTTTTTTTAGATTTACTTTGCTTCAGGTTCATATCTCCATAATAAATAAACGAAACAAAAATAAAAAAATAAGAATAGAAAAAAGTGAGTGAAAGGGATAAATTGATTAAGTTTGTGTTTAGTTCATGGATTTCGAGATAGATTTGGACAGATTTCATACACATTTTCTTTTTTTCTTTCCAAATCTCTCCCTAAATTCATGAACCAAACACAACCTAAAAGAAATAATTTTCAAATTATTGAAATGATTTCATATTAAGAAAACATTAATTAAAAATGAACTAAAAATTGTGTAGATCATTCTAGAGAATTTTTCTACTTTTACACAAAGAATAAATTGATTTAGAAAAAATAATTTTTAAAGTGTATAGGTTGATTAGAATGTGTTAATTCAAGTGAAATTATTTATTTTTAGAACATAATAATTTATAGTAAAAATTTCACATGAAACTGTTTGCAATTTTTCATTTCAATATATATATTATATTAATCATTTTCTTAGTGTAAAATCTAAAATTAGGATTACTTACTCATTGAATTACATTGACTTCATTATGAGAGTTGCAAGACTTAGATGAAAAAAATTAAAGTTTGAACATCGCATTAAAAATTAAAATAGAGTAGGAGGATTTAAATAAAAGAATTAAAAGTTTGATAACCACATTAAAAAGTTTCTCAACTATCACCATACCCGACCCTATGGGGAAAGAAATGGTGAAAACCCTCCCCAATAAACCCAAGTTGGGTGAGGCCTCATGAGGTTGGGTTAAATTGTCATTCTTAGGTGTAGGAATGGCAATGGAGCGGGACGGGTTTTACATTCCCTGCTCCCAATCCCCGATTTTTATTTTTTTCCCATCTCCATCCCCGATCCCCAATGGGAACTGCTTTTATCACCACCCCTACCCCTAACGGATTCGGTTTTCCCCGAGCCGTACATCCCACCCCGTTTCTCCTTGTCCATGAGAAGATTCTATTGTTCAATTTAGGAGTACTAATCATTACAAAGAAAATAAAAATTTAAGAAGAGACAAAAGTTTCTATTGCTTCAATTTATGAGTGAATAGACCATTCTTTCCTTATTTTTCATTCAATTTATTAGTAGATGTTAACAATTAAATTAAATTGTCAAAACTTAAAAATTAAGATACAAAATTATAGGATTAAATTGACACAATAGGTAACCTACAAGGACCACATTTGTAGTTTGCTCAAATGGTGTAATAAAACTATTATCATCTTATACTTATCAACTCATAGATTACTTCTCTTAAAAGACATCTATGAATTAAACTCTCCTTTGTAAGTACTTAGCTATGAAGTAACCACAGCTATTTATTTGTAGGGTTCTGAATGCTCTTCCAAGGATTGAATTAATTCAACAACTTTATAGCGTCTTCTGTTTGATATGGTAAGCAACCTTACATACAGTCGTCCACATTCAAAGATGCATTGGTATTGATGTCTAGAATTGGAAACACTCTTCCATTGGTGCTTTTCAACCAGAGTTTGCATATACTTTAGAGGCTCGAATTGCTCCTTGAGCTTCCTTTGCATTGTCTCCCAATCTACAAACTTGGAAGTTGTAATTGTTTCCACCATTCGGAAGCACGACCTTTGAGTCTTTGAGACACCAATCTCACCCTCTTTTTTTCAGGCACATCATAATAATCGATAAGGCTCTCAACTATATTCAACCACTCCACAGACATTTGGATTATAGTTCCCATGAAACTCAGAAAATGAATCATCCTTAGATGTTGTTCCACTTAGAGTAGAAAGTATTTGAATATGCTCTACGCCTATGCGGAGAACCAAAGGAACCATCAATTTGATGATCCCTGGAAACCATTACCACCTTTGAGAAAAGGTTGCAAGCGTTGCACCCTTTCAATCAATTTGGCAACTTGCATACTCAACTCTTCAATCTCATCTCTTGGAATTAGGTTTGCATTGTTCGCTCCAATTAGAGAAATCATCTTAGCTTCTTTATTCAAATTTGCAGCATAATCCACCTCTCAACCTTGACCTCGTTGAATGGTGACACAAAGCAACCCAAATGTTCAAATGGCACAGTAAAGTGCATAATCCCACAACAAAACACAATTCCTAGCAATTCCCAAGAAAACACCTAGGTCAGAGACTCCAATGAAACCCCCACACAAGTATTCAACCTATCAATTGAACTCACAGTAGAAACCTATTACCGCAATAAGATTGACTACAAGTTAAGGAAACCAGTCCACACAATCAGCCCATAATGAGGATCAATCAAGAATATATGAACTCAAGAAGCAAGAACTAATTCGCAGAAATACTGATCCAATTGGTCCAAGGTCAATAATTCAAAGCAATACAGATGAGAAGGGGTTTGAACCACTTACCCAACTTTAGGCTGGTCGAACTTCGACTCAAATGAAAGAAGAAGACGAGCTCGCAGGGCTTAATTGATGCAAAAACTGACTCGTAGGACTTCAATTAGGGTTCAAGTACAGATCATCACTTGCGGGGCAGTGATCAGGTTCAATGGTCCAAATAGGGTTCATCCTATCAAGATCTCTCTTCCCGGTGGAGAATTGGGTTCAGAACTCCACTGAAACTGCTGTGGACAAGAACATGACCAGATCACAATTAAAAAGTCGAAGTTGAACCATGAAGACGAGGTACTGTGAACTTCGAAGCCTCTGCGTAGTATTGAAGCCTTGGCAAAATCAAGGTTGAAGCTAAAAATCCAAACCAGAAAACAGGGTCGAAGTCGAATGTAAACGAAGTCAAAGTCAAACGTGATGAGATCTCATAGATCTAGGTTTCAAACGACAATCAAGGTCATTGGGGTTTCAATCAACAATCTACGAAATGAACTAGGGCTTTTAGCGGCCAGGTAATCCTCTTCCAATTCATGGATTTAATACATGCAATAGAAACATGGATCTAACCCTTCAGTCCTGATACCAAATGATGGAACCAAATCTCAAAATTGAACTGTTTTAAGAGCTAAAGCTCAAATTACAATATCAAAATATCATCAAAACTAACTACTAAAGACCCTAGCCACCTATTTATAGGCCAAAGGCCAACTAAGCAACTAAACAATAACAACCACACTAACTCTACCTAAGGCATGAGCTCATTATGTCCCTTCAGAGTATTTCTATTCAACACCATTTGGTGGATTCAAAATGAGAAGATCCATATAATTTTAAACAGAATGGAAAACAATACATGGCAGGTAATCATATAGTTATTTGTCATAATGGCACCATTTTGACATCCTTTGTCATCCATTTCTCTGGGACTTCATTCTCTTACTGTTAAGTTAGGTGAAGGGTAGTTTTGTACTTATTCAATTTTCTTATTAGTAAATAGATATGAGTAGAGAGGAAAAACCTAATTTCTGGTTTAGTGCATCTTCTCTTCAAATCATTCTCTAATAAATTTCTTCTTATTATTTTAACTTGGTATCAAAGCAAATAATCATTTTTTCTACTGTTCTTCATTTTCCTAGTATTTTTTTTATTTTTTATTTTTCGATAATGTAAAAAAAAAAAAAAAAATCTAAATACTATGATGCTTGACTAGGGCAAGGTGATCTCCAATTGAATTTTCAATTTTTTTTTGGTATTCGTTGCCCTTTTTTGATTTTTTTTCCTTTATTTTTTTAAAAATGGAGCTTTTTTTCCCATCAACTGGTTATGTCAGTTTTTCCTTCGATTCATTGCTTGGGTTGTCTTATAGGGGCTGATCAGACCTTGTAAGGTGTCCCTTGGCTTAAGTTATGGCTCCTAGCTTGTCCTTGGTGGTTTTTTGGTCTCATACTACTACTGCGTGGGTTCTACAGTGTGATTTTCAACCTTTGCTCCAGTCTTTAACTATTTTTGGGCTGCTATTGATGCTTTGAGTCTGTTTGTATTGGGACTCACTCTTCTTTCAGAACCTTTTGTGGATTGATTGCATTTGTCCCCACTTTATCTTAGTTTTTTGGGTATAGCTGTGTGTTCTTAGTTCATGGCTGAAGAAGGTAAGAACCCTATAGGCAGTGAGGTGAAAGGTTTGGGTCCTAGTGTACCTCTTGGTGATAACTCCTCTCTTCACCTTATTTATGTCAAGTTAGATGGCACCAATTATTTGGTATGGTCACATTCTTTTCAATTGCCCATTACTGCTCGTGGCATGTTGGGTTATGTTAAAGGAGTTACTACGGCTACTTCAGAGGATGGACCAACCTATGACAAATGGACCAAGGAGAATGCTCTTGTCATGACTTGGTTAATTAATTCCATACATCCCAACATTAGCCATTCTTTTGTTTTGTTGGATACTGCTCATGAGAATCCTCTTGTCAACGTAGAGTATGATCAGATTCACGTTCAGGTTCTAGGCCGACAACTGTTTCCTACCGTGCATGAGGCCTATGCTTGTGTTCTGTAAGAAGAGAGCAGGCAGAGTGCTATAGTTCATCAACCCCTCCAAGATCGGTCTACTTTAGTTGTTTCTTCTGCTCCCACAGATAGGAAATTTGGTCCGTCCAAGTCTGGGGGTAAAGGTCACTCTGGTGATCGTGATCAGATTATTTGTGATTATTGAGGGAAAGAACGGAATGATTAGGAACATTGTTGGAAGTTACACAATCATCCTACCCTCGAACAAGGTGGTGGTCGTGGTGCTCCGACTAGTTGTGGCGGTACTATTCGTTCATGCTCATCTCTTGGAGTCCTTTGCAAGCACTTCGGGTGATTCTGCTACAGCTCTTTCCTAGGATGAGTTGCACACTATTCGGCGTCTAGTGGCTCAACTTGATTCTTCTCCTGCCACTACTTTTGATCCTCCTTCTTCCCACTTTGCTTCCACAGGTATTCCTATGAGTGCCATGAGTGGTGTCCCTTCATGTCCTTGGATTATTGATTCTGATGCTACCGATCATAAAACAGGTTTGTCCAATCTTTTACACTCTTACTCTCCTTATTCAGGCAAGGATAAAGTAAGAGTTTTTTATGGGTCCTTATCCTCTATAGCTAGGACAGGCTCTATTCATTGTTCCCCCTCTATTTCCCTCTCGTCTATTCTTCATGTTCCCCAGTTCTCTACTAATTTCTTGTCTATTAGTTGTCTTACCAATTCCTTAAATTGCTCCGTAACTTTTTATTCTTCTCATTGTGTTTTTCAGGAACTGAGTACGGGGAGAATGATTGGTAGTGGTACATGGGGCCTACATTTTCTGGATGCTGGATCTTCCTCATCTTCTTCCACAATGTCTTCCACCCAAGCTCTTCCGAAAATTAGCCATTCCTCACTTTCTCTTTTACATCAATGGCATAGGCGTTTAGGGCATACCTCTTTTTCTGTTTTAGACAAACTTGTTCCTACTTTAGTGAAGAATTGTCATAAGAATAATGTTCATTATGATGCTTGTGAGTTTGTAAAACATAAATGTTCTTGTCATCCTTCCGTTAATAAAAGAAGTATGTTTCTGTTTATAGTTATTCATTCTGATGTATCCACTCCAAAAGTGAAGTTTTTTTCTTGTTTTCAAACATTTTATAAGATGGTGTTTAATAAGCTTGCCACCCCAATTAAAGTGCTTCGGAGTGATAATGGCACTGAATATATTGATGGAAAGTTTTGAGCATATCTTTAAGCACATGGTATTCTTTACCAAACCATTTGTGTTGGTACCCCTGAACAGAATGAGATTGTCGAATGCAAAAATTATCATCTTCTTAAGGTTGCTCATGCTCTTATGTTCATAGTGCGGGTTCCTAAACCGTTCTGGGGTGATGTTGTTCTAACTGCTACATATCTTATTAACCGCATGCCTTCTAGTGTACTCCAGTTGCAACGCCCTCTTGACCTTCTACCCCACATTTTTGTTCCTCCTATCTCTCTTTCTCCTAAGGTGTTTTGTTGTGTTTGCTTTGTTCATTCTCCTTGTTCCACTTAGAGCAAATTGGACCCTAAGACTCTGCGGTGTATATTCCTTGGTTATACCTCCACCCAAAAAGGCTACGAGTGTCATGATCCTCACTCTCGTAAAGCTTATGTTACTATGGATATTACCTTCTATGAACCTATGCCCTTCTTTCAAGGTCAATCTCTTTAAGGGAAGGTTTCTACTACGGAAGAGATTGTTTCTTCTAATTCATTGTTTTCCCCTACCATTTATTGTGAGGGGGAGGAGGAGACTTATTGTGAAGAGGATATTAATAAGTGTGTTCAAAAGGAGCCTAGTAGGTTGGATAGGCCAAATCTTAAGGCCAAATCTCAAGACCTACTCTCGGCGACGAAGAGAACAATTGACCTATATGCCGCCATGCCAATCACCATCTCTAGCTCCAGTGACTAATTCTTTTATGGAGTCTTCAAGTAATGAGTCTTTGATTACTATTCTTACTATTCCTGTTGACAATGTTCATCAAGTTGATGATTCAAATCTCCCTATTGCTATCAGGAAAGGGATTAGAACTTGTACTCAACGTCCTATTTCTAAATTTTTGTAATATGATTGCTTATCTCCATCATATCATGCCTTTGTTTTATCTTTGTCCTATATTTCTATTTCGTAGGGTTGGAAGGAAGCACTCGATGATCCTAGGTGGAAAGAAATGAGTGCTTTGAGTAAGAATGGCACTTGAGAGTTAGTTTATCTACTATCGGGAAAAAGACCTGTAGGTTGCAAATGGGTGTTCTCAGTTAAGCAAAGAGTCGCTAGGACTATTGAGAGATATAAAGCAAGACTAGTTGCTAAAGGGTTCACTCGGACTTATGGCATTGACTATCAGGAGACCTTTGCTCCAGTGGCTAAGATGAATTCTATTCGTGTCCTTCTTTCTTGTGCAGCAAATCTGGAATGGCCATTGCAACAACTGAATGTGAAGAATGCATTTCTCCACAGTGATCTGGAAGAAGTGTATAAGAATGTTCCTCTAGGTTTTTCTTCTCCAACTACTGATAAGAAGGTCCGTTGGTTAAAGAAGGCATTGTATAGGTTAAAACAGTCTCCTAGAGCTTGGTTTGACAGGTTTCTTAAGGCGGTGCTAAGATTTGGATACAAGCAAAGTCATGCTGATCACACTATATTCATCAAACGGTGTGGAGATAAAATTTCTAAATTATTGTTTATGTGGATGACATAGTGGTGTCTGGTAATGATGTGTAGAAAATGCCCAAGATGCCCTTATCCTTGGTCCTTTACGATACTTCCTTCGGATTGAGATTGTTAGATCAGATAAAGGCATCTTTATCTCCCAAAGAAAGTACATCTTAGATCTATCTGAGGAAGTAGGCATGCCTAGATGTAGACCCGCAGATTCCCCTATTGAAGCCAATTACAGACTTAGCAGTAGTGATAGAGATCATGTAGATAAGAGAAGATACCAGAGGCTTGTAGGGAGATTAACATATATTTCTCATACTAAACCAGATATTGCATATGCAGTTAGTGTTGTAAGCCAATTCATGCATGACCTTGAATAGGGCATTTGAATGCTATTAATCAGATCTTGAGATACCTCAAATCAGCACCTGGAAAAGGAATCTTGCTCTCCAATCATTGTCATTTGAAGTTGGAGGCCTTCACTAATGCAGATTGGGAGGTCTACTTCAGGTTACCGTACTTTTGTAGGAGGGAATTTGGTGACTTAGCTAAGTAAGAAGCAAGCAGTTGTAGCAAGGTCGAGTGTGGAAGCAGAATAGGGTCATGGCGAATAGCATTTGTGAGCTTATGTGGCTTCAAGTTTTATTGGCAGACTTAGGATTGTTAAGTGGTGAACCAATGAGATTGTATTGTGATAATAAGGCTGCTATTAACATTGCCCCTAATCCAATTCAACATGATAGGACTAAGCACATCGAGATTGACAGGCATTTTATCAAGGAGAAAACAAATAGTGGCATGATTTGTATGCCTTTTGTGAAATCAAAAGATCAATTAGCTGATGTTTTTACTAAAAAGCTAGGTAGTAAGGTTTTTCATCATATTATGTGCAAGTTGGACATGAGAGATATCTATACACCAACTTGAGAGGAGTGTTAAGTTAGGTGAAGGGTAGTTTTGTACTTGTTCCCTTATTTGCTTATTATTATAAATAGATATGAGTAGAGAGGAAAAACCTAATTTTTGGTTTAGTGCCTCTTCTCTCCAAATCATTCTTTCTCTCTTATTTTCTTCTCTCTTTTACTCTTAAATTTCTTCTTATTATTTTAAGGGCGAATTACACTAACAACCCCTATAGTTTGGGGCTCGTGTCACTTTGATCCCTGACTTTTCAATTGTGACACATTTGACCCTGAATTTTGAATCTTGTTCCAAATAAAGACAATTAAAGATATCATTGCTCAATTTCAAGGGCAAAGTCGTCAATTTGATAAAATATAAACTAATTTGACAAAAATAAATGTCAAAAAAATATTTTTGAATTTTTAAAAATTATTTCTACCCACCAAAGATAAAATTATGTAAAATTGATAAATCTTTTACACATTTATTTATTTATTTTACCAAATTAATTTTTATTATGTGTTTGGATGATAATCATGTAATGGGTGGTTGTTAAGCTTTTAATGTGTAACCAATATATTTAATATATGAAATGATTTTAGTTTTGGATTTTTTAATTTAATGGATTGGTTTAATAATAATATAAAAGTTGTCGCCATATTTGACTTTTGAAAAAATAAAAACTAATTTAATGAAAATAAAAACAATCACCCATTACATGATCGTTATCCAAACACATAATAAAAATTAATTTGGTAAAAAAATAAATAAATAAATGTATAAAAGATTTATCAATTTTACATAATTTTATCTTTGGTGGGTACAAATAATTTTTAAGAATTCAAAAATATTTTTTTGACATTTATTTTTATCAAATTAGTTTATATTTTAGCAAATTGACGATTTTACCCTTGAAATTAGGCAATGGTATCTGTAATTGTTCTTATTTGGAACAAGATTCAAAATTCACGGTCAAAATGTATCACAATTGAAAAATCTGGGACCAAAGTGACACGAGCCCTAAACTATAGGGACTGTTAGTGTAATTCGCCCTTATTTTGACTCTTTCCATAGAGCCTTAAATCCAAATTCGGGTTATCTTGTCCAGATAGAGTGATTGTATTGTACTCATCAAGAGAAGGCCAAAGAAATAAGTAAATAAATAAGTAACCGCAGTAGGAGATAATGGTAGCTTTGTAGTAATATTTTGCAATATAGTGTACATAGAATATTAAACATATTGAGGCTATTTTGTGCAGCTTATATATGTTGCTGATAGCTTTTTTTTTTATTTTGAGAGTTTGTGTTAGAATGTTTGGTGCAACTTCTGCTTATAACTCATTATGACGATCACAACATTTCTTTATATATTTTTAGATTTGACTTATTTATCACTGTTTAGGCATTTTACAAATCATAACGCACCTAATAACATACAAATTCAAAAGCAAAGAGGTATACCAAAACATGTAGAGCATATGTACGTAGCATGCAGAAAGTAAGCCAAATAAATAATCAAACAAGAAAATGCTCAAGAGAACAAGTTATTTGTGTACCTCCATCTGGACTCGCATTGTTTCCAACAAACCAACTAATCCTGTTGCGTTCTGGGACTGGTACACAACATTTTCAGTCTTACTGCGTCCAAGCTTCCTCATAAATCTAGACCTTTTTTCTTTCTTTTTTTCTTTTGTTGGTATGATAAGGCCCCTGCTTATACAAAGATCACATTGCATAATGTGAAAAATAAAACAATGTGGCACCACAAGAAAGAATATGACAATAACTTTAAGCTTCTGAGAAGGAGAGGAACGAGAGAAACAAAAAAAAAAAATGTGGCACACAAAAAGGGAAACAAAAATAAATTGTTAAACTAGCATTGAAGCATATCTGCAAACCAAACCAGATTAGGGGTACCATACCCTGCAGCCCCTGCACCAGCCAAGAGGATTTCATATGCAGTTTCACGAAGATCATCGTCACTGACACCTGAAAAAGTAAAGATTGAAGTTTAAATAACTATGACCAGCTCACCTCATCATCATTCTAGAACCACACATGATATTAGATGTCCAAAACCTTCTGTCAGAAGGCCCTTACGGTTTGTTTTGTTCTTGAATTTGTTAAGGTAAAGAAAATTGAAAGAGAAAAAAATGAAGTGAGGAGCTAAATTCCTTGCTTCTGTTTGATTGGACTAGGAAAATCAGAAAATAAATAAATAAGCATTTCCAGAAAAATATGTTTTTGTTCGGTTACCATAAAAACGAAAAAACTGTTTATTGTTTGGTTATGCTTGAAATATGGGATTTGTTACCCTAATTAGGAACTGTTCGGGTGTTGTACCCTAGAACGGTAACTTTGCAGATTTTGTGTTCTTGATGTGCTATGGATGTATAATTAGATGAGGCTTAGTTTAGGCTAGACCAATGGAATGTGAAGAAAGAAAAGTAGTTCCAAGCAGGTGCTAGGTTTTTAAAGGCTTAAAATCATAGAAACTTGTAGAGAAAAAGAAGAGAGACGAATAAAAGTCAAGGCATCACACCTAGAATCTCATTGGAATAAAGCCATTGAATTTTAAGTAAATGTAAGAAAATAAATCTGCTGCAATCAAGTTTGCACAGCCTCAGTATTTTGGCCATATCTTTTGATTCAGACATTGGATTAAGGTGATCTTGGTGGCTATGGAAACAAGACTTGAACGGCTACAAATCACTCTATCATAAAGATTTCGTAATTTGTCATCTTGACAGTCAAAAACAACATTAGAGTTGCAACAAATATGCAGCCACAAAATCTCTTCCCACATTTTGGGACTTTCTTTGCACAATTTTCTCCATTCTAGTTGGTCATTTACTGAAGAAACATCAAAGCCTGGGAAATGCAAAAGATGTTTGGACTTTTCCACGTAAAGGAAACATGGTAGTCAAAGGCAACAGGAGAATCAATTATATCAACGTTGGGAAAAGTTCTGATTTGGCAAATTGAGTAAGTCGTGGTATTTCAGACATAACTTTTTACTCAATTTCAAATTGTGTGAGATTTGCTGCATTGGAAAGATAATTCAATGATGTACAACTTTGAGTCTAATAAATATTTCGTGAAACGGCTTATTTCTTGGTCCAAACTGAGCTGAAGTTAGATCAGCTATGGAATCCAAAAATTGACATCTTCGGCTTTCCACTTTTTCATCTTTGGAGGCTCTTATATATATAAGAGAGATGAGCACAAAGAAGAGGTGATTATCATCCATTATCTCTTCTTATTTTGTGAGTTGTTTGATATCATAATGTCATGCTAAAACTCCTAGCTAAGGCTAGGGGTGAAACTCTTAATGAAGCAATAGTACTTTTACTTTGATCCTTAAATGTTTTGTACCATATTTGGGTACAACAACAATTCGACAACTAAAGGATACATGTTAGATTTTGAGCTAGCATCTTGCTTCCTCCTTATAATACCCCTTTCCATAGTAAGACTACATTACTTATCTTTCATATCAAGGCCATGTTGCCTACTCAATACTACATGGTCCATGGGCATATTCTCTTATCTTGCACACTGATAACACATTGTCAATAGCGTGTACATAGACTGTTATTTATATTGCATGTTGACATCACATCACTTGCCTTATGTTGCTCGCGTTAAACCGAAATTGTCCATATCACATACCTATATCACATTTCTCACTCTAAGATTGCATTGATTACACTAAGACTACATTGTCCATATTAATTATAAGATGACATTCCAATCTTCTAAACCCAAGCCAGAGATTGTGAGATGATCCTAGTACTTGAAATATATGGCCTAAAAGTAGTCCATGCTATCCTAAGTCGAAGGCCTAAAAGCCGGTCTCTGGATTAAATACTTGCTATTGTCACCTCCTACAGCAATTTCTTATGCGTTACCTCGCGCTCCCTCCTCAAGCCACTCACTCTCTTTCTATCACAACTTTGTAAAGTGCATCATTCTCTCATGGTAGCATCAACAAGGCTCCCTCTACAACTTCTTGAAGGGATCAGGTATGGTGATACGAAAAGCTCTTCTCAGCTTCAGGAAGTCAATTACTGAACTCGGCTTAAAGATCAATCACTTATCACATTCTACGTATGTAGATCTCTTTGTACAGCCATGTCTTTTGTCTTGATCTTACATTGTACAAGGAGGTATGCCCCCTTGATCATTGTACTTTATAGACTTTTTATATACTCGTTCCCCTTACCAAGAAGTACAGCAAAGGCTCTCTAACAGAAAAACTCGAGTTGCCACATCACCTACCGACAATTCTACGTCTCACTGACAAGATTCGTAATCACAGTGCCATCACACATCAGTACGGTATCACAAGAACCCCATCAATAATAATAGGAAATGTATAAGAAAATGACCAGATTAGAGAACTTCAAACATCTGGACTGGTTTGGATTCTATTTAATAGACATAGTTAAGGTATATCATACAAGTGCAAGGAACACATATAATCCAAATTTATACTTGAATAATCCATGTGTAGCATGTGTGAGCTTTAAGCATAGAAGTCCACTCATGGGAAAAATCAGGAGAGTTCAGTTGGTCATTGAATCATCAAAAGTTTCATGTATCTATGAACTGGAGTTTCTGCATCATACTTCTTTCCAGAGAAAGTGATGCAACCTATTTACCAAGTTCATACTGCCTCCCTTTGAGACAAACAGATGTAGATGTAACCTAATTATCAACTGTAACTACAGAAAGAAGAATAAACATATTGCCATCACTTTCAAAAGACCACAACATGACATCATAATGACATAAGTTTGGCATTAGTCTTGAAGTCAATGAATGCAATCCTAATGCCTTGAAGTCAGAATAAACATTCATGATCATTTTGACATCAGAATAAACATTCATGGCCATTTTACCTGTTGCAAATGAAGGCAATCCTAATGCAAGATCAGAGGCATCATTTGGAATTCGTCTTGAAGTCCTACGGCTGTCAACTTCTTCTAAATCATCATCATCCTCAAAATCATCAATGTCATCTACAGATAGTTCTTGCACTTGTGTGGAGTTAAGAGACTCTTCCACATGCATGGAGTCAAGAGACTCTTCCACATGTGTGGAGCTAAGAGATTGTGATTTTAAAAGACTTGGCATAATGGGGGATGGTGTAAACAAAGGAGCAGATGGCGGAGCCCGTTTTGGTGGTGAGCCTGAAGATTCGGAATTTGTGACCAAAAAAAACTCATCTGTAGAACCCATATTATTCTGGGGGGAAAAAAAAAATCATACAAAGTTAAGTTCCAGAAACAAAAGTAAATAGTGTTGATAAACTTCCAAAGACAGAGTTTGATGCTCCATTTTATGGAAAATAAGTTAAAACCCGAAATTCAAAACTGCAAGCAGATTCAAATGTAAATAATATATATATATATATATGTAATAAAATAAAACCTACTAATAACTCATTTCAAATAAATTTAAATTAAGCAAGTACTAAAATTTTACTAGCTTACAAATTCTAGAAATGCATAACAACAAATAAGTGAATACGAGAGGAAATGAACAGCATTTTCCAGCTTACTATCATATGTGGGAAAAGAGTACTGTCATGGTAATCTCTAATAGCTTCTGACAGTTCAAGCATCCCTCCTGCATTAAGAAAAACTCATTAGAAGAAAAAATTCCATGAAAAAAATATATATAGAAAGTCAAAAACACAGAAAAGAAGGTGTTGTGTTCACACTACCAACCTTTCTTCACACAACCAAGTACATATTCAACACTGACTTGATCTAGATCCACATCATCCAATGAAACCGCGCCGGGGGGCATTACTACTTTCTTAATTAAGCTACCAGAAAGTATAAAATCAAGAAGTATACGCCTGTCCCGCCGATATCTTTGTAGAAGCTCAACCGCATTGTCCCTATATTTTTACAGGAGATCAAAAGAATGTCAATTAAACCCTTTTTCTTTATTTTTTTTTCTGGGCATTGAAATTCTAATGGAGGAATTGGGATAAGAATGGTGCGTACTCTTCTTCCATGGTAACTACAGAAATATATCACACAGAGTAAATGCAGGAGAAGCCAAAACTTTCTTCAACACCTAAAAACAAGTAAAGTAGTTGTTTAATGTACTGGAATTTCAAAAAGCTCTCTCTATAGATATATAGCATACAAATCAAGCAAAAATCAGCATCAATCACAAGGTAAAACTGATTGAATCTTGCGAATGCAACCCTGAATTTCAAGTATACCACAAAATTGAACAAAACCACAAAATTGAACAAATCAAAGCTGAATTTAACTTAAAAATATTGAGGGATTTAGTATACCAGTTTCGTGATGAGTCCAAATACTTCAACAACAACAACAACAGCAAGAAGTAGTGAGTGGGCGTAGCTGAAGAGAGAAACAATCAAGCAATGCAATAGTGAAACAATCAGATTGGGAAGTGAGATTAGCGGAAAACGAATTGAATTGAATCCGCCATTCAGTACCTTTGACGGAAACTTCCGGTCTAAACTCTGTTGTGTCTTTTGGGGAGAGAGATTAGGGATTTCGGCACATTAGATTTGGTCATGCTAAATAATCTGAATCATTGCATACAAAATTATGCTAACCGGTTATAACCGGTAAATCTCCCTAACAAAAATACTAGATGCACACAGGATTTTATTCAGAAAATTACGTGAGATTCACGTGTGAGTGTTTTATAAAAAAAAAAAAAAAAAAAAAATTATGATTTTTTAGTGCTTTTTTTTTTTTTCTAAGTACACCTTCGACCTCGTTTAGGAACAAATTATTTTAGTAACTTTTTGACTTTTTAGCTAAAATATGAGATAAAAAAAACTAGTATGTTTTGGGTGGCTTTTTAACTTTTTACGAAAAGATGTGCAAAAAGTAGAGAGAAAATGAAATATTTAACTTTTTGTATAAGTTATAGACTTTTTGACTTTTTTAATAATTTTTTGACTTTTTGACTAAAACATTAACTTGCCAAACGAGGCCTTCGTGTCTCTACCATCACTCAATTTTCTAATAGGGAAATGGTGTACAACAATTTGCATCATTTATGTTATCTGGTGGATTAAAGGGTTGTTTAAGATGAATTATATAAATACACTTTTTGACTTTCTGATTAAAAAGGTAGAAGAAAAAATATGTATGTTTGAAATAATTTTTTAAATTTTTATGAAAAAATGTGTATTAAAAAGGTAATTCTACTTACATCTCTATTTAACCTTTGTACACCCTCTATCTCATTATACCACTAAAAAAATGTAATTTTCATTACACCCCAAATATATTATAAAAACTAACCCTAAATTAACTGTTTTATCTCTTTACACCACTAATTTTAGTAACACGGTGCTAAACAATTTACATTATTCCGGTGTTGTGCTGCCCAAAAAAATAGATCTCTCCAGCATTTTGTTTCTATACTTTTATAGAGACACTTTCTTCCAAATAATGATTTTTTAATTTGTGGTGGGCCTGTTCAATAATACTAATTAATTTGAATTATTCTAGTGCCATGTTACCGGACAATATTTTTTTTCCTAGCATTATGTTGTCGTCCAATTAAATGATAATAAGAAATAAATTTAGGCCACTTGTGAAATACATGTTCAATGATACATTGTTATATAAATGGGATTACTCTAATGTCATGTTGCCAAACTACAATAAAGTTGTCTAGGCCCTAATCGCTATACATTAAAAGATATACTTTTTCCTTGATGCATCCATAAAAAAAATTCATAAATCAAATACGCATTCATAAAATCATACATACAAAGTATCCATAAAATTATTCATAAAAACATCAAATGTACGAATATCCATAAAGTATCCATAAAATCTGTTACTGTTTGCATCCATCAATCAAATATGTTATCACAATTCATCTTGGTAATTTGTAGGTAATTTTTTTCCCTCTTAATAGAAATAAACATCCACACTTTTTAAAACCTGTCAACCTCAATCGTTCTCCCTTGATCTTTCTGTTGTCTCTATAATAACCACTTATTTTATAAGCAAGTGTAAATCTTGATTTTCTGTCATTGCCTCTTGCATCTGATGTCTTTATAATAACGACAAATCCAATCTTCTTTCCAACGTCAAAAGCCCATTTAATTAATGCTTCACGACTATAAAAGATTTAAAAGATAATAAATACATTTATACGTTAAATTATTAATAAAACTCAATACAAATTAAAAATAAGAAAAAAAATCGTATTCATTAAAAAAAACTTAGCAAACCTCGTATGTAATGAATTCATGACTAGAGTCCACTAATATTGCAGTACTTGCGTTATTGCAATGAGTACAAGTTTCCTTCCAGGCAAAAAAATAAAAAATATAAAAAAATGAAACTAAAGATACATGATAATGAGATGCCAAACAAATTTTAAAAATTCGATTTGGGGTTACCAAAAGTGTATCTTTTATTTGGTAGTTGGTTGTTAGACTTATATTTTTTTGTTCGGCAATGTGATGTTGGATTATTTTATTTTGTTCGATTTCGAACCACCGAACAAAAATTGAACACCATTCCAGAAAAACAAAACAAAAACCTACCAAATAAATAAATAAAAAAACTCACCATTTCACTTTTTTGATGGTTCTTCACCACCACTTCTTCATTTATTGTTTTTTTAATAATCAAAATACTATGATTCTCACTTTTTGAAAAAAGATGTGTAAGAGAAGAGAAAAATTAAGAAAGGAAAAAGAAGAGTAAGGATTGAAGACCAAAGAGTGTAAAGAGATAACAAAATATATTTAATTTTATGCCAAGTTTGGCATGTAACCAAAAAGCCAAAAAGTCAAAAAGTTACTCAAAAAGTTAAAAAGTTATCACTATTCACCAAAAGTCAAAAAGTACGACTGCACAATTCTCAATCATAATTTTCCCCTACACACTAATTTATACAATTTTTTAATACACATTTTTTCATAAAAAGTCGAAAAGTTAACCCGAACAACCATATTTTCTTCCTCAACTTTTTAGTCTAAAAAGTCAAAAAGTACACTTATTTAGGACATTCCAAACAACCCCTTAGTGTTTTCTCCTTAAAGATAATTTCACACGTGGATAAAATTTGGGAGAGGGGAAAAAACTTATATGAAAGGTGTAAAGAGGTAAAGTAGTGGTGTAAGTATAATCACCCGTATTAAAATATTGTATCAACTAGCAAAATACCTTCCTACCCTTTTGAGCACTAACAGTCCCATTCCCGCGTTAGTGCACTATCAGTCCCATTCCCGCATCAGTGCACAGTGCACTGTGCTGCACTATTTTTTTTTTTTACCAAAAAGTGCACTGTTGGAAGGGGATAAAACCAAGGACATTTGTGTCTTTTTATCCTCTATCTATTCAGCCTTTTTTTCCCTCCTAAACATGTGAATAGTGTTAAATTTTTTGCTTTTTCAGTAACTTTTTAACTTTTTAAAGGGATGTCAAACAACTACTAAATAAGAGTTTTTTTGTTTAACATCTTTAGTAGTATTTTTTTAAAAGATAAGAACAATATAATTCTATATTAGTTTAGATATTCTAAAACATATGGCCACAAAATTAGAAAATTATCAAGTACTCCTAAGGTATCATGTGTTCATACTCATTCACCAATCATTACTCATTATATCCCCTCATGTTCTTCAATCACCTAATACAAAATCTTAATACTTTACCTTCTCTACCAATCATTATGCATGGAGCACCATGTGACCGTACTCCCAAAGTACCTAATAATCACCCAACAAAATTCTATAACTTTTTTAACTCATTTAAAAATTTCAAAATTCTATAACTTTTGATATAAATCTCTATTTTTTATAAAAATTTGTATTTTTTGAATTGTTTCATCAAGATCTGTAAAGCAAAATCTATGATGAATACAAAATTCTAAAAAAAAAAATGACAAAATTTCATTGACCTAAAATAAGTTAGTGAAATTTTGATTGGTTAGTGAAATTTCGATAACCAAGTTAGTTTAAGTCAGTGAAATTTCAATGACGTTAGTGAAATTTCATGAATTTTTTTCTTCAAAATTTCATATTACTCATAGATCTTGTCAATATATTCTAAAAATATAAATTTTACAAAAAATAAAGATGTAAATAAAAAATTATTGAATTTTTAAATTTTTAAATCACTAAAACAATATAAAAGGTGGGACAAAGGGCCTAAGTGCATCTCCAGGGTACTCTTTAAATGAGTTTTTTTTGCTATTGTAGCTAGTATTATCATATTTTAATCACTCCAATAGGCCAGCTATTACAATAATTATTGTCACAAAAATTTTCAAGGTTAACTACATTTGAAGAGCCTTGGGAGGCTCTTTAAATAATTTGTTTGTATAAATAGGTAAAAATAAAGAGTAGCGTAGATTAAAAAAAATAAAACAATTGAGCAAAATAAGAATTACATTTTTTATATTTTAGCTTGTAAAGATGAAGAGTATGGTTGGAGCTGCTCAAGCTACTAAAATATTAACACTGAGGGATCTTAACTATGAAGGGAAATTATCGTAAAACTCTCTTACTACCCAAGCTCTAACGCCTCCAAAATATAACAATAAAACCATTTCACATTATTTACCTATTAACAACACATTTCAGAATATGATATCTTTACATCCCTATGATCTAGTTGTACAAAAGATGGCACATGCAATTATACATTTATAAGTTCTAACCCTAAATCTATGGCATGTGTCAAAAGCAAAAGTTATGAAATAAGAGTTAAACAGATAAATGAATGCCTTAATAGCTACAACTTTCCAAGTTGATGCTTGATTACAACAAAAGTGAGTTTGAAACCTAGTACAAATAAAGCCCTTCACTTGTACAAAAATAATTACAACAATAACAAAAGAAGCTCTTGGCTTCTAGTCCTCCTAAGTTACGGCCTTGGCGGAAGCATATCATCAACACCTGAAAATGGTTTTCCATATAAGGTGAGCTAAAGCTTAGTAGAGAAACTCTATCACAGTGTATGAATCTTAACAAAGCTATAAAGTGAATGCATATGTAATGCTTGTGCCAAAGCATTTTATATCTCTTTCCAAAAGCCATACAATGCCAGGTTTATATCACAATTCATGAAATCATTTCCTTTACAATAGAAAACAGGGTAGTGGATACAACACTAGAAATCTCTAGGACGTGTCTACAAGTAAGTTACAAACACTACCAATTGTCATTTTTACCGGTATTAACCGAAAGGCTCAGCACCTATCTACGTAGGTTTCTGGACTTTCACTAAAGACACACAGGCCAACATAATACCACAATTACACTCTTACCTGGATTCACCAAGACATTCACCTATTTTTTTCAAAACAATCAACATTTTCAATGTGTTGAATATGTTACAATGCTTGAGGCAAATGGATGAGAAATTAGTTTCAATTCACCTAATTCTCATGCAATTTCTACAAACAATCATAGATATTCTCTACCGATAACCCAAAACACATATCTTTAAACAAATAGATAATTTCCAATAAAGATATACTTTCCAAAATCTCAAGATGGGAGTGATAATACATATCCAACTCCACCATCATCATCGTCATCATTCCAATTCCATAAAACCCACATAATTTCCATTTCCTCTTTAAAAAATTAAATATTCACATTTTAGGGCAAAATTTCATTTTCTTTATAAATCAATTCCAAGGATAAAAATACATCATTTTACCACAACTCAACCACATTTACAATTCCACAACCATTTTCAAGAACCCATTTGAAAACCCCTCTTTTGATTTCAAACAAAAACCCTAGATTTGTTCAAAAATTCCCAATATCAAGATTTCTTTAAAAAAACAAATAATCAAGTTAAAAATCATACTAAGTGTGGAGAAATCCCTACCTTAAAGCTAGAAGACAAGAGAGAGTGGAGAAACCTCGATGAAGCCAAAAACTAACTTTGCACCGATTAGAATGAAGCTTTAGATGAGCTCTACCTTTTTAACAAAGGGACTAGGGTATAGAGATCAATAGATTGAGAGTATTTGGAGGTTGAAGATGAGTTTTAGAAAAAAAGGTCTAGATTTAGGGTTTTGAAATGTTTAGAGAGAGAGATATGTAAAAGTGACTCAAAAAGTGACTTTTACGGATTGATACACGCGCAAACTGCTCAAGCGACCAAAACACTGCTTGAGCGACCAGACACAAAAAGAGAGACCGCTCGAGTGAACAAAGTATCGCTTGAGTGAAGAACACCACCCTCCTAGTACTTTTGCACGTCTGCAAAAGTACTGAAAGTTCCAAAATACTACTCTAGTGTGAGAAGGATCGCTCGAGCCAAGACCTCTCGAGTGTAAAAAACATCGCTCGAGCAAAGAATGCCATACTCCCAGTAGTTTTGCAGACCTGCAAAAGTACTAGAAGTTCTCAAAGTTCGCTCGAGCACAAGAAATTTTGCTTGAGCGAACAAGCCAAAATGTGGGCAGTGACAATTTTGAAAAACTAACTCCCAACATGTTTCAAACATAACTAAGACACTCCAATAACCAATCTTAACAAGGAATAAGATAGAAGAAGACATGAACAACCATTAAGAAAAGAAATCTCAGATCTAAAACAATGAATGGGTCAGGTTTAAACTAGGATCACTATAACCTCCCCCCTTAAGGAATTTCATCCCCGAAATTTAAAAATCAACACAATAAACACTGTATTTAAATCAATTACAACAACTCATAACCATGACTCATCCATCGGTCATTCATTTTCATAACAATGATAAACAACTGTGATAACCCAACCCGTATTATGCTTAATTATACATGTGTTTATGTATTTGATACGAATTTGCAAGTTTAAGCATGTGATTTATGTGATTTTGGATTTATATCTGTAAAAAAAGAAGTCCCAAAAGTTTTGCAGAGTTACAGTGAAAATATTGGGAGTTCGTATTCTACGCTCAAGCGACTATTCCTTCGCTCGAGCGGTCTTGTAGCTCGACTTTTCGTGCTCCTTTCAGATATGACTAGCCTTATAGTTCCGACTCCCGTGGTTCTGAATCTGATTCCATAAGTGCAATATGAAATAGATAAACACAAAAGAGTCTAAATTCGGTAAATATTTTAGAAAATCAATTTTGAATCAAAATGCCAAAAATGGATTGCTTTGCCAGATACAGAGTCGTCACCTAAATATTTTTGGGAAATTTAGGAAACCCATGACTCGTGCCAAAGGCCACATGTCCGTCATCACCAAAATTGTCTCGGCTCGGGAACTTAGATACGAGAGGGGAAGATCATAAATTGAGCACCCCACTCTCTCAATTAAAGATCGACCTCTACTAATCATGATGTGAATCTTATTTACGTTATATGCTCTTGTTCCGATTATTAGACTAACATTACTCTGTGTTGCACACAAAAGTATAGACTAATTTGCAAAAATTGGAACATTTTGATTTCATGTTGTTTTTGAAAAGTGTTTCGAATATGTACCACTTAAAAAAGTAATCTCATATGTACATTGATCAAATTATCCCAATTCAAGCAATTAGCCTTCATCCACACGCATTCAAGCAATTTATTAATTAAGCACTGAGTCTCATGGCAAGCATGCTAGACATGGCAACAATCATACTCATGCGATATGCTAAAGCATAAAAATGATCACCTAGTACTCTGAGGTGAGCCAAAAGAAATAAAAGAGTTAGAAAACATGCATGCCCCTAACTAATACAACACATGCAATATGTAACTAATAGACTCGGATGTGAGTCAACTTGATAGCATGCGGTTTAAACATATATTCAGCGAAGTAATAAATGACAATGCTTGTTAGAATGATGAACCGAGCCTCGATGCATGCAAGACAAGTGGATGCAAATCATGAAATATGCTAAATGAAACATGATGTTCTAAACTATCCATTATAAGTAAGTAAATAAAAGGGAGAAAGACGTGGGGTTAAAAAATATACACATTATTACATTGTTGCCCTCATGTAATAACCCTCGTTACTGATCACTGATTAATATCGATTACTGCTAAATTAAGACCGATTATGGAGAGTAAATGAACTGATTGAATTACTGAATTGACTGACTGGAAACTGGAACTGAATTGACTGTGTATGTGTGTTATTTTGCATTCTATCTGTTTGACTATTTAATTATCTGTTTGTATTTTTATGTTTAAACTGCAAATTGAAGGCCTTATCGGCGGTCGAATCCAAAATTGATTGATGTTCCATGATTAGTAGAATTTATGTGATTTTATGGTATATTTATTGAAAAAGTGATTTGGTACGATTAAATCGAATTAAAATAAGCTAAATACACGAGTTTGACTTATTTACCATAACGCCATCTAGTGGGGCCTTTTTTATTATTAGTGTAGAGCCTTGTATACACTTAAACAAAGCTTTTCATCAGCCAATTGAGCACACCAACCAACTAGAGAAGAGAGAGTGAGAGGTTTGGAGTGAATTCAACTTCTCTTGAGGAAATTGCTCATAGACTTGGAGTTTTGGAAGAGTAATTGCATATTTGAGCTCCTAAACCTTGAATACAAGACTTAAGGTAGAAATCCATCTCCTTGATTGTGCATTTATGTTGATTCTTGCATGATTTAGAGCTAAGTTGAAGTCTAGAGCCAATTTATGGCTTGTAATGTTGTATTGTAGCTCATTTCATGCATGCATGTGTGTATTGATGAGTTTTGAGTTGATTTCATGGCAAATTGTCACATGCATGTTCATAATTAAGCTTAAGTCCATGTTTTCAACTTGTTTTGAAAGGAATGAGCTCATTAGAGCATGTTTTGAAGTTTTGAAATGGTTTGAATTCATGCATGTTTGCATGTTCTTCATGTTCATGAAAATGGGTTTGAAATTTGGATTTAATTGATTCACCCTTGGGCTTTAAATTCACAAATTGAGCTTTGAAACTTGTTGTATATTGAGTTTAGTTGTGTTTTCCAGAATTTGGGCCCAAGAGGTTGAGTTTTGAGCTTTGGAATGCTTGGTTTGAGCTTGGGAGGCAAATCTGGAAATTCCAGTATTTGGCTTCTACGCTCGAGCGAAGGATTCTACGCTCGAGCGACCACCATTTACTCTGAGCTACGCTCGAGCGAAGGAATGGTGGCTCGAGCGTAAATTGCAAGCTCTCAGAATCTTGGTGCGCGCAGGCGTACGCTCGAGCGAAGGGACCTACGCTCGAGCGAAGAGCTGTGTCTCACGCTCGAGCGAGTATCGAGCGTAAATTTGGAGCATCCAGCTTTTTTACTGTAGCACACAGTCCGCTCAAGCGACGGAATCCACGCTCGAGCGGAGCTCTTTTGTCTGCATGTCCGCTCGAGCGAAGGAATCCTCACTCGAGCGAGACCCCTATTTTCAACAAATTTTGTAAAGGTTTCAAAAGTACATCTTTGCATCCTCTTTCCATCCTAGGCATTCCTAGGGCATATTTAAGGCATCTTAAAGAGGATATAGATGTAGAACACACCGAGGCAAATTAGGGATTAAGTTATTATCCTTCCCCAACTGTGAAACTTAGTGTGTGTTCAATCTGTTAACTGTATAGGGTTGGCATTCCGAGGAGACGCTCTAGTTCACTGTAGCCCAGAACTCTGTGAGTAACAATTGTGTAAAGATATGTTCAAAATGATTATCTTTTGAATACTGAACTGAACTGTTTACTGAACTGATATTGATTACTGAATGAATGTATGCCCTTTATTTCTGAACTGTACTGTGGCGTCCTTAGCACCTACTGTTTACCGTTACTGTTACAGAGATCTCTGTCGGTTCCCTCGTGGAACCACTACTGTTTACTGATTGATGGCCATCATTACTGTTCGGTCTTTTAAGACCTACTGTTTACTGTTATGCTAATGGATGTACCACATATGACTGTTTACTGTACTGAACAACTGTTATACTAATTGAAATGAACTGTTTTCATTACTGTAAGGACATTCATTCTAAACCTCTTTACGCATTATGTTATTCACTGCGCTTTAGCTCACTGCTCATATATATATGTAGGTGTACAGGCACCGGATCAAAGCTAGAGACGTCGGGGTAAACTCCAGTTTTGTCAAGCCAACCAATATGCCTCACTGCGAGGTTCCGAGCCTGCCAAGCTTAGGCTTAGGGGTGTTTTTACTTCCCCGTCTGTCTCTGTACCGTTTTTGTAATACCGTAAAGACTGTACTGTTTAACAGGGATTAAGTCCCTGTACTGACTGGTTGTATATATATATGCATACTGTTTCGTACTATTCTGTATAAACGTATGAAAAGTCTTTTTGCATACAGACTGTCACAGCTCATTGGGCATTGTTTATTTACTGTATTGGCTTCCGCCATGCCCCTGTACTCTGTTTTACTGTATTACTGTTAAGCAGGCCTTCGGTAATCTCGAATTACTGGCCGGTTACGGTGCTAAACCCATAGGGGCTGGTTTGGGTCGTGACACCTCACGCAGGAGGGTCCGAATAAATGACCTAGCTAATTAATTACCTAATTAATTAACTAACTATTACAAACCAAATACATAAATTAACTACACTAGCTAATTAACTAATTATTACAACAACAAATTTAACTAAGTATTCTAGCTAATTTATTAATTACAACACAAACCTAACTAGTTATTCTAACTAATTAGTTACAAACTCGCTACTTTAAGCATAACATGTTACTGTTACAACATCACTTTGACAGATCCCGAGAATCGAGAGATGGCTCATGCATGGATGCGGATTTCCACCCGATAATGCTCTCCATTTTGCTATTGAAATGCCTCTATTACACAGTTAGAAAAATTGCACATGTTTTTCCACCTCAGCCTCTGCTCTACTCTGTTGGAAAAAGGACACTGCCTGGCTGAAAAAGTGGCTGGCAACCCAGAAGTAGTGGCCGGCAGGCCACTAATAGTGGGTTACCGTCCAGTAAAAGTGGCCTGCCAGCCACTAATGTTGGTTCTTTCCTGCAGCAACAGAGAACAAACAGAGCACAAATCAAAGTATTTCTTAGGGGATGTTTGTCTACCATGTCTCTCCTTATCAACAAACAGGTCAAAGAAAGGGTAGGCTTGGTTCACAAGCCATCAATCGACGCAATCTCATTGCGTGATGACTTATGAATCAAATGACACAATTTCAATAAATGCGTAACAAATGACCAACAAAACCTCCTCCCTATCTTGGATTGATCAAGGGAAGTAGTTGACCTTGGAAACTTGAATCATTTCATCACTAGCAAGTATGAAATGACCCAAGTTTTCTTGTATTCAATTAATGTCCGATTGAACACAAATCCTTATTATCTTGCATCACTTTTAGTCCCAATTTTATTAATTTATTATAATTACCATCCATTCATTAATTAACTGAGTCCAATAATAAGCTTTAAGTCCTCTAATGGAAAAGAGCATCAAACAAAGAGTTGTTTTGGGCATGAGAGAGACACCATGTCGTTGGTAATGAACCCCCAAAGGGATTAAACCATTAAGTACGATACTTCTATCTCAAGCTTAAACAAGCAATTAATTTGAAACAACTTTCAAAACAAAGAAAAAGCCAAGAAATGAGATGGAAAGCAAGAAATAAACACTATCAACTCAAATAGGTTGGTGGCTAAGACTTAAACCACCAAACCTATGAGGACCGCTACACTACAAGCATGCTATACAAAGCATGAATGAAGCTAACTCATAAAAAATAGTCTTAAAATAGGCTAAAACAGTGCTAGAATTAAAGTCAAAAGAGCTAAAAGAATAAGCTACAACATAGAGCAAGTTAAGTTAGTAAGCAAGCACAAGGAGGGGAGGCTACCCCTTCCATTTTTGGGACTTTAAAATATGATTTTAGCCTCTAAAAAACCTCTGAGATTTAGTAGTAAAAAGCTCAAAAAAAAAAATAATAGAAAAGGTAATAAATACAAGGGCAAAGGCTTAAGAAGTTAGGTGCAA
Source organism: Camellia japonica (assembly GCA_030407325.1). NCBI lineage: Eukaryota > Viridiplantae > Streptophyta > Magnoliopsida > Ericales > Theaceae > Camellia > Camellia japonica. Next base: position 91,365,847 of record JAPPVO010000029.1, read on the forward strand.
AGAAGGGTGATCCACCCCTCCACCCTTAATAGCCTTAAACCACTAGCTTCAGCCCAAAAATTCCTTGTAAAAACAATCCAAAAACAGTAGAAAAGATGGCAAATAAAGAAGGGAAACAAGTTAAGAATTATACCTCCCGAATAAGCAATATCGCGGTGGTGTTAAATACTTGCCGAAGAAGAAATAATATGCAGAGAATAGTTGATAAGATGCCGAATTTGCGGAGGATAGCAATGGGGTGGTATTTGATGTTGATAAGAATGCTGAAGCCGAATATTAAAGCCGAATAAGTTGTCATTGCTGGACGATGCGGCAGTGATAATAATATGTTGATGCCAAATTAAAGGGCCGAATAGATCGTCCGTTTGCAAGTTATGCCAAATAATAAACCGAATAAGTGCAAAGTAGCTTTGGAGCTTCGCCGATTGATTGATTATGAGATACAACACTGCCGAGATGCGAGTGCATGGGCTTGAACGCCGAATTTTTGGTTTTGGCTGGTTGAACACATCTGTGCAGCACTTCCCTTTTGTTTTTGACTTGCCACATACGTGGTCGGCAATCGGAATCGTGGTGCATAGTCAAAACTTGGGTTTGACTGCGCCGAAAATTTCAGTTGCCGGATGAATACATGATGTAGGTAGTGAAACCATTTGAAGTTTCCTGTGACCGAATAATGTCAACCGTATATTGAAACTTGAAAATATAATGCGTAAATAAAATTGAACTTGAAAATATAATGATGTAAGGAATAAAATTGAACTTGTAAGTATGACGTAAGGTAATGAAATATTTGCCGAATAAAATTTGCCTAAGAAATTCACATTGCCGAATAAAATATACGGTTTGTTCAAAAGCCGAAAAACAAATATTCATGGCCACAACTTTCTGTACGCATCTTCAATTTGTTGCCCAATTGGTCCGTAGCTCGTAAATTCTGCTCTTTGAAGGAACTTGGTTGGTTATCCGAGAGATGGTGGAGTACTGCAATCTATATTTTTAATTAAATTGAAGGTTATAAGCATATATGTATATAGAAAGCATATTGAAGACATTAATTATTTAAAGAGGAAAGAATAGAGATTCCACTTAGCAACTTCTGTTCGCATAATCTCAAGAAGTAAACTACGTAAAAGTAATTGAACCAAAGCACTTGGTCGGCATGACTCTGCCTTCGCCGATAATAGCGCTAGAGAGGGCCGTGGTCGGCCTATAACACCTTGTCTGAGAGCCGAACAAACAAGTCATGCATATGCAAATATTTGTATCCACGTATATATATATATATATATATAAATGTATCTTTGCAAATATAGAGATAGCATTCAGAAATGAGATTTAGAATAATAAGAGAGTTGACGAACAACCCAATAAATAGTTACTGTTGCTGAGTTGGTTGATAAACAAGCCAAATAAAGTGCCGAATAAGAAAGTTTAGTCCACCCCCAAGTTATTGTGGTCCAAATCTAGAGAGAGAAAAATTAAAGACCCAGCCTTGGATTCTACAGAAAGTTCTAGCATAGGCACAAGTGCATATATGTCAAGCACCAACTTTAAGCTAAGTTTTGAGAGGCAAAGACTAAATAAATGGATAGACCCACGTATGAATTTAGCCGAATAACTTTATTGAATTGCCGAAAAGATGTTTGCACCAAGAAAGGTGTGAAACCCATTTTTAGAGAGAGAAAACAGCTACTAATTTCATCTTGTTTTGACAACCTTTTTAAGCAATATTAATATTCAACAATGCTTTGATCAAATCTGTGAGCATAAATAGATACATACATAGATGTGTATATATATATATAAATATGTATACCTGAACTTTAGCAAAAAACATAATCAAAATGAAAGAAGCCAAAAACCCAGTTGTGGGCCGTATTACTTGGGATTGATCTTTACTTTTGTGGAAAGTGTACTGACCTCAAAGCAACCAGTATATGTTTACTTACAGCAGTATATTTGTTGTGTTCTTCGTTGATCTCATTTAGTCGTTCCCACAGACGGCGCCAATTGTGAGGCCATGAAATATTCCCTCACATGGATGTTGTGGAGATCCAACGAAGAGAAGAGCTTCACCCCTGTAGATCTGCAATGATGAACATAGTCGGTGCCACCCAACCGGGGTTGCCGGCCGGGGACTCTCCGATGATGAAGTCAGTCCCTGTATGAAGGAAGAAATAGTATATGCATTTCAAGGGGTGTGTGTTGTCTCGAGAGAGAAGAGAACATACCTGTATATTATGAGGTCCCTTCCTTTTATAGACGGGGGTGGGCCGAATAGGCCCAATAGTTGGGGCTTTAGCAAGCCTTGTTTGGGTTAGGCCCAATAAGCTGGTACCTATAAAATTCTGGCTCCCACAGCAGCTGTCAGCGACCTCTGCCTGGCTGCTGCTTGCTTGACCATTAGTATTATCCATGTTGAGAAAGCACTTGCTCTTCATAGCGCTCTGATAGCTTTGAACTACGAACGAAGAGCTCTCCTTCCGATTTGGTGTTATTATCTGCATATTTATTCGATTGTTGTCTATTACAAGATTAAGGTAATTTGTAAGACATGAACTAGTGTTAACAGAAAACCCTGCCAATCAAATACCTGAAAGTGCTTCCTTGACCCATCAAAAAGTTGTCTCACGTAAGAGAGAGAAACATAGGCCCAAACATAGCTTATTTGTTTGGAAACACATGTCTGAACATTCTTAGCGAAAAAGAAAAGAGAGAGACTTCGGGAGATAGAAGATGAGCGAGATTGAGACTAAACAAAATGCGGATTTGCTCCATTTGACTATACATACACATAGATGTCTATTTATATCCGTTGTTTTTACGATTTAGAGTTGATCAAAGAAATTGATGGAAGTAAAGGAAGACATATGTACCAAATGTGAAGAAAAAGTGAAGATTGCAAAGAACACGTTCCTTATATCGATTGATTCACTTTAGAAACATTTTTTTTCATCGTCGAGAGAGAAAGGGAGAGAGAGTGTGTGTGATAACCCTGTTCCGTATTAAGCTAATTGGTCTTTATTATGAATTTGATTATGTGTCTGATATGATTTTGTGTGCCATTTATGTGAATATATGTGGTTTTGAATTTCTATATGTTCACCGTAAGAAAATCTGTTTGAGTTTTTACTTTGGAAATTAAATTGAAGGCCCTATCGGCCATAGAAACCGAAATTGACCACACCCTTGTGATTAGCGTAATTTTTAGAGCCTACGGTGAAATTTAATTGAAAATTGATTCAGATCAAATTAATTAGATTAAATTAATGGGTTAGTGCTCAATTATTTAATAATAAAGAATGTATTTGAAAAGGGGCTTTTAAAAGGCCAATTTACACCCTCAATCACTTTACTTGAGCTCAAAATCAGATTTTGTGCCTTAGAAAGAGAGAGAGGGTCGACAAAAGAGAGAGAGGGTGAAGGAAATGGAAGATTTGAGCAAGAAACTTGAGTAATTTGGAGACCAACTCAAGATTTGACCATAAATTGGGAAGATTGAGCTTTTAGGTGAGTAATTGGTTATGAATTCATGAGTTTAATATTGTAATTTTGTGAATTCAAAATTGTATGGTGACCAAGAACAAGAATTGTATTGTATTTGATGAGTTTGAAGTCATGGAATGCATGCATGTGCATAATTTTTGTAATTTTGTATGTTCAAGCATGAGGCATGTTGAATGTGAGGAATTAAGCACCAAACCTTACATGCATAAGTAATTTTGTGTAGCTTCATGATTTTGAACACCATTTGACCATTTGAAATAGAAATGAAGTAAAAATTGACATGCATGTATGATTGATGAAGTTATGAAATTGGTGTGAAGCTTGAGCACGTGAGTTTGGACCATACAAGAGAAATGAGAATTTATTTGAGAATTAAGTTGTGATTTTGAACAATTCGGTCCCATATACTCATGTTCTCATGTGGTATAGTATATTTTGCATGTTTTGAACCAAGATATTGGGTTTTGGACCTTTGGGTTCGAATTTGAACTTGAAGAACAATTCTGGATTTTCCAGAATTTGGGATGTCCGCTCGAGCGGGGAAGGCGCCGCTCGAGCGTGAAATACGAGCTTCCATAACTTTTTGCAGACATGAGGTCCGCTCGAGCGGGGAAGTTCACGCTCGAGCGGGGAGCTATGTAGAATGACCTTCAGCTCGAGCGTCCGAGTCCACGCTCGAGCGTAAAAACGATGTAACCAATACTTTTGTAGACCTAATGGGTCCGCTCGAGCGGGAAAGTCCACGCTCAAGCGGGGACCCCTGTTTCTGAAATTTTGAAAATGCGTTCTATGTTTCGTTTTCCGTTCTCTTTCACTTCTAAGTACTCTTAGGCATGCATTGAGCATTATGAATGAATTAAAAGAATAAGAAAGAAGCCTAAAGAGGAATATGTGAATTAAGAACGGATTGGATTGTTTGTGACCCATTGTGTTCATGGAATGTATAGGATCGAGTTCCAGGGCAAATCATCCAGCCGATCACTGTGAGTAATATCTTAATAAAGATATCTGAAATATATTGTTTGTCCAATTGCTTACTTCTATGTAAGTCTTATAAGTTTGCTAATTTGAATGATGGACAAATGTTTGTTATGCCAAATGAATGGGCCAGAGGCCAGTCT